>OX336399.1:138173081-138773081 GCA_946902985.2 Meconema thalassinum | reverse complement strand
GAAGATTGCCCTTGACCTTGAAGCCTGCGGGTGAGCCTGTACACAGTCACTCTCTCACCCTATCGCTTCACATTTGTCACCACCGATCTAATTCCAGACTTGAGCACGTGGCGACACCGACTTGCAGACAGTACGGTCAACGTCGAAGTATTGTGTGACATGGAAGTACACGTTACGTATTTACGAACAGAACGTCATTATATTTGCCAATGACTGTACTTCAGTAGGAGTGTGAGACAGCTTTGTCAATCATCGGACCGCTTGGGGCAGCTGATAACAACACAGGTACTGCAGTAACTCGCCCCGAGGCTTCCATTATGATTTTTCACTCGTCTAAAACAAACGTCCGGCCTGTACACTCGCTGTAATTTATCCTCACTGATATTTCGTATCAGTGCAGTTATTTCGTTGTCGCGAGCCTCCTGAGTACGCGGATCGTTTCTGTAGGCTAGATACCTTTTGTTTCAGCCCCCCCCCCCCCACACACACACACAAGTAAAAATCGCACGGCTCTGAAACTCACGAACACATTTACCGGAAGACTTCTTCTTGAGAGGATAAGTTTCCACTAGGGAAATTCGATGTTTAGTTCAATGTTCACGGGATTCGAGATAGGCAACAGTACTTCACCACTAGTCTTAACTCTCTCAACTAGGGTATCTTGCCAGCTGGGTATGTAATCAAACTATGACCGCATCCGGGGCTTCCCGACCCACTGTTGTGTAACGGTAGATGCTAGTCAACTGGCACTGATTCATCGCTCTCCACTCGTCACACGGGCCCGGCGAGGTTCCGTTCCGTAGAGAACTTTTGTGATATCCTGTGTAATTATGATGGCTGTACTAGTATGTATATTTGTAAATTGGGGTATGATTGCGAAGGAGGCGGCCGTGGTCTTAAGTTCCGTTCCAGCACACCAGAATTAAAATTTCTTGACAGGGGAGGGAATCGAACCCGGACCTCCAGGGCGACAACCAAGAACTCTAGCCGCTACATCACTAGGTGATCCTTATTCAGACTATTCATATGCATTTCATTGTCAAGATATGAGCAAGAACGTTTTGTGAATTATAACTTCAGATCTGCATTTTTGTCAGCTATCATCGGGCAACTATTGTTTTTATTTTATTTTATTAGTTTCTTATTAGATTATATACTCAAGCGAGTAATAACAACAAGAATTTTAAGGGTTTGTGATTGAAATAAGATAACTTCACTGAAAAAAAACACGTATTCTGATTTAGGACATTTTTTTAATGACTTCTGTTTCACAGTAGCCTAATATGACAATGAAAAACAGCAATCAATTCAAGCATGTGTCAAGACTTCTGGGCTAATTCAGGAATTGAATATTTCTGATTGTAATAAATTAGCCAGTTACTATACCCCCATCACCCAGCGTTTGGCAGCATTTCCAAATGGCAGGTACTGACGTGAACTTAGTCGAGTAATCTCAACACTGTTCAACGTGTACCCCTAAACCACGCAGGTAGTCGAATACAACTGAGTGGTATTCAAACACTTGCCAGGATACAGCTTACAATTAGGCTTTAAACAAAAGAAATCAGACAACTGAGCCAACACTAACTACACGACTCGTGCAACCCGTGATATGGGCTGGGTGTGCGATAAGGAGCAACTTATCTCTCCCATAGCATGAAATCTGCTCAGTTCCACTTTCTCCAGACTCATGAATTTGACTACTTTTTTTTTTAGTAGAGCACAAACAGATTATGTAGCCCGGAAAAGGATATCTTCCTCCACTGATGCCACGTGAAAGCAAACATAACGATACCGTAGAGATCAGACCACTATGCAAAGAACCGTTGGAGTGCGAGTCCCACGCGCGGCATGTAGACCACTAGGTTCGAGTCCCGTTCCAGCACCTGCGGACTCGTTAGCATGATTCTGACCGCGATCTTTAAGTCCCGTAACACGAGCTAGTCAACCAGTTTAAAATACTAAATCCCTAAACCATCCTCAAATGCTAGATTCCACATCTACTTTAAAAAGTATAACACATGTATCAACTTGCTCTCTCGCTATACCCATGCATCCTACATCACACAGATGTGAATCCAGCATTTAAATTGGGGTGGCAGGGATCTGGGAGGTATGAAATATCCCCCAGGGTAAGAGCGGATTCGGGGGACTTCCCCCGGAAATTAAAAAAGAAATAGCCTTGAAGTGGTAGATTTTAAAAGCGTTTTGGGAGACTAACAACCACCGGCGGCGTAGTTGGTAACATGCTGAGCTTCTATGCCCAAGATCGCGGGTTCAAACCCGGCCGAAGTCGTCAGATTTTTTAAGAGCGTTAAAAATCCCTCAGTATGCCTTCCTTGGGGGGGGGGGATAAAGCCGGCAGTCCCAAGTCATAGATGTATGGCATGTTAAAGAACCTTCCACTTATTACACTTGTGTGAAGCTAAATTATAGGCAAAATTTGACCAACGCTCTTAGGTTCCAACGTTCGTCGCCAGGAGCCGACTGCGGTGACATCTAGTAACCAAGTTCTGGACTAGTAGTCGTTGACGGTGGCGTTTGGCGGCAAAAGTAGGAACTACTTGAAAATTCAATGTCTACAGTCCTTACATGAATTTAAAACAGATAACACACACTAATACAGCCATCACAATTAACACCGGTTATCAGACAAATTCTAAACACACCCAAAATACACGGGGCTACATGACCACGTTGTCGCAGCCCCTTAATTGAGGAACCAACCAACCACCTAACAACCACCTAGTTATTGCTAATTCATAAATTTTACTTTAAAACCCGAGTCCAAGCGTCCAATTTCCATAGAGATAAACCAATTAAAACAGTTTCAAAAATGTATTTGTACTTTTAGGATTGGCTTTCTAACTTTCTAAAAAACACACAATACAAAAACCAACCATACTAACAAGCCAGCTTGTAGTTTTACGTGACCTTTTATTGTGGTGTCTGTAATAGCGTGTGGTATTTGTAATTCAGATGAGGATCGGGAAGGTGGAGGCCGCAGCCTTAAGTTAGGAACTATTCCGGCATTTGCCTGGAGCAGAAGTGGGAAACCACGGAAAACCACTTCCGGGATGGCAGAGGTGGGAATCGAACCCACCTCTTCTCCGTTTTGTCTTACGAGTCTGGAGTGCATATTGCTCCGGCCCTCAGACCAGAATTAAATTTCTTGGCAGAGCCGGGAATAAAACCCCTGACCTCCGGGTTGACAGCCAAGAATGCCAACCACTGCGCCAAGAGATAGTCTCGCATCAATTGAAAACAGACCTAAAATATTGTCTTATTCAGGCTAAAACCTATTAGAATGCATTTCATTGTCAAGATATGAGCAAGCAAGTTTTGTTATTTATTCAGATCTGCATTTTTTCCAGCTATTATTGGACAAATATTGTTTCAGATTTTATACTCAACTGAGTGATTTCAGCAATTTTTGGGGTGTACTGATTGTGAAATGAAAATCCACAGCCTGCTTCCAGTCTCCGACCAGGTCAGGAATGGAATGAATGAAGCCCCCATCTAGCGGCGAGGATATGAACTGTGCCGGCTGCCGAGGCCTGACGCACTCCTCTGGGGCAATGATTAAATGAATGACAGATGAAATGAAATGCCAGTGGAGAGTGTTGCTGGAATGAAATTTTGACAGGGAAAACCGGAGTACCCGAGGAAAAACCTGTCTGCCTCCGTTTTGTCCAGCACAGATCTCACATGGAGTGACCGGGATTTGAACCACGGACCCAGCGGTGAGAGGCCGGCGTGCTGCCGCCTAAGCCACGGAGGCTGGGTGTACTGATTGTAATATTCTGAAATGGAACAAAGTTTATTACAGCAGTAGTGCGAAATGATGCGTTAGTAAGGCAATAAACCAGACGCGGTACATCTTAAAAACCAACAACTTCAAGCTCCTAATTCTACTTCCTAGCAAACAAACAAAACAAAAAAAATCGGAGTGGGTTAGGCAAAAGATGGTGATTCAAGTAGGCTATCCTTTTATACTCTGATTTACAAAAGATGGTCGGTGAAAGCTGTCATCCGCTTGAAGGGTGAGGTGGTTGGTTGGTTCCTCAGTTTAGGGACTGCGACAACACGGTCATGTAGCCCCGTGTACTTTGGGTGTGTGTAGAATCTGTCTGATAACCGGTGTTAATTGTGATGGCTGGATTAGTGTGTGTATCTGTTTTTAGCCTACTTTTCACATTTTGCAAAAATGAGGAAAAAGTAGACTTATGGGATCGATCCGGGAAAATGTGTGTCTGTCTGTCTGTCCTTCTGTCTGTCTGGCTGTGTGTGCCCCCCCCCCCCCTATCAACTCCTAAACGGCTGCAACAATCGAAACCAAATTTAGTATGAGTAAAGATGTGTACCGGAATATCTCACGTCCATATTGGAAAATGATGTCAGTGCTACCAACTGCTGAAAAACGCACTAGAAATTTGAGATCCATGTTGGATATTATGGAAGTATGCATGGGAGCTATTCCAAAATTGGCACACATGTAGATAATACTATTTCAGTTTAATTTCCACGACGCCATACATGACAGTGTTGACAAAATAATTTTAAGCCTTCTGATAGGTCCAATTTTCAAATGCATATAACTTCTATACTATCAATGGGATTTCAACCAAATTTTGTATGTAATATGTGTACATAAACAGATATGACTGAGCGTATTCTTAAGAACCACCAGTGCTGCCAACTGTTAATAATTGCTCTCTCACTGTTTTTTTTTTATCCAAATACCAATATATCAGAAAGTATGGAAGCAGACAGCTTTAAACTATGCACACGTATAGTACCTGACATTTTAGATTAATATGGAGTAAATTATATACGTGAGTTCTACCAACATGATATAAGCCTGCTGATAGTTCCATTTTTTAAATACATGTAACTTGTATACTACCAGTTGGATTTCAACCAAATGCCGTATGTGCTATGTGTAACATAACAGATATGACTATAAGTATTGTTAAGAGCAATCAGGGCTGCCGACTGTTAATAAATGCTGTCTATATTTTTTTACCCTAATATCAATATATCAGAAAGTATGCAAGCCAACAGCTCTATACTTTGCACACGTATAGCACCTGACATTCTAGATTAATTTGGAGTAATTAATATAAGTCAGTGCTGCCAACATGATTCTATGCCTGCTGATAGGTTCAATTTCAAAATACATGTAACTTCTATACTAACAAATGGATTTCATGCAAAATTGGCACAACAAGATATCATAATATTTCCGATTATTTCTAACCAGCACACGCATGACATTGTTGCCAACATGCGTTTACGCGTGCTGATAGATCCAGTGTCTAACTGCATGTAACGTCCATTGGACTTCAACCAAATTTTGTATTCTGTACCTTAAGAGATGGAATTAAGAATAAATTCAGTCACCAGGGCTGCCAACTGTAGTGCTCTATTAGGCTACTAATTAGACATTTCGATATTACCAACTTAATTTCGTCATTATTCTAGATAGGTTCATATACTGTAGAATAATCATTGGCATGAAAAGTAGTCTCTTTAGTTCGTCACGAACTTCTTGTTTTAATTCAAGTAAGCACTGCAACTTTGAATTTTTCAAATAGTTCCTACTTTTGCCGCCAAACGCCACCATCAACGACTACTAACTTAGGCCTAGTTCAGAACTAAGCTACTAGACGCCACCGCAGTCTGCTCTTGGAACGAACGTAGGAACCTAAGAGCGTTGTTTACATTCCTAACCTATACAATTTAGCTTCACACAGGAGTAATTAGTGGATGGTTCTTTAGCATGCCATAAATCTATAATATGGGACCGCCGGCTTTACTTCCCCTCCGAAGGAAGGCATACTGAGGGACTTTTTACGCTCTTAAAAAATCCGACGGCTTCGGCCGGGTTGGACCCGCTATCTTGGGCATAGAAGCTCAGCATGCTACCAACTACGCCACCGAAGCCGCCGAAGGGTGAGGTGAGGAGTGGAGACGAGCGGGGTAACAGTCGCCAGCAATGTTGCAATGTATGCCGACACAGCAGTGAGCACATGGTTCTACTGTGTCTCGACTCATCACGGTCATTAGACCCCCAGTATTTGCCTCATCCTGCAAACTTCTTGGACTATTATGGAGCATAATCTGCCTCAATGGCAACGCAGCATTTCCCACGTGCTAGCATTGACAGCTGTCAGCTACCATTATTGGTATTTCCGAGTATAGACGGTGACTGAACCGAATCGGTTAGAAGGTGAGTGAAACGAATCGATTTATTGGACGTTAGTTAAGAGTTGGAGTAAATTCATTATGTGTCTGGCAGTTAACATCTCCCCACCTAAATGTATCGATCCTTCTCCCCTTTCGGGGCTGGCGCAGCACGCGCAAGAGAACTGCATTGTCCTACCACCATCACTGCACAAACCAAAGTATTAATACTTCGTGGGTGACAATATTTTCAAGCAAATCAGTTTAAAATAAATACATTTTTATCACATGATGGTGTTCCCATATAATTTACAAAATGCAGTACAATAGAAGATTAAAGACAGAATATAACAACAAGATCGTGAAATCGCACACATACACAATTTATTTCAACTAACAAATAAACAATAATAATAATAATAATAATAATCACCAGGTGGATGAACAATCGATATTGTTGCCTAATGCAGTTTTCTACCGGAAAGTGATTCAATAATAGCCACGATGAGAAAAAGGAGAATTGCCTTGTTTCTGCCATTTATCGAAATTGCATGACAATAGACTACTACAACAACAATTTAACTACTTTTTGAAGAATAAAACAAGAAATAATAAGTTCCAAGAAGTTCAAAATGATTTAAATGAGTTGAATATTACAATGAAACAAATTGAAAATAGAAAAGTAAAAAGGATTCTGAAGAACAATACACTAAAAATTAATCAACGAAAACAATACGTCAATCTGATGAGGAAAGGCAACCAGGTCAGCTAGAATGAAGAGGTTTTGGGAGAGGAGGAAAATGACGGCTAAATTCCCTGTCAATCCGTCGAGGACTTAAGTTAAATGTGTTTGGTTTGATTTAAGTGCTCCAATGTGGACCTAAATAAACGAACCGAGATTTCAAGAGAAGAGTCTGTTTGACATGCCCGTAAGACTTATAAAATTAATCATGTTAAAGAATTGAATATAATGTATAATACTATTTTTGAGCAGTTGGATGTTCTGAAAATATGGTTTTCCTCTCTGCTTAGCAGAGGTCCTCTCAACAACAAATAGGGCTGGTACTTTTAATCGATTAATTTCAGTTATCGAATAATGGATTAATCAATGCAAAAAATCGATTAATTGCTACAAAACCAAACGACTAATCGATTGTGCGTTTAAACATTCGTTAAATTGATTAATTGCTTCGTCTATTAATCTACAAGTACTTCGCACCTTTCACTAAGCTTTCACAGATGCAAAATAGACAATTAATTAAATATATTGTATCATATATTTGTAAATAATGTACCTTCTTTGAGAAAACTAGGCTATTACAAAGTAAAACAAAAATATTCCTGTCCTAAATTAATTGTAAACATTGAACAAGAATTCAAAATCTTTGCTGAAAGCTCTTAGTTTCCTTTTTTTTTTTCGAAACCCTTCCCAATTTGATTGATGTTTTTGTCCTTCCTGGTTACGCCGAAAAAAAAAATAACTCTCTGCCTTATATTTCTTGCACAGAACGCGACCATAAAAGCAAGAACGATTTGGTAAATATTCTTTATTCAAATATATTTTGGCATTATTTTTTTCACGTAATTCTCCTACTAAGCCATCTTGAGGGTAAAACCAAACAAAGGAAATAATACGTATGTCATAATCATACGGTTCCACCTGACAGAGCGCCGGCCAAAGACCTGCGGCCGGATGTCATTCATCATGGAGCTGAATTTTGGTTGAGGAGGAGGCTCTGCACTTCGCCAAGGCCCCTCTCATCCTACCTCACCGGACTTGCAGTCGTCAACATACAAGACACGGATTACATTCACAGATCCCTTGATCCTTGCACCAAATCCGGTAAGGAGTGAGAAAAATTTACCAAGCGTGAAATTTATATACTCGTCGTTTGTCCAATATGGAACTTATGGCACCTGGTTCCTTTTTTTTTTTTTATTGTCAAAACCTATTCCAGGATTTGGCAAAGAACAAATATTGTCCAAGTTATGTTATGATCACTCATAAAAACGTAAGCAGATGTTCAGTAACTGGAAATTGTTTCTTCGATAAGCAGCAACATTTTTTTTTAAATCTCTTGTCAGTGATAGCTGCTTCGGTGGCGTAGTCAGTAGCATGCTGAGCTTCTATGCCCAAGATCGCGGGTTCAAACCTGGCCGAGGTCGTCCGATTTTTTAAGAGCGTTAAATCCTTCAAGTATGCCTTCCTTCGGAGGGGAAGTAAAGCCAGCGGTCCCATGTCATAGATTTATGGCATGTAGGCTAAAAGAACCTCCCACTAATTAAACTTGTGTGAAGCTAAATTTGCAGGTTAGATATCGTTGAAACGCTCTATCAAAGTTCCAACGTTCACCACTAGGTGCGGTAGCGAAAGTTGGAACTACCGGAAATTGAACGGAAATTGTAGCTCACCCCATAGGTGTCTGCAATGAAGCAGCTACAGCCTCTGGCGAGCCGAACATGTCCTCGGACATTCCCGGCGCTAACAGGCATACGCTAAAAATATAGTGTTACGGCTGTGAGTTCGTTTCATCGCTCGCCGCATGAGTCACAACCAGTGGCGACAGGTGGTCACCGTTCTTGGTACACCGCACCATTTACCCCTTACATCCCCCCCCCTATTTCCAAGCCTCGACCTCTTGTCAAAGATGAATTATTACTATTATTATTATTATATGTATTGGAGAACATTTACATAACTTCTAAGAAATACACTTCATCGCTATAATTTTGGATAGGTTATCCCAATAAATTGAGGTCACTAGACAATTGTTTTGGCCGGGGATATAAGGTTGGATTCCCTTCCTAACGCCACGTGATCTTCCATGTGAAATATTTAGCGTGCTGTCACCGGAATTCGAACTTCGACCATCCGGATTAAGCCAGTGCGTCATCCTCCCTCTGCAAGGACTATGTCCTTATACATTTAAAAAATCTTCGTTTAACGCCTGAACACGGCCTACTTGAAACTGCTTCTAGGTTAATGTCCTTCGAATCCCCTCGCCCTCCTAGTTCATTTTGGCAACGTACAGAGTACATTTCATCATTACGCTACCTTCTCTCTCTCCCCGTTCTTGACCAGGTCTTAAATTTTACGAAAAGATATAAACATTGATCCATTTCCGAAGGATCTCAATTATACATTGTCTCATCATTAGACATGTCCAAACATGAGAAGCGCATTCATTTATAACCAATGTAATAATGCAATTAAAGAAGAGCCAGTATCTCAAAGTGAAAATATATTCTGGAAAGCGAACATTCAGCCTCAATCACTAAAATAATTATAGTGTAAACTACCTTGACATATTGTTCCCCAACCTTGGTCTGCCAGGAAGAATATTTTACTTGAAAGTAAGTTCCATTCACTTAGATTTCTAAAGGTCCACCTCGTGCCGTAGTGGCTAGTATTCTGGGGCTGTTACTGTGGAGGTCCGTGTTCGATTCTCTGCTCTACCAAGAAATGTAATTCTGGTCCGAGGGTTGGGATTCGCTCAACCCCCAAGAGGCAGAAATCAGAACAGGTGGTTCGATTCTAACCCCAAACATCCTAGAAATGGTCTTTCGTGGTTTCCCACTTTCACTCGTACATATCGTAAGGCCACAGCCGCCTCCTACCAAAATCCTGGCAATGGTACAGCCATCATAACGACATATCTCATCAGTTTCCACACGCACCAAGCCAGGGGTGGATTTAGGAGTGAACGATTCATCTTGCTGTTATACATTTAAAAAAAAAAACAGTGGCTTTAGACAAATTCTTTCACACTTAAACACTCTATATCAAAATGCACATTTTACGATAACCTACTATTTTGAGTGTTCGGCTGTAGAGGGTAACAGAAGCAGAGGTACAGCTATGAGGCGATGGTTAGTTTCAGTGTTGAACGATTTCGAAGTCAGAGATGTAGAAGCAGAGGGAGCCGCATTGCTAACTGCTAATAGGGGATCATAGAGGCGACTTGTTCGCAAACAGAGGCTTGCAGACTGGACTGGACGTTGAAAGGTAAAACAGTCTCAAATGAAAATGTATGTATATTTGGAAGAATACTACACATTTTTGACAGTTCTCTAAAAAATGGATTTAAACCACGCGTTGGCTATGACAGTAAATAGTAGAACTACCAAAACTAAAATAATTTGGAATACAATAAATATTTGACTTAAAATTGCTAATATCACGCACATTTTTCCCAACTCACATAACGGAATCTGCGAGGGATCATTCCTCTACCGTCGCAAGGATGGTGTCTCGGAGCTGGATACACTTTGTCAACAGATACAACTGGGGATGGTGACAGGCGACCGCTAACTTGGGTCTAATTAAGGAAGGACCAGGGAAAGGATTTTGGAGGGCAGTCGCTCGGTCGTGGACCTGTTGAAAGGAACCGTCACGGTACTTGCCTGGTGGTGAAAATAGGAAACCACGACAACCATTTTCCGGACGGCTGAAGTGGGATTCAAACCCACACTCTCCCGATGCAGCGAGACACGAGCTAGCGCGTTACTGTTCTCGGCCACCGTGATCGGTAAAATTTATTTTTACTCCAAAATATAAAAAAATAACCCAAATGTCCTGTTACTCACTAATTTGGGCCTAGTTTTAGCAAAAATATCCTACCCCGGCCCTCCCCCACCCCTCTCTAAGCTAGGGGTATTCCATACTCTCTAGGCATTAGGCAGATGTCCATTATCTTTAACAGAAGCACGATTTAAGTCATCGATATCCGTGGACAAATAGCGTACTTTACAATGATTGTTGTGGTTTTTAATTTACGGAAACGTAACGCATGGGTAAGCTACTAACCAAATAGTGTGATCATATCCCTAGGCCTTAAGTGATAAAATTAAAAAAAAATCATTTATATGGTACAGTATCCCAAACTTCTACCTCACCAGCCGAGAGGTCCTATGCTCACATTCATATATACTGTTACGGCTGTGAGTTTGTGTCATCGCTCGCCGCATGAGTCACACTGTCCCAGGGCTGGGCTGTGCCCTACCTCGTGTATTGCGTGCGCCTTATGCAACAGGGCTACTAGGACAAAGGGATGGTCCAGAATATTCGTGACTGAGCCAGCGATGGAAATGTCGAGAAGCCGTGTGTCCTGGACGATTCTAGAATTCATTGAGTCACCAGCCTGCTATATAAGCGGCTTCAACAGTAAGGGGCCGAGCTTTCTGTGGGTGTGTGTTTTTATGAGCTAGTGCGAGCGTTTATCCTGAGCGTTGTTTTTTCCAGTGCGACAGAAGTGATTGTGGTGCATTATGAAACAGTGTGTAGTACGGTGACAGGCTGAGTGCAGATATTTCCAGCCAACGCACGGGGCCACCTCATTACGAGGGATTAACTTCTGCGGCTTACTGACAAGTGAAAGAGGAAGTGTTCTCGCCGCGAGGAAACTGGAGTAAGGTAATAATTGCTTGTATTTACTGATGAGTGCTGTATCTTCCTGCAAGCAATAAAGCTAACTTCTCTTTAAAGCAGTAATTGGTGTTGTGTTTTCTACCCACCGTAATCCAGTTAACAAAAGTGCCACTAGGGGGGTGGCACGTAACAATAGTGTTAGTGATAACAGCTGCACAAGACCGGATACAGCATTGCTCCAACAATCGGTCATGTTCTTTAATCCATTCAAAGTTACAAACACCAACCTGACCATTTACTAACCATCACAATAAACATTATTTTTTAATTTAGAGCCTGAACTTCCGAAGTCCAGTCAAATCAGCCATTCCAGAAGTTTTATATGCCAGACTACTTTCAACCTGACTACCAGTCGATATAACTCTCTTACATTTTGAGGTTTTATTTGCATGCATCAAGTTATCTCAATTGTGGGGTGCTTTGACGTGCTTTACAAACCCCTACTAGGCCAAGTATGCTAGCCACAACACCACAAGGTGGTCCTCTCTCGAGTTTGTAGCCAGTTTATATCTATTGAGAGTGTTTCTTTTATAATTTCATGTAATGAAGAATGTCAAGGAAGGAAGCTTGTAGTTTTACGTAACCATTCATCGTAGTATCATGATGAGCCACGGGACCTCCTTTTTACGTGGAATCCGAACCACAGGACATGGAATTTAAACGTCGAAAATCTCACATGCATTGACAGGGAATCGAGCCTGGACCACCTTGGTGAGAGGCAAACAGCTTGACCGCTGCGCCACCAAGCCCCCATGCAGAATTTCGCCGGCCCAGCGGCGTAGGGGCCTGAATCTATCGTGAGGACTGGAACGGGTTACACTTAGCCTCGTGAGGACAATAGAGTAGCTCGTATACATGGGAAGTAGGATAACACAGTCTGAAACCAAAATAATGCGACTGAGGGTGGCATGTGCCGGCCACTCGTCCCCTATATTCTGTAAGTAAGAGCGTCTTTGGAAACGCGCATTCCCTTCGGTTCAATCTATGTGGTAGTTTATATTATAAGGAGCAAATGATCTCACTGTTCTGCCCCTTAAAAACAACAATAACTAACTAGTTTTAGGGAATACTTAGATGATAATTTAAGAAATATGACGTGTTTTCAAGTGTACAAGTTTGTTTTACTGTTAGCCAATATTATAGGAGACTTTATGAATAAAGGATAGAAATCCGGGTTCTTCAGGCGAGCAATACTGCTAACCAACATCCAACAGTCACTTACAAGGGGAGGATACGATGCATGGGTCACCGATTCGAACCATCTTTAGTACACGCGTAGGGCATGACCAGGCGTATATCAGGTGCGCTTCTCAGCCGTTTCCAAGAAATTTATTAATTGCAATAAATGCAGTGCAGCGTCTATGTGCGTTGTAAGCTGGCAGGAACCCAACGAGTGCGTGGTGCAGAGGTAAGAGCCCTGCTTCGTAAGCGCGGGATCACTGGATCGAATCCCACAAGTGGTTTTTTTTTGTAACCATTGGCTATTTCCAACCACTACCCATAGCATGAGTCACTGCTTGCGGGGTACGGGGTGGTCTGATGGTTGACAGACATGCAATGAACGGAACAGACTGGGCCTTCATTTCATGAAGATCCTAGGTACTTCATGAAAAGCCGGCATATGATGTAAAAAGAGATAGTTACACCATCTGACGCGTTTCTTCATGAAGTGACGGACCGATTTAGGCAGATGGTGTAAGAAATGATTTTACATTATCAGCCGAGGCACTTCATGAAGATCCGGCGTTTGTTGATTCGGCACTTCATGAAATGACTGACACAATGAAGCAGTACATTAATTCATTTCATTGTTCTATTCCAAGATATAAATTAATGCTTGTTCATTATGGTTTTCGAAATTAATTTTCACATAAAAACCTAAATCTAATCGTGAAATACCGGATACTCTTTACTCTCTATCTCTTTTTTTTCTAGAAGTTTGTATTTTTATTTTTATATATTTTATTTGTAAAGAATTTTTTTCTAATCTGCAATGGTTACTTTCATAATTTCATTTGTAGTTTTTCTTTTTATTCTTCATTTGTGTATCTTTTTTCTCTCTTTCCTTCACTGATGCAATTTGTATTTTTAGCCTATTTTCATTTATGAAAAAAATAGGCTTATGAGGTCACCTTTTGTCCGTGTGTCTGTGTGTGCGCGCGTGTGTGTGTGTGTGTGTGTGAGGATTTGTGTGTGTGTGTGTCCCCTAATAACTTCTAAACGGCTGGAGCGATGTCAATGAAACTCGGTAAGTTCATAGCACTATTTCGGGCGACCCCGACCGTGCCCTTCAAATTTTGTTACGTCTCACCAATCCAACATGGCGGCTGTGCGAAATATTTCACCAGCATTCAATATCTCCGAAACTACTACCGATATCACCCTGGAATTTTGTACGGTGATAATGGAAACTACTAGAAGTTTACCGATGTAACGTTTTTGAAAACCTGGTAACTACAAAACCAACATGGCGCCCAAGCGAAGTTGCGACGTTTAAATAGACGTTTCTCGCGATTTAACCAACCAACGCAATGAAACTTGGTACAGTATATGTTTATACACATTGTATTGCACAGACATCTAACTTCGTTCAATTGTCCGCCCACCCCTACAGTCATCATATAAATATAATTTCAATTCACACCCAATCACACGGGACTGATGATTGAGGTGACCCAAGACCTCCAAATGAATTAACAACAAAACTGGGACGATAACTTACAGGTAAGATACACACAATGAAGAAAAATGCAGAATCATTCTTTCAAATATTTCTGTCTATAATAAATAGGCTGAAATTCGAGATTTTCTCGAAGGTGAACCCTCCACTAAATCAACCAAATGTAAAGCTTTTGTGTATTCAGCCCTGTGTACTTGGGAGTGTGTAGAATCTGTCTGATAATCAGTATTATAATGGTATTTGTAGAATTGTGTGTATTTGTAGTTCAGGTTAAGATTGAGAAGGAGGCGGCCGTGGTTAAGTTAGGAACCAACCCGGCATTTGCCTAGAGGAGAAGGGGGAAAACAAGGGAAACCAATTCCAGGATGGCTAAGGTAGGAATGGACTCTTCTCAGTTTTTCCTCCCGAGGTCGACCATAATTATGTTCCTATCCGTGGTAACCATAGTTGATTTCATAAGTCTACTTAACGAGTAGGCCAATATGCTGGTTCGAATCCCGTCGCTGACTGTGGCGTTTTCCCCCAGGTCTTTTCACACACCCTCTCAGCAAATGCCGGGATGGTACTTCATTTCAAGTCTCGAGACACCTTCCCAAATTCTTTACCCACACACTACTTCTATCATCACGCAAACACAGGTTATCAGGAAACAACCACCCAAATACACTGGGCTGATGATCAAGATGTCCCTAGCCCTTAAAATAAATATACAAGAAAACAACTATAAAACAAGGCAACAACTGAACTAGATTAAAATGTTAGTTGGCAAAAAAATATCCTTCAGTGGGGTTTGAACTCACCACGTAGTGATCCGGAAGCCAACACCATACCCCGAGACCACAAGTTCACTAATATAGTTGGCTGCTAAGAGCTGTACAAGACCTCTGTATTACGCGCCCGTAACTGAGTTTGTTCTTGTTTTAAAGGGTGGAACAGCGAAATAAAGTCATATTATACTATCGGTTATCTATCTCTCATGTTTTAAAAACAAAATGGATCTGAACGACGTTCTTCTTCCGTTCACAGTACGGCAGCATAATATTCCTTCTAGGCGCAAGGCCAAGCAAGATGCTGGGGAGGGAATTAGGGGATAAATGAAGCCCAGACCATTAGACATTTGTACCATATGTCACAGTGTTCACTTTCTGAGGAGATAACAGCCCTTTAGTGTCCGCATTTTTATCTGATTTATTCTTGGAAGTCTCACTTCCCTCACACGTGATCACCGCTGCCGCTACGGTACTTCATGAAGTGAGGGGCTGGATTTCCCGTCAGATGATGTACAGAATGAATTACACTATGTGACGGCGATATTTAGTCATTTCATGAAACCACGCGTCAGATAGTGCAACTGTACCTTTTTACATCATATGCCGGCTCTTCATGAAGTGCCTAGGATTTTCATGAAATGACGGATTTCACTATCTGACTACGACATATACATATACTACAATACACCTGACCGTGTATAATACCAATGTATTTGCAGTGCCAATACTATACATTATGTAATGTCACAAACATTGACCCGGATACGATGATTTCAGAATCCCTTTTCCGGCTCTCATAACACGTTATTACGATGGACTGCAAAATAAACAGTATTCACGACACCTACAGTTGTACTAATTGCCAATGTTTACAAAAAAAACACTACGCAAAGGCTCACCAGAGGGATTCGATCCAGCGATCCCGCGCTTACGAAGCAGGGCTCTTACCCCTACACCACGCGTTCGTTAAATTCCTGCCAGCGTACAACGCGCTTACAGTAGACGCCGCACTGCATTTATTGCAATTAATTAATTTCTCGGAAACTGCTGAGAAGCCACCTTACTACTTGCACCTGATATACGCCTGGTCATGCCCTGCACGTCTACTAAAGATGGTTCGAATCGGTGACCCATGCATCGTATCCTTCCCTTGTTAGATCGACATATCACATGGTAATATATGAACTCACATACAGCAGATATCCAGTAATTAGCCAGCAATACTCACCTGCAAACAAAAGAAAATAACGTTAATATTCATTAGCCTACCGTACCGTACATAAATAACCTGCTCTTTGCAATTCAATTAACAAAGCTCTGAAGGAGCCAATTGAGAGCAGAGCCGGGAACATTTCATTTCACTAAGTAAGACACTAATCAATTCACCAAGCCAAGTCGACAGTGTGTTAACGTTTGGTGCAGATCTTCAAGTGGCGAAGCAACCGCCTCCGCGAAAACATGGCCATCCAATGCCCACCCTTCGTTTCAATCAACAGTGACTTTATATCAATACAGAGTACTATATACAACATGCAGACTTACAGTTGTGTATTTGTATTGTCTCTTTCTCTCTATCGGAATATAAACCAGCATTCAGCAGTAGATTCTCAAAAGCTGAGCAGGTCGATACATCAATCTACTTAGAAAAACTATAAAATATAAAACGGCAACATTTCCAACAAAACCATTGGCACTGTTTTGACAAATAAGAGTGTACTAGCAGACCCGTGCGAGAACCCTCGCATAATGGGGTGTGTGCGTCCCATGTGTACAGACTACCCGCCCGGCTCTAGTTCTATGCAGGCTGCACACGACACAGTTCTGCCAGGGGCTATCGTCTTGTTTGTTTGTTTGTTTGTTTGTTTGTTTAAAAGCACTTTATAAACAAATAAATAAATTTCCGTTGACTTTTCAAGAAAGGCAAGATTTGTCCCGTACTATTGACACGATTTGGAAGATTTTGGTACAAACCACACCCCTATGGTTTAGGAGCTTGAGTTTTGCGAAATATACACCTTAGCGTATTATATAATAAGATATTTTAGGATGAATGAGTAGGAAATTTCACATCAAACTATATAAATTAAAATTCATTATTTTTGGATTACCGTACGACAGTTGAAGGGCGCACTGGAATGAGGGGGTATCCCTCAGTTTGTTGAAAATTGAACTAGGTGCATATTATGTGAGCTGGGACCTTCTGGCATCAGTTCTTTGAAATATCAAGGGTGTAGGATAGCTCCATGCCAATACTAAAAAGGAAAAGATAATAGCCATTACAAAGCTGTTTAAACTTCTGAGTGGAAGGGGTATCCCGCATCTCTCTGATACCCGGATTCCGATAATGACACTGTTCTGGGACCGAAGTATCGCATTATAATAAAATCAAGTTGCCGCCAGTAACTTATGTGGCGTGGCTATCTGCCCTGACCTGCCCTGGCCGTTACGTTTTCAAGATTTCTTCTACACACCGAAGTTTGATTTTAAAAATACGAAAGTACGTGTTTTACGGAGCATATTCACTTGACGGCTCAAATAATATTTGTTGACGATGGGCGCTGCCTTGTCAAGCTGTCCTGGCCAGCTACGTCTTACACAAAACAAACTCGAGGAGCATACAAAGGAAGGTTTCCAGTCATTGGAGCGGATCGCTTGCTTGCATTGTGAAGAGAAATCATCCGCCCGCACAGAGTACTGAAGAGAACAAGAGGCTGTACGCACAAACCTGAACAGGCGACAAAATAAACATCACAACATCCTCGCCATTATCTGCATTGTCAGTACAGTATTCTTTTGTTTTTAATTAATTACGTACGGTATCACAAAAACATACGTAATGCCCTTTTGTTCGATTTGACTATCTGGCCTCTCATTAATTATTGCTGATTCTGTTTGGGTCCTTCAACATCGTCGTCATTTACCCACATGCACTTGAGAGTAAATCTATATATAGGGCGATTAAAAAAATAATTTTACAAACTTTGGGGCTAGGTTCATTACGCCAAAACAAGAAAAAAGTTCATATAAACATAGGCTACGTCCCCTGTGATAGCGGAAATGACAATGAGATGGAAACCATAACGAAAATTAAGTGAGACGGAAAATACTTAATTACAAAAGGTAACTCAGATTGAAACGACTCACAAAATGTAGAGTAGAAATACTTACAACAGGTAATTTAGAAGGAAAATACAAAAGGAACAAATTGAAAAATACGCACAAAATGTAGTGTAAGTTCAAAATTCCCACAAAATGCAATGTAGATTCGAAATAGCCTACTTACAAAATGCAATTGAAATTCAAAATACTTACAAAATGCAAATGAGATTGAAAATGAGTACAAAATAAAATATAATATATAAAATAATATAATAAATAATAAATAATATAAAATATAAAATACAATTGAAATTGAAAATACTTACAAAATGTAATTTGGATTCAAAATACTCATTTGGATTGACAATACTTACAAAATCCAATTTAGACTGAAAATACTTACAAAATGTAATTTAGAATGAAAATGCTCACAATAGGCCTAAGCAATTGAGAATCAAAATACTTACAAAATGCCCACCATACAAAATGCAATTTAGATTGAAAATACTTGCAAAATGCAGTTTAAGTTGAAAATACATACAATATGCAATTGAATTTCAAAATACTCACAGAAGTGCCTCCACCTACATTCAAAGACTTACTAAAAAGCAATTTAGATTGCCAATCCTCACAAAGTGCAATTGAGGTTGAAAATACTCGCAAAATCCAACTGAGGTTGAAAATACCTACAAAATGTAGTGTATATTCCAAAAATTCGCTGAAGGCACTTTAGATAATCGGGGAGCCAATTCACAAAAACAGGGCGGGAAACTTAAAAGAGAAAAGGAAATAGAATGAAAAGAAAAAAAGAGGTCTGACCCCTCGAAGAATGAGGGATCAGGGAAGATGAGAAAAGTGCCAATTAAGGCGGGAAAGTGAAAGACTCCCTAGGTCTCGGATACTCTAATACCGTCGGGATCGGAAGAGAACAAGAGTTGACACGAGAGGTGACAGGAAAGAAGACGGAGAGGAGCCCGGCACAAGTAAGTGGAAGGAATGTCGGACTCAGCTGGGGTCACGTGGTCGGCAACCCACGTCGCACTAGATGTGAGCCCCTGTGTGGTTCAGAATTAGAAAATCCATTTTAAAATAGATGGCACGCGTAATGTAATGGCGTAATGTAGATGAAGTTTAAATAATAAATAATTGGGTTTTAACCGCCATCAACATTATGCCATATTTTTTAAACACATTTTACCAAGGTTGCCATTACATGTTATTTTTAGTGGTTTAATTTTTTTATTGATCAATGTATTTTATAGCGTTTTAATATGAGTGTTATCAATTAATCAACAATGGCTGATGAAGGGAGCATTACGGGTGGCCATCGAAACATGTACCACAGAAAAATAGATTAAATTATATGTATGAAAAGGTATTGACTAGGAGGAATCTTTATAACATATATTACCCCATTATATTGAATTGTCAATACGGACCCAAAATGCATTCTAATATTCCCATCAGTCCCGAGGGCTTCATTTTTTAAAATGATAACGTCCCATTTTATTTGTGTGTGTTAATTATACTGTTTGAACGGGTATTTAGTCTTCAGGGTGTTTCAAATTGTCCGGTTTATCAAGTATGTTAGTGTATGCTCTCCGCCTTTTTAAACTTAGCGCCAATCCCCAGCACACGACTCGAAACCGACACATGCTTCGCACCAAGATCTCTAAATAAGACAGGCAAGCCCAGAACTTGCCTAGTCTCCCAGCTACAGCGTACTTGGCCCTTGAAAGAGCATACGAATAACAGCATATTCTTCATTCACACTTAACGCATGCGCATAGCACTTGGGCCGGCATGATGAGATCTAGCCTGACCAATCCGATCGGTTACGACAATTGAATCGGTCTTTTCAGAAACCCCATAAGTCAAGTTTTTTGTGAAAATGAGTTTGACATGAAACTATGTTGTACTCAGTTAGCTCCATATTGTGTGCAAATATCCCGTAAGTTCGAGCATAATCACAGTGGGAAATGAGATCTGTTGAAATGAGTTTTGTTTGAAAAGCCCATAAGTCAGTGACTTATACAGTATATTCTGCTGCCAAATTTCTCAAGGTATTCTCAGATTAAGCTATTGATAGTCTACAATGATAATGATGAAGAATCACTTAGATTTGAGATGCTTAGGTATGACTGAAGAGGATGAATTACCTTATAAATTTTTATTTTAAGAGCATATCATAATATTAGTATGTATTCAGCTATTATTAGTATAAGAACATATAAGTAATGATATCTTTCCAGAAATTATAAATGTTAAAATAAACAAAATAGTGAGATTTGCAGTGTATTTATTTGTTTTTCCATTGAAGAACCCTACTTTTGCGAACATTTTTTGTCAAAAACCTCATAAGTCACTTTTTTAAAATAATATTGTGGCTAAACCAATGCACTCCAAAGCATATTTAGGTCCCAGGATATTCAAAAGGATTAGAAACCACATATAAAACAAAAAATATTTTCATTCGATTTAACTTATACTAAACTTTTTTTTTTTTTGCTCTCCTGTAAAATTAACTTTTGGTGACTTATGGGGTTTCTGAAAAAACCGATACAATTGCCGACAGCTAACGATCCCGTGCTACACCGAGAAAATCGCCCCGTGATGGAATGAAACGACTGACACACAACCAGTGGTGTCAAGTGTTGACAACAACCATGCACCTGCATGTGTTTAAAAATATTAATTTATTATGTGTGATCTATGAGTTTTGAGCACAATGTGCACATAATTAGCCTACTCTTAAAATTTAAGCACGAGCCGCTACTGAGGTATGGAAAATCTCACGGACAAAACCACACTCAAGATTGCCACTGTCAGGAATGGGAATTGAATCTCCGATCTAGCCTTTCTCCATTGCAGTCAATATGAATACAGTGCACACTGAAAGAGAAGGGGAGATACTGATTTTTATATTATAATTCTCACGATAGGAAAAAACTGCCAATTTCATGAAAATACAACACATTCAACAATTAGTATTATTGCAACAACTACACATAATATGTAATCCAATGATGAACTTGATAGGATCCTTCCATATCGTCAGTTTTAGTCTTCACTTAACTATTAATACATTGGTAACGTGTATTCTGGCAACAAAACGATATACATTCTCGTACGGATGTACAATGCATTCATTCTCTCTCAAGAAACATCAGATCGACATGTTGACCACGTATTGTAAGCACAAGAATTGAATAAACAAACAAACAAAATAAATACATCGCTTGTTGCCTAACACACAATACTTTTCGTGCGATGCAGGCAATACGACTAGCCAATTTCTATTCCATTTATGTATATTTAAATATGATTATGTTGACACTGACTTTTTCTTTCCTTTGTTAATGAATGAAGTGGATCAGAAACGTACTACATTTGCTAGTGAGAAAACTTTTTAACAATTTGAAGCATACTCAAAAAGTTTTAGAACACTCGAGGTAGAAGTCAATCTAAAAGGGAGATAAAACTGATTCATTGACCGTAGCTGAAGTTGTTTCATTTATCCCTCCACGTTAGAAGGAACGCACTTCATTAAAACCCATACCTGCCAACCTCTCAAAATGAAAAATCGGGAGATTCGACGCGGCGACGGGGGGGGGGGGGGGGGGGAGGGAGGGAGGGGGGATGCAACATAATACATACACAGGCTAAGACATTGCAGCAAATATATGTTACACTATTTATTAAACTGTACATGACTAACATGATATGACATCCCAGTTTACAAATGTACTTAAGACTGAGTACAGTCATTTTAAATTCTCACTAGTCTATCAAACAAGCATACCTTTCTTTCGACCACACTCAGGCATACAAAACTAGTGACGTATCGAAGATCATATTATTCAATTGGTCGTTGTTGCAGGTGACTGAGGCTGATTTTGCCCTCTTCAAAAAGGTCTTGCTATATTCTTGCTCAAAACACTTCCCTTTCTGAATCGACTTCAGAGTTATAAGTTTGTCCAAAGTCTTGTCAGAGAGAGATGACCTGAACATCCTCTCACACTCTGCATTACTATGCGGAATGGTCAGAATGGAAAGCATAACTTGAGTACCCCACCACTACATATCATTTGGCCTACCAGTGCCCACTTCACAACAATTCTCACTTCTTCTTCTTCTTCTTCAATAGATGTCACATCCTCTAGTTGGAAGTTACAGAATTGGGAATGTAAAGCATCCATTTCCTCATTAAAATTGTCTTGAGTGTCTGTTAAAATGCTGGAAATGTATCTACAAAAAACTTAATTTTGGAAAATGTCCCCCACTATGCGAGATACTGAAATCACACCTACAGACACTACAAAATGCAAATGTTGCGCCTCTTCTTGACTCAGTTATATGCGGAATCAAGGTGTCTACTGTAAGGATGAAGTAAAAATTAGTTACTTTTTAGCTACCTTTTAGTTAACTTTTAGTTAATATTAGTTTGAATTCAAGATACATCTGCGGTCTGCAAGCAAAGGGGCTCATCACGCGGTGAAGAAAGACAGCAATGAACTGTGTTTAAAGCGGTAAATACAATTCACTTAGGGAGTTATAAAAATTTTAAAAATAATACGAAATATTTATTATCAAATGAGTTGTTTCAGCTAATATGTCGTCTTGTGCACAAGGCGTTTTTATAATTGTCAAGAGGTTGCTCTGCTCTTAACCGTGGCGAGATTTCCTTTGTCCCCGCGGTAGATCACGAAGAAATTTATGGGACGTTACGTGATTGTAACCGAATTCCGTCTTCACAGTCAAGTATGGCGAAATTTCGAGATGTTACACGATCGGCGCTGGTCTCACCCGTTTGTCGAGATTCCCGTTGATTTCGCGATAGAACACGGATAAATATCGCGATTTAGATAATATGTGTCACTTCCATTGTCCTTGAGGTCGGGCGCGAGAAAATATAGCATTATTATGCAATCGGCGCCACTTGCTGTCCGTTTGACAAAAATACAGTTGTCCTCGTCATTGAATGTGGAGAACTATCGCGATGTATCGCAATCGCTGACGCTCTCTGCCGTTTTACGAGATTCAAGTTGTCCTCGCGATATTATGCATACCGCGCCGCACCCGGCCGTTGAACGATTGTCTATTCGTCCTGACAGAATGCTGGATGCTAGCTCAGGGTTGGGCATGGTTAAAAGGAGAAATTAGTGTCGCGACGCAACGTAGGCTGTCATTTCTAAGTGGGTAGATGCACTTCTCGCTCCCCGTACGCTTTTGGGAAAAGTAGCGAGTAGGTTTCGGAATGTTTCGTGATTGGTGCCCAATCATCTTTGACGGGATTCCCGTAGTCCTCGTGGTCACAAGTTCACGATAGGGGACGGGTTTTATGATTTTACGCTACTGACGTCGATCTCGGTCCATTTGACGAGATTCCCGCAGGCAAGTCGTGCGGTCAGCCGGCCGTCTTGAGTATGAAAGTTCGAAGTAGGTATCAAATATTAAGAATTATTCGGAGAGGATTGCACGATTAATACGACTAGAGGATACGTTTTATTTCGAATGCGAATCACGAATTATACAAGTTATACAAGTTTTCGAAATAACCGGTTAGATTATAATATATCCGATGGAACCAAAGTTCGAAGGAAAAATCGACATATAACGGAATTTCGAATTAACCATACTGGATGTCGCAAATTTACGAGACAGATTTTTAAAATAAGTTACAGCCTACGTATTTCGAATCTTTTTCAAAATCCTTTTTCGAAACGGTAACATATCGCAAGATTGCGACATTAAATTATTTAGCGTTATTTCTGGACTTCAATTTGACAGTCTCCAAATAAATGCCAGAAATGCGAGGTTTCTGATTAAATTCAGAAGTTTTCGCGAATAAACGTCTCGCGAAAAGTCGGGTTTCCTAATAACACAGATAAATATTTCACACAAAACTAAAAAGTCATCTTGATGCCGAAAATATACGCTGAACGATGTATACCACTCAGGGTACCCTCAGTATGCATTTCCTCGAGGTCGGGCACGGGGAAATATAGCTTATGCAATCGGCGCCGCTTGCGTGAAACTCGCTCCATCGCAATCTCTGAGCCTAGAGGCGCGAGTTTAAATTATTCAATCCGCCTTCGGAAAATTTTCGTTACCCGTATGTAAAACTCGTTACTTTTTCGTTACTTTCGTTACCCATTTGTAAAATTCGTTACTTTCGTTACCGGTAGACACCCTGGGAATATTGTCTTTGTACACACTTTTAAATGTCACATCATATTTCTTCGCCATATTACCGAGGAACCGACGCAATCACTCAGATCGAAAAATCACAATAGCCTACCGGCATATTAACGCCAACAACATCTAAGTTATACACAAATCATATAATTTCACGTGTGAAGCAGATACAATATTCCGCAGCGTACAACTACCTCTCACCAACTGGTCATTATGCAAAACATCTAGGAACAAGCGCTGAATTAACGTTCGACGATTTCAAACGAAGACTTATTCGAAGCCAACTTTTTATAACAGCAGGACGCGACGCGGGAGTTAGTACGCAGTTGTCGATTATCGATAAAAAGCGAAACTGCGGTATCGAGATATAACTTCGAAACACGTCAAGTCGATCCGTTCGATAGACGACACATTAAATCCGAAATTACGCGTGGGATTTTTGAAAAATCGGGAGATTTATTACGTTAAGCGGGAGGGCGGGAGAAATGGTCTGAAATCGGGAGTCTCCCGCCTAAATCGGGAGAGTTGGCAGGTATGAAAACCATATGCCTGTCTCCCCCTCTATTCCCGTTTCTACGGGATCGGTGATCAGGATGAGTTTCTTTTGTGGTGAACGGTTTTTACAGGCGGATGTCCTTCCTGATACTATTATTTAGCATTTGGCATAAAACATCAGATTTTTGGAACCAATCTTGCTTCCAGGTCTGCCTTACGTTGAAGTTATTGCCTGCCATCTACATCATTGTCTTCACTGATGAGTTTTGCGGACGATTCAGCAGTCTCAGAGGAGTTATCTCAAACTGGGTAAGGAGTCGTTGGAAGGGAAAGGTCATGACATTTCGTCATTTGCCATTGCATGACCTTGAATGTAACCTACAAGTATGTGTGTGCATAATCCGCCCCATATCGATTAGGCTAAAACTCAAATGTTATCGGCAGCATCAAACACACATTGACTAGGATTTATATGATGCTGAATAATTTTAGGGGCTAGAGACTTATTTATCTGTGTGCAAGGGTATGTGTTGGATTTGCCTGACAACCTGCATTTCTGTAGTGACTGTAGCAGTCCCGGCATGTACCTGGATATAATAAGGGAAACCTTCAAGGAAAAAGGACATTCAGGATGGCTACTGTTAGCGCCGAGATTTGAATATTCAATAACCGGAATTACAGTAGCTGCTTATCGCAATCGTATTGTGCGAATTAACACACGTACTGTAGCTACACAGCGGAGTTATTACGACTTGTATCAAACTATGACTATAGTGCTGTAACAGACTGTACCGTTTCATCAACATGTCCTAGTCAGAAGAGTTAACTCAATAACTCGTCTCCTAACATTGTTTTTACAATGTTTTAACAGAGTACTCACCAACACGTTCAGAGGAACTCGACAAGCAAATTGACCTCAATGTTTCCAAAGCAATTACAACACAAAGGCCGATAAAATTGAAAAACGTGTCACACAATCCACACTCCGGAACGTGTCTAATTTGTAATGCCCAATCACCTGTGATACATTTCTATTCTACTTCATCCCTGTATTCGTATCAATACTGTTTGGATGAACATCCGTGTCGAAACTAGTACAGAATCTTCTTTCTTTCTTTCTTTCTTTCTTCCGAATTTGGCCGCCTGCGGACCGCATGGAACCTAAGGCTTTCTGGTTAATCTCCTATTCTCTTCCCAAAAACTCTTCATTCGTTCACTTCTGATCTTTCGCTCCTCCTCGGATATTACCAGTAGGCTCTAATTTTAGGTGTTTTCTCCTCGAACATCTTGATGTTGTCAATTCGGTTTCTGAAATCTTTTCTGTTGTGGATCACATCCACTGTGAGTCCACTTTCCTTGGCGTCTCATTTAACCTCTTCTACCCACTTAGTTGTAGCCTTCAGCTCTGTAATAAACTTGAATATCCTCTTAGTCAGTCGGTTCTCGTCCATTCTCACCAAATGTCCGTAGAATTTCAACCTTCGCTTCCGCATTGTGACAGTAATTTTTCAGTGTGTTTATAGAGGTCATCATTCTTTCTGTTCTTCCATGTCCCGTCAGCAGTTTTCAGTGGTCCTAAAATTTTCCGCAAAATTTTCCTCTCCTTTTTTCCCAGTTCCTGAAGACCCCCATTTTTATTTAGTGTCAAGCACTCCGAGGCGTACAGACCCTCTGGCTTTACTACTGTGCTATAGTGTCAGTTTTGCCTTGTAGGATATTGCTCGTTTGTTGTATCTGTTCTGGGTTAACCTATAAGCCAAATCAAATTTTCTAGCTCTTCTAATACAGAATCTATATAAATAAATATTTAAAAATAGCCTGTCTGTGCGTTAACCTTCCCGTGTATGTTTGAGTCTTCAGTCTTTCGACTGGTTTGATGAAGATCTCCATGCTCCCCTATCCTGAGCTAATCGTTTCATCTGTACATAGCTACCACACCCTACATCCGAGGCAATCTTTTTATGATATTCTAACCTTGGTCTACCCCTACAGTTCTTATCCTCGACCCTTCCTTCCATAAACTAAGTTTGCTATTCCTGGGTGCCTTAGTTGTGTCCTACCAACCTATCTCTCCTCTTCATTAGGAGTCGCCAGAAACATCTCTCCTCTACCGCTCGTCTTGATACCTCTTCATTCGTAACCCTATCTACCCATCTGATCATAATTCTCCTGCAACGCTAAATTTCAAACGCTTCAATTCTTCTCTTTTCTTCTGCTCCCACAGTCCAAATTTCACTTCCATAGAGTGCCACGCCCCAGAAAAAGGCCTTCAAAAATGACTTCCTAATATCCAAATCTATATTCGATGTCAACAGATTCATTTTCTGTGGAAATGCTTTCCCGCCTGTGCTAACCTACTTTTAATATCCTCTTTGCTTCGTCCATCACTGGTTATTTTGCTTCCTAAGTAACAGAAGTCTCCTACTTCCTTTAACTTTTCACCTGCCTATTCGATGTCCATAGAGGTTTCTGATTTATTTAGCCTGCATTCCAATATTTTTGTTTTAAGTTTATTAATTTTCATCATGAATTCTTTCCTCAAGACGGAGTCCATACCATTCAAAAACTCATTCAAATCCTCTGGCGTGTCCGCCAAGATGACAATGTCATCAGCAAATCTCAGAGTTGAAATAATTTCTCCTTGAATCTTCACTCCCACTTTAAATGTTTCTCCAATTTCCTTCATTGCTTGTTCAATGTATAGATTGAAAAGTATGGATGATAAGTTGCAGCCTTGCCTTACACCTTTCTGAATACCAGCTTCTCTCTGATGTCATCAGCTCGAATGACTGCTGTCTGGTTTCTGTATAGATTGTAGATCACCCTCCTATCCCTGTACTTTATTCCAGTCGTTTTCAAAATGCCAAACAATTTAACCCAATCAACGTTATAGAAAGCCTTTTCTAAGTCTACAAATGCATGAACGTTCTCTTATCTTTCCTTATTCTACCTTCCAAAATCAGCCGAAGACTTATTACAGCTTCCCTTGTTCCTACATTTCTCCTAAAACCAAACCGATCTTTACACAACTCCGTTTATATCTGGCTTTCCATCCTCTTGTAAATTATTCTAGACAGGATCTTTGAAGCACGAGTAATCAAGATGATTGTACGGTAATCTTCACATCTGTCAGCTCCTACTTTCTTCGGTAAAGGGATGATAACATTCTTCTTGAAATCAGAAGGTACTTCACCTGTCTCATAAATCCTACACACCAAGTGAAATAATCCGATCAGAACATCACCACCTATGCAGCGTAGCAACTCAATCGGTAAATCATCTATGCCTGGTGCTTTGTTCCTGCTTAAGTCTTCCAATGCTCTGTCAGGTTCCGATCTCAATATTAAATCTCCTTTCGTATTCCCATCGATTTCCTCTTCCCTTTCCACCACACCCAAGTACTGTATTTCATTTTCTTTTTCAATTTTCTTTCACCAAACTGATTTGGAATAAGTATCATTGCTGATTTATGTCAGTTGCAGTGAGATTGGTGGTGCTGAGTAATGGGCTTCATCGTGTGTACTGTGAATGGTTCTACTGATAGGGTCAGTGCTATTGTTCCGACTCAGTGAGGAAAGCAATGACAAACTACCTCACTCGTCATTATACTGCTGCTTTAAGGTATTGTGAGTATCTACCGACCTAATCTATGCGGTACTCTTTGAGGATCCAACCAGCCTCTGGGCTGACTACCTATCAGACAGACAGTGACATTCATTTATCAATCCGTGGCTTCTTCATATCTGAATAATTTTAATAATATCGCATGGCCTCGGAAGCCGGGTGCAAGCTTTGTTATTTGACACCCAAAGGGTAGCTTGCATGTCGAATTTCGTTGATCCTTGAAGCACTATGAAAGTCAAGGTGGTTAGATATCTAAGCTCCTTGAACACTATTGCGCTTTCTAGTAGAGAAATGAGGAAGTTTGTGTTGGCGGTAAATCCCGAGATTAATTTTGCCATTATGAGCACGGCCTACTGAATTCAAATGGGTTCTTTGACATGCCAACATCGTATGACATGGTGTCGTAATTTTTGCCGCCTTTCAAAAAAAATCACTTACCACGGCCAGGAGCGAACCTGCACGCTTGGGGTTAGTAGACCGACACGTTGACCACTCACCCACCGGGGCAAGCTATCTGAATAATGTTATTATTTAAGTAAAAAAATTAGCATTTTTAATTTACAGTGGATATATTTTCCTTTCTTAAAGTTAAAAATACATTTCAATGAGATGCCAAATTTTAGTGCTATTTATAGTCGATGTAGATTAGCATACAGTATATCTGAATGGCTGCGTGGGTCAGCGGCAACGTTCTCGCATGCTGTTCCCAAGGTTGCAGGATCGAATCCTGGCGCAGCCAGTTGGCATCTGAGGGTGCGCAAATGCGAGGGAGCCGTGTCAGTATATTTACTGGCACGATAAAGATCCCCTTCTGGTCTAAATTCCGGCACCACGGCGTCTCTAAAAGTCACAGTAGTTAAAAGGGACATAAAGCCAATAACATTATTATTATTATTAGCATATATTTGAATGGTTAATCTGATAGAATAGTTGCGCCCTACGGTGGTAGTATTTAGGTTGCGCCAGATGGAAGGTTAATTTCGGAAACAAAAACAATTTTAAAATGTATGTACAGTACCGGTATGTATTCTTTATTGTCGGACAGACAAGTATAAACAAAACGAAAAGAAACACGAACAAAAATAGAAAACACACTATTGTACTGTATGTCAACAACCACAACAATACAGACACGCACTCAAAAGGAAAGACACGATACTAATCCGTTTCTGGTGAAATAACAGACCAGAAACGATTTATATTTGGAGTATCTCGGTCGGTTTGGTCGTTGCAGAGGTATCCAACCACACGGCCATGTTAAAATAACTAAATATTTTCCCCCATTATCTTAGTAACTTGAATAGGTTGAAGGTTACCCATGAATGGCAGTGTTTTTTTTTCCCTCCACACAACATACAGTACAGCATTAATATTACAAGTATACAGTATATAAAATGTTACTGCTGTAACTTTAATGGTTTGGATGATACAGCTAAATGAATGTCTATGCAATACCTTGATAAAAAAAAAAGTCTCCTACATTGCACATTTTATTATTGTCTCATACTTTGTCAGCATGCTCTTCACACCACAATTCTGACAATGCCCTAGAATTTAATGTGGCCTTGCTACTTAGGTCCCTGGATTTTTTAAAAATATAGGGGATAAACTTGCTACATTAGTAAACTACATTCTTCGTTTTAAAATATACAATTTATACAATTAAATATTATATCCACTGTATTTATCATTTAGCGAAGTTAAGTCAATCTATTAGTAGAAGCATTTTAGTTGGTCAAGAAGAACATAACCAATTTGGGCGGGGAGATACAATGAATTTCCAAGTGACTGAAACAAATAGTCTACATGAATTATTTATACACTTATTAACACTTCTCACAAGATTTTTATGCTGATGACATCGCTCTTGTAGCACAGAGTAATAACTTTGAAGATGGTGAACAAATCCTTACAGAGGATCTCAAGAAGATGTTAACTTTCTTTAAGACCTGGGGATTGATCCCCAGCACTTCAAAAACTGAAGTCTCTTGTTTCCATCTATCGAATCGTGCTGCAAACTGCAATCCAAGAGTTTTGTTCAACGAACAAAATCTAAGGTAAATTCTTTTCCGAAATATCTTGGAGACACTTTAGATAGATCCCTGAGCTACAAAGAACACATCACTAAGCTTTCCCACAAAGTCGCCGCAAGAAACAACATAAGCTCAGTGGTACATCCTGGGGAGCTTCGGCTGACTGTTTACGCTTATCTGCCATCAGTCTTTCTACTCGGCCGCTGAGTACTGTGCACCCGTCTGGTTGGAAAGCGTACATGTGAAGAAGGTAGACATAAAATTGAATGATACAATGCGTTGCATTACTGGTTCCATCAAATCAACTCCATGTCACTGGTTACCCATGCTGAGTCACATCCCTCCACCTCACTTAAGGAGGAAGCAAGCTCTACTAAGGGAGGCTAAGAATTGCATCAACATCTTTGCCATTGCATCAAGAATTCTGCCATCCATCACAGCAACGACTGCAAACTAGAAGACTAGTAAGTGTCACTGCGGGGCAACTCATTGTTGCTGGATTTGATATAAATGAAAGCTGGAAGCATGAGTGGTCAACTAAAACATTGGGAACAAGTGCCCACCATCTTGACCCCACAAAGAAACCAAACGGCTTTGACTTACCGAGGAACCTCTGGTGCCGCATCAACAGGCTGAGGACTGGACATGGTTGCTGCAATTATTTCAGGTACAAGTGGGGCTGGATCAGCTCACCAATGTGTGAGTGTAACCTGGAAGAACAGACGATCGAACATCTGGTCCAACGCTGTCCTCATTATTCGTACCCTGGCAATCCTGACGATTTGAAGGAAGGAAGGAAGGAAGCTTGTAGTTTAACGTGACCGTTAATCTTGAGATCATGAGCCACGGGACCTCCTTTTTACGTGGAATCCGAACCACAGGACATGGCATTTCACTTCGAAAATCTCACATGCATTGACCGGGAATCGAACCCGGACCGCCTTGGTGAGAGGCATACAGCTAGACCGCTGAGCCACCACGCCCCCCAGACGATTTGTTCGCTCTCACACCCGGTTTAACCGAATGGTTGAAAAGAATTGACTTTAAAGTTTGAATATTAGCTTGTATATTGTATAAATTACCATACGATTAAATAAAATACAAGATTTTTTTAGCCTAAAATAACTGCTCCGCACGGAGAATTTTATAGAAAGGAAAGTAAAAGAAAAATAGCAGCAATTAATAAAATGGAGGCAAATTCACATTAAAATCTTCCTGGTTCAAACGTGGCGCCCTGAGATGTATTTTCTCCCTCATCCCTGCTCATGGTTTATCCACTTTCTGCTATTTATCTTCTTCAGAGGTAAAATGCTAATAAGTACAGTAAGCCATGATCAAGTGACATAGGTTATAGGGAGTTTTAATATACGAGGAATATTTAAACAAAGCATACAGACCGAAAAAAAATCGCCAGGAAGCAGATGACGGACTATTCAAAGTACCGGAAGTTCTACTTAGTTTATGCCGTAAAAAGCAGAACAAAGATTTTTCTTTAATTTCTAAAATAAATTAGTCATAGGTCGGCTAACCGCAATAACCAATTAAGTACGGTATTCCAAAGAAAATTTAATATAAACCTCTAAGTTAATTAAGAGCTCTTAAACACTTGCATTTATATCGTTGTCTTTCAGACTCGCTGCAGTCGAGTGCATTCAACCTCCACGTACTGTTCTTTAGAAACGGTACTCTCTTGCTCAACCAGGGAAGAGCAGCTAAAAACTCTTGTATGGCGATAGAATGGTATAAAAATGATGTTAAATGGCTAGTAGGAGCTCTAAGAATCCATGCATTTTGCAGTAAGTTTGTTCTTGCTAAATTATACGATCCTGGATATAGTGACGATTGGAGGATAGAACAGCCCCCCCCCCCCCCCCCCCCGAAGTGACACTCGACTCAATGGCTTGGCTCTTTTGAACATTCACATGAACTGTAGTTGTAAATCCAACAGATCTGTTTTCTAAGGAACCTCAAAAGTCGGACTTCAGATTGTAATCTCAACATACCATATGCTGTAAAACTATCGCTTGTTCATGTTGTTTTTCTTCTGTATTTTAATGATTTTCTTTTATTGTTATTTTCTTTTATTGTTATTTATTGTTATTTAGTTTAGTTTCCCGCAATTTGTACATCATCACAGGAATATCAACATTATTAACTTGTATTAGCGTCCTTGAAGCCTCCGTGGCTAAGGCGGCAGCACGCCGGCCTCTCACCGCTGGGTTCGTGGTTCAAATCCCGGTCACTCCATGTGAGATCTGTGCTGGACAAAACGGAGGCAGACAGGTTTTTCTCCGGGTACTCCGGTTTTTTCCTGTCAAAATTTCATTCCAGCAACACTCTCCACTAACATTTCATTTCATCTGTCATTCATTTAATCATTGACCCAGAGGAGTGCGTCAGGCCTCGGCAGCCGGCACAGTTCATATCCTCGCCGCTAGTTGGGGGCTTCATTCATTCCATTCCTGACCCGGTCGGAGACTGGAAGCAGGCTGTGGATTTTCATTCATTAGCGTCCTTACACCGATACTCAAGCATGCACGAACCACGCAATATTTTGTCACTCTTTTAATCGATCTTGGCTGCGCTGCTGCCTGGATATCATTTCTCCACCATGTTGTACTGTATTATCCAAAAATAAGCACCACCAACGAAAGAAAAAAATCACCACCTAGAGAACGAACCTAACAGTAAGTTGGTTGGTTCTTAAGTTTAGGGGCTGCGACAACGCGGTCATGTAGTCCCGTGTACTTTGGGTGTGTGTAGAATCTGTCTGATAACGGTGTTAATTGTGATGACTGTATTAGTGTGTGTTACCTGTTTTTTAATTCAAGTAAGGACTGCAGACTTTTTCCAAACGCCACCGTCAACGACTACTAGTTCAGAACTTAGCTACCAGACGCCACGCAACGCAGGAACCTAAGAGCGTTGTTTACATTCTTAACCTATACAATTTAGCTTCACACAGGTGCAATTAGTGGAAGGTTCTTTAACATGACAAATCTATTACTATTACTTCCCCTCAGAAGGAAGGCATACCGCCACGAGGTGTTGCAGATGTCACCTCGAAGTGAATCCACACACCCATCAAGAGCTCCCCTAATTCCAACCAAGTTATGGGATACCAATGTCCGCGTTTCACTCTCAGCTCGAAACAGTCCCAGACATTCTTAATGGAGGATCAAATCGGAGGAATTTGCGGACGATACCAAGTGTGACAGGGTGCCTGGGTGCCATGGAACCACACGCAGAGTTCTGTGAACACGGCAGTTATCAAACTGGAAGATGGGTGTTTTGAAGCCGATTCCCACAGAAAAGGTATGACCCTCGTCTGCGATTCTTCTGGGTTCAGGTAGTTTTGACGCTATAATTTTGACAATCTTTTGTACTCAATTGTGGAACACCAAATTCCTTGGGCTCCTTTTTGTGAAAATTCTGAAAGTACATTATTTCAACCATTTTATTAAAAGGAAATATCAAAACTTGGGATAACGCTATTGCACTGTTGCACGTCAGCTTCGGCCATGAAAACTGTGAGTGTTGGCATCGAGTCGAATAATTTGCACGCCCTCGTAGAAGCCCAACTGTATTTGGGGTCAAGGATTGGGAAGGTACTTTGGGACTTATAATAAAGTGTGTGAAAAAAAACCACGAAACTATGAATTTAGCTGTAAGCGTTGGGATTCGAAACTCGGACCGCTGAATGTCAGCTACTCAGTCCAATCGTGGAGCGTACCTGAGACTAGTTAGTTATTGGAGTTTTAGGGGGCGGAACGGCGAGGTGTTCTGACCCTCTTAACACAGATTAAAGTAGGCCTATACAAATTTAGAATTAAGTTAAAATTTAAAGTGGACGCCCAAATATGAAAAACATCTAACATTAATAAAACAAAAAATAAAATATAACTAATAAGTAGGCCTTCTGTATAATAATCGAAAATTCGGAAAAACAAAATCAGATTGACCCACTCTCACTTATAAAGCGCATGACTACATCAGCAGCCACCAAGTCATCGGCTAATATTAAGTTCGAGTGTCACCTGCAAACCAAGATCCACACACTCGGTTAAAATGTGTGTCCACGGTGTCGTTACAAATAACACCGGATATGAATAAAAGCTTTGCAATTAATTTCCGTAACCGGCAAGGCCTTGAGCTCTTACAGCTTAGACTTGCACGTCAAAGATTCATTCAAGATGGGACAAGTTCGAGAAACACAAATCTTGATTCCTTTATCATTACTGCGTCACGCTAACTTGTCAAACACACTCAGGTACAGAGAACAATAGCGATCCTCACACAAAGGTAGAGATTTCAACTATATCATTGAAATATACAATGCCCCTACTGTCAGTGACACACATCTCTATTACACTGGATTCCTTAACGAGTCCAACAAAGAGGAAACGAATGTGCCAACCATACCATAATTTGACCCGAGTACCGCGCAAGAAAAAGTAATTTGAAATCAGTCAATATTACACTTTCACCAATGCTTTTTCTATTTCCATAAACGTTAAAATAATTAAGTAATCAGAAAAATCACAAAACGTCCTTAAATTTAAATTATTGTGAAAATGAATGTTTAAAAGGCACACAAAAATGCCTGACCAAACTGAACGCAAGTGACAATATTACAGTCGTTCCTACATTTCTAAAAATATCCTTCATTAACTAACAAATCAGTTACTTTTATTTTTAAAATAAATAACATTATTTTGTTAACTTGAATGATCACATAACACTGAGATGATTTCCCAACTATTTTAGTTAGACTTATGCAAAACAAGTGTTGGGGTAGCACGCCTGCCTCTCAACCGGAGGCCCCGGGTGAATACTAACGCCTATGGCCGTGAGTGGATTCCTCAAGGTGTTGTGTCTGTTTCTCGCCAGGGAATCTAGCCGTGCCCCTGATGGAACGAATTACCTTGACAAAGAAACCCAGCTCATTAGTATTCATATGGAGGGATGTAGCAGCACCCACGACACTACAGTAGTCACGATGTAGGCCTACAGGGAGGGTGAAGCCAGATTGATAAAAAGAGTTACTGTTACAGAGGAACGTACTTCGAATTTATGATTCTCTTAGGCGAAAGAAACAACGAACTAGGTAGGTAAGTAAAAGGAACAACATTAAACAACGAGGGAACAGAATTAAGAATTAGACCTTGGGAGATTCGAACATCCAGGTTCCAAGAACTGGAGTTTTACGAAGGCAATGACTAAAAGTGGAGGCTTTCAAGTAGTAGGCCGCGTAATGTACAATTAATACAAGCCATTTAAGGTATACATATACATTTGAAATGGCGTATTTGGATGGAATTCTCACTTTTGTTTTGTTTCCAGAAAAAAGCCTAATCATTCTACTTATGAAAATAGGCTACATGGTTTTACAAGTTTCATGCATAAATATGCTCATAAAATTGATGTCTAAGCATAATGCAAAACATTAAACTTAATTTACTCAATCAAAGATCTAATCCACTTATCAACCACAACAAGGTGTCAAATTAATGATCATTAAATTATAAATGTATTGTACTAAAGCTGAGAAAAATATGTCCCCATTCAAAGACCGAATATGAAGGAAATAAATATTTTTGAAAGTTTGCATTTTTGAAAGAATATCTTATATTCTTGGTATAATAGTGATAAACTAATACATTTAGTAAGGCACATCAAACCACAAATGTTAATAAAAATCGTCTTCTTCCTCGCCTTTTCCCGTTAAGCGGGGTCGGCTTTCTTAATCCTGAGGCGCCAGTAATTTCGTTGTAAAGCATCATGTTAATAGAAATGTGAAAGAAAATTTGAAAAAAAAAATCATTGTGGTATTTGCTAGGTGATCTCAAAAATGACTTGTAAATTAACCATTCTGATGGCGTAACTGCCTTTATTAACACTCTAGTTAGCCACTTTAAAAATGTCAAACAGTTTGGTTTAAAATTATGAAAGTCGCTTAAAACGTATATGAATACCTTAATATAGAAAGTAGAGAATTAAATTGTTAAATTGCTCCGGCTTTATGCGACGCTGCTCTGCCACTGAGCTAATGCTGACATGCTTTAATTCTCAGGGCCAGGAATCTCTCACCGTTTTCTTTTTTAGGGGCCCCGAAGATGTACGTGTGTGCGTGACGTTTTAGCCTCTAGCAATGTACTGGTCGCAGTTTTCAATATATCGAGCTGAAATTTGGTACGGCTCGTGAAATTTGTCAATGCTAGAGCAATCACACTGATATTGGCCCACTGTGGGCATTAATTCCAATAATTGAATTTTTACGACGGCACTGATGACATTAAGACTTTTTTGGGACTTAAAAGACACCGGCAAATTGGACTTATGTTGATATTGTTAGGGAAGATGATCCCGAAAGGAAACAATAAACCAACAACAAAGGGTCCATGATGTTGGTGCAAAAACTTGTTTGATGACCACATTCGTTGGGCACCGAATTGACTCGACTTAGAATTTGTCCAAAGGGCAACGAATTAGGATTTTGTAAAATAATATTGTATATAGTGATATTACTTCAATTTGTTAGTGTTTATCATCTCTTTGCCAGATTTCCATGTAATATCAAATACACTAATGTCTGTATCATAGTTCAGACATCTATATACCATAATGATTGGCTTCTAAACCCATCTTCCATTAATTCCAGTCGTGGGACTGAATGAAAAGGGACATCAGACGACTCCTCAGTATCACAAAGACCGAATCACACACACCCTGGTATAATATTCTTGACATTTTCTTGAGATCAATATTTAAAATAATCTAATTCGCAGAGATTTCTATGTTCACTGATTCGGTTGTTGGACCCTCCTCAACATTCATGATTTTATATTTTAAAAAATTATACGATTATTTCACGATAGGTAGTTACAGCCCTTGAGGCCACGGCACCCTGTTAATGCGCTCTTCAGGTGCGATGTCTGGACAGGCGAGCAACAGGTTAGGCCGTGAACTTGAGGATTAATGTGTTTTTGTATAGCGCGAGTCGAGTAATGGCTGTGAGAGGAGTCTTGGCGTGCCAGATCCCGTGTATTCTTTGTGATATTACTGATTAACAAGAGTAAGAGCAATTGCAGCCATGTGATGGGATTGAAATTGCTGTGGTTTGTAAAACTTCTATCGTTACGGTCATCACAGTAACTGATTTTTTATTCCACAATAAGTACTTCTTTCACATTCAATATATGTAATGAGACTGTACTATGTAACGGTTATATAATATTAGCAAAAATACGAGAGATAACAAAAGGAAATATTTGAAGTAAATTATCCTTAGGTTGTAAATTTCTTCAAAATAAAAGTCAATATAGTTTATATTTCAGGAGGCAACGGTTTCACAGTCCATGTGAGAGAAAAATCATATTTGAAGACAAATTCTTTGGAAACCAACTCATATCTAGAAATAGGCTAATACGAATACAAAGAATAGTTCCCACGTTGACCGCCGACACTCATACCTTGAAAGGCCACTCGCCACTACCCCTAAACCACTCAAGGCGAGGCGACGCGACGCGGCGGCGAGTTCACCAACATAAAGGTCGTGCTGCGTAAGTCAATAAGGCCCGTTGAACGTAACACACATTACAATGTGGGTTGGCTCAGTGCCTAACCTAGAGAGAAAGAGCACTGGGACACCGTTTGTTGGCCTGCAACCTTCAAGACAGCAGTGTAAGTAAGCGTTAACTTTGTTGTTGATATCATGAGTGTGTTGAAAGCCACTTTCAGTGTTGCCTTGTAAACGAAATTTTAAATGTTTATCAGTCTGTCAATATAGCCTACCCAATTGTAATTAAAATATTAAAATGTTATTGGTTTTACGTCCCTTTTAGCAACTGAGGCTTTTAGAGACACCAGGGTGCCGGAATTTCGCCCCAAAAGGGATCCTTCACAAATTGTGAACACAGATCACATTTATACATAACTAACCATCATTACCCGACGGGTCATCCTAGTTTCTGAAAATACCTTCACAACAATGGAAAACTCTGTACTATGCAATATCCAAAACGTGCAACACAAAACAAGCAACAACCCTCCGACGAAACATGCACGTAAAAATACTGATTGTTCCCTTACAGGTAAATTTTAATTACTCTGCGTTTGGGTTATTGCATATCAGTGGCGTAACTACGGGGGGTGATCAGGAGGTCCGACCCCCCCGAGTCAAATAATAAAATATGAAATGTAATGAAGACTTTAATTTTGAATAAAACTAAGCTTCCGAATGATTTCAAATGATTGTATTGTGCTTGAAAGCATTTCTTTTCACTTGTGTAACATTTTTAGTGTTGCCCTAACTTAACACTTACTGAATGAGCAAAATGGTCAGCTGTTTAGTTAGCCGGAGGGGATGCCGTGAGATGGATCTGGCACTATCTTTCCTCGTCAGTTTCTAAAAACACACCACTTGTTATTATTTGCCATTCTGTTAGTAACCGAATGTGAGTGCCATTGTGTTAAGTTTTATGGCTGTTTTAAGCTAAACTTTAATTGTAAACTGCAATTTATTAATAGTTATACTACAATATCGGGGTTAGAAAGGGCCGGATAGTTAATTTCGAGCATTTACATATTTATAAGCAAATTAGGCAGGGGAGAATAAGGTAGGCTGGTCATGTACAGTGAACGCCAGAAACCGCTACAGTCGAAAATGTAATTATCGACAAACCTGATGGGAGAAGGAGAAGAAGAAGATAGCTTTGAAGCCATTTTTCAGTGTTGCCTTACTAACAATTAATATTATAACTTGCAGTCGGTGAACACAAAAATCATTCCAATTGCTGGAATTATATAATTTAAATATCAACAAAATTGTTTATTTCCAAGCATTTGCACATTGATAAGTGCCAGATATTGTAGTAAAAACTACGCAGGGGAGAATAAGGTGGACTGAATACGGTAGGCTGGTCACGTCAAGAATTCCAGTAATACAAATGATTTTTGTGTTAACCGACTGAAAGCTACAATATTAATGGTTAATTAATATTAGGAAAGAGAAGAGGAAGACCCAGCAAATGATGGATCGACGATGTTGAAGACGATGTGAGAAAGCTGGGTGTTAAAATCTGGAGTAGGAAAACTGAGAGGGCCGAGATGAGGAGGTTTTGAAACTTTGGGACCGTATAGTAGTTTTCAGTCAGAGTTTTCACGCCCCCAATGTAATTTTAACTCAGCTCAACCCCCTTCAGAAGCAAACCTTGGTTACGCCCCTGTTGCATATTACAGGCGTTTTCACTGTTGTGAAGGTATTTCACAGAAACAAGGATGACTTTGACAACAAACCAAATAAATCATAATTAGGGTACATTATTATTACTCTGTAACGAGCCACTGGAGATCACGGGTCCCCCACACCAACACACTCGGAGGGTGTCCCTAAGCAGCCTCCGAGTTCGTCGGTGGGTTAGGTTCATCCTGAATCCGCCCCATCCTGTATATCGTCAAAAAGCCACTATGCGAGTCAGGCGAATTCAACCTTATTGAGACTGTGAGCACCACCCTTATGCCATACCAAATACCCGAGCACTATTAAATCGTACATAATAATAATAATAATAATAATAATAATAATAATAATAAACCCGCCAACCTGGGCCCAACCTTTGGGAAGCCAGGCTCTGCCTGTCACAAGCCAGGACTAAGGGTGAGTGATAGAGGAGTAACACCTCTTTAAAAAACCTTGGTCCAGCTGGCCCGGCTGGTAGTACCTTGTATGGGTTCCTGCCGGGGTTACAGGTGAAGATAGACAACGGTTTAGAAGGCGGAAGAGGACCTCGCGTCCCAACGGCGGATAAAGCGGAGGAACTATCTTCAAGCTCTGGGGCTTACAACCTTGGTTCTACTAACGGGAAGGAGCAATCCGACCCGCATATTTCTTAACAATCAAGCATCATGGAAAGTCGTCAAAAGGAAGACACTACCCCAGGTGGTAACTGTTTAAGGGAATCCACCGCTCCTAGGAGTGCACGCAAGCCTTTGGATTCTGGGGAGCTTGCAAGTAGATGCTTAAAGAATACTAAATTGAAGACGAAACAGAAATATTATTTTGGAACGTTAAATGTCAACTCATTACTCAAAGTTGGTAAACACAAGGAATTGACTATGATGGACGAACATAACATCTCAATCCTGGCCTTGCAGGAAACACGGTATCAGGACGAAGATGTCATGGACATTGAGGGCTATAGGGTCTATAAAGGACAGAGAGCAGTGAAGATAGGCAAGAATATGCCAATGTTTGGAACAGCTTTTGCTGTAAATAAGAAGGTAATCAGTGCAGTTGTGGACTTCTCTAGCCCATCAGAAAGACTATCACTCCTAACTCTACGCTGTGGTAACAAAGGCTATACCCTGATCAATGCACATGCGCCAATTAATGAAGACAACAGGCGTAATCCCGAGAAAGTTGGACAATTCTGGGACCTTTTAGAGGAGGAGATGGAGAAAATACCTATAAATAGGCTTGCCATACGTCCCGGTTTAACCGGGACAGTCCGGGTATTTTGCTCTTGTCCCGGTGTCCCGCCCGGTTTTATCAATGTCCCGGAAACGGCTGTAAGATGTAAAAAGTAACGAATTTATGTGTTTAAGAATCTTTTATGAATCGGTTACTTTTCAACAATCAACATCGTTGACTATCGCGTACAGAGTCAAAGAGGCCAGAAGTATTCAAACGAATGACACAAAACAATACCCCAAACTGCAAATTCAGCGCGTTGCGAGGGTAGTGTAATCTGTGAGCAAACGCTGGAAAGTTCTTTTGTAATTGCTTTTGTAGTTTGACAAAAAGTTGTAGTTTTAAAAAAACTTGGTAATTGTCCAATTAAACAATTTTATGAAGTATTTCAAATTGTATTTTATTAACACTTCTTTCTAGATGGTAGACCAGAAAAGATGATCATTAAAAAGGAAATATTGTATATTTTGATATAGCAAAAATTCCTTTTTATTTTTAAAAGGTGTGTAGGACTAACAATTTAGGGTACCAGATTCCTCCCTCCCGTCACTTGCAAGGCTTAAAAAGGCTTAAACTCACCATTTTGCTTCTGATTTTTAAAACATTACTGGGCTCCGGTAAGGCCATCCCATATTAATGTGTCCCGGTTTCACTCACCAAAAATATGGCAAGCCTACCTATAAAGAACATCAAGGTTTTATTGGGCGACTTCAACGCTCAACTGGGAATAGAAGCAAGATATAGATCGACATTAGGAAAATATCCTGCTCACAGAATGACCAACAAAAATGGAACAAGGTTTGTCGAACTATGTAGAGCGATTGATCTTCAGATAATGTCAACTTTCTATAAACACAAACCAAGTAAACAGAAGACATGGCGGCGTTCACCTGGCAATTTGAACGGAGAGAAACAAATTGATCACGTGGCAATATCCAGGACAGCAATGAAGGAGATTATGAATGTTAAAGTACAGAGAGGGGCCAAATTTGATTCAGATCATTATCTCTCCAAGATTAAAATGAATTTCATTCATTTTAGAAAGGCTCCGAAAGCTGGAAATAAACTTCACAGATATGATATGACAAAACTTAAGGTTGATCAAGAAGTATTGGAGCAATACCAGCAGCAATTAACATTTAAATCCAAGAATTGGACTGACATTGCCTCCAAAATCCAATAAGCAGCCAATGTTTCAATCTTGACAGCACAGAAGCGTAAACACAGATGGTGGAACGAGACCTGTGATAGTGCATGTGTACAAAGAACAGATGCCTGGAAGAAATGGAACTCAACGAAGAGACAAGAAGATTATAACTCGTTTTGTGACAGTCGAAAAGATGCAGCCCGGGTTTTTCGAATTGCAAGGCGATCATATGAAAAACAACAGATGGAACAGATTGATCAGGATTTCAGGAAGAATAATGTCAGGGACTTCTATCAAACTTTCAAGTGTAATTGAATGGGTATCAAGCACCGAGCTTGTGCTTCAGAGATGAAAATGGAAAGTTAGGTCTGAACAACAAGGAGAACTGTCGTATCTTGGCTGAGTACTTTAAGAAATTACTCAATTGTGATGAACCAAAACATAGGCTACTCATAGGCCGTCCTACTCAAGTAATGGCCAACTCGCATCCACCTTCTAAGACAGAAATTAAAATTATTATCGATGGTCTAAAGAATAATAAAGCAGCGGGAGAGGATTCCATTGTGGCAGAACTTCTAAAACTGGCAAATGAAGATGCTCTGAATATATTAGCTGAGCTCTTTGCGGAGATATGGAGAACTGGTAGGATACCCACAGAGTGGCAGTCTGCATTAATTCATCCTCTCCACAAAAAGGGGGGATAAGAAGGACGTTAATAATTACAGGGGTATATCAATTGTATCTGTTCCCTACAAGATCCTATCCATAGCACTCCTGAACAGAATTGAAGAAAATCTTGATAATCAGATTGGTGAGTACCAGGCCGGTTTCAGAAAGGGACGTTCTTGTCCGGAACAGATTTTTAACCTGAAAAACATCATTAGGTATAAGACGATAGGCAGGTATGACTATGTGGTCGTATTCATTGATTTTAAGAAAGCGTATGACTCAATTGACCGCGAGTCGCTACTGAATATTCTGGAAGAATTTGGAGTGGATGACACGTCTCGAAATCTGATTAAACAGACTTTGACCGACACAGTGTCAAAAGTAAAATTCATTGGCGAGATCTCAGATCCCTTTGTAAGCAAAACTGGTGTCAGACAAGGTGATGGAATATCTCCAATCCTTTTCAACTGTGTATTAGAAAAGGTCATTCGTGAATGGAGGAAGACACTGAGTCGGGAAGAAGGGAATGAAGAACGATTCAGGCTAGGGCCCAAACTGAAAGGGGTGCACGTTGATTGTTTGGCTTTTGCAGATGACCTAGCTATTTTTGCCAACAATATTAAATCAGCCATTGTAAAGATTAATCGGTTGTCAGAGATGGCTGAGAAAGTAGGTTTACAGATTTCCTTCGAGAAGACAAAGTAACATGACAAACATCAGTGATGGACCAGAATGGATGAAAACAAACCAAGGAAAGATTAAACGTGTAAAGAAATTTAAATACCTGGGTGAGGTAATCCAGCAAAATGGCCTAGAACTGGAAGCAATTAATCTTAGAATCTGGAAATTAGACCGAGCCTATCACCTGACGAAAAATCTCTATAATAAGAAGTCGCTGAGCACTGGAGCCAAATTAAGACACTACAACACGGTTGTCAAACCTGAAGCATTATATGCTTCGGAGACTTTGACTATGAACAGGCGGGGACTAGTCGACCAGTTGGTCAAAAGAGAACGCAGGGTATTGAGAAAAATTTTAGGCAACAGATGGGTTGACGGGCACATACGTTTGAAGTCGAACGAAGAGTTATATAGAAAGATAGAACCAGTCACGTCAACAATAAAAAGGAAAAGGTTGTTGTTCTATGGACACATTTTCAGAATGTCCAACGATCGTCTAACAAAGAAAATTTGGAATTTCGTGAAACCAAAGAAAAAAAAATTGGCATGGTTTGAAGAATGTAACAAAGACCTTCTAGAAATTGGTGTTCCGGACTGCAAAATTATGAACAGGTGTGAATTCAGACACCTAATCAAAAATTACCAGGGATTTAAGGTAGGGGCAGAACCCAAAAGACGGAGGGGACCTCTTTCAGAAGATCAGAAGAAGGCGCTGAGTGATGGGCTCAAGAGATACTGGCAGGACATCAAAGCTGGCAGACGATCTAGAACGAAACATTGATTTTGATTGTTACTCCGTAGTCCATAGTGGCTCAATTCAAATGTAAAAAATAATAATAATAATAATAATGCAACAATCGTGCGCCTCTTTCCTTTTCCTATCTCTCTCTACACAGGGAAGTGCTCAAACAGCTAGGGATTCACCATTCACCAGGCATATGCAACTCTTTGCATGACTCATGCAAATAAGATAGGCCACATTTGCGTGTGGACTGTGGAGTCGAATCAGCATCTTTCATGTTACTCATAAAATAGGGATGTCCAATTATTTTTATTGTATATTATGCATACTATTTCACATTTCACTATTTCTGACTCAAAACTTGTAATTAAAACACTATTATTCCGGTTCGAGCAACACAATTTCAATTGAAGAATGGATCTCATCGGAGGGCTCGCGAGCACTTTTCTGCTCGTATGACGAGAGCACCAAATTTCATTTAAAGAGCACCAGGTTGAGAACGCCTGCCCTAGGACAAATAGAACTTCCTGGTTTCCAACACGTCACCAATATGGCTAAGCAATATATTTTAAGCATACAAAGACTTGGTCCATACTTCCCATCAATCCTAATTCTTTACTACAAGCCGGCACGTAGAAGGGTCAGCGATGCTCGATCAACTGTACCACAGGTTCGAAGCCTTTGCTCGTACCAATCAGTCGGTCATTACTCCAACCCGCCTGCTGCCGCCGTTTCAAAGGCAAGGCCAACTTAGGCCTACTACAAATTCAACAGTCGCAATCCCATGCAAGTTTGCAAGTAATAAGCAGCACAATATTCAAATATCGGATAGTTTATATGAGTCACCTGCTAATGCGTTAACAGTGTCATTTCTCTTCAACTTATACCTTCAATGTAAATGCTGGATACTTGAAGTTACACATAACACTGTAGTCGAAACTCATACGCAACTCCTCCTTAGCACATACACGTCATTTCTTCCAAAGCACCTAGCGTTCTCCAATAAAACCATACCCAATTGAACGTTATACACTTACAATGTTGAAACTGTCTCTATTGACTGAAGATTACAAAATACAATTATCAGTTAAACGTTGCGGCCTTTCTCTAAACTGCACGAAAGAAACCCGCAAAAAACAAACAAACAAACAAACAAAAAACAAAAAAACGAAAAGACATTGTCATAATGTGTTTTTACAATACAAGAATCAGGTACCACCACCAGTAATAACTGGCCTTCAAATTTCCGTCGAAAATATTCTAAAAATAAACTCAAAGCATCACGGTCAATTATTTTAGCCAGTCATTTACTGCACCAAAATTTATTATGAAAAAATTCCTCTCGGCTCGCCGGATGCAGAAGTAGATTTCATCGGGCAAAGACAAATATTTCGAATTCACCTAATTTGCCAATTTATTATATACCAACAAACGTTCCCTTGTTCAGCAAACGAAAAGCCCCCATCTCCTCATAATTCCGAAAATATGTTGTCATCCCTTGGCGTAAGGGTGAGTCATATCAAAAATGCATTCAGACAAAAGTTTTAAGTAATGGTTAGAGGACTATTGACCATTTTAAACAGTTTCGATGCCTATTAAGGGTGGAATGATTTTTTTTTCTCTTAAAAGCTCAATTTGTCACACCCCTTTGGTCAATGGTTGGTGCTATCAAAAAGTTTTTGGCCCTTATCAGAAGATTGTATGCACATTGAATGGATTCGATTTTTCTCATATTAAGAAAGTTATAGCGAAATTTCACTTTTTTGAACCCCCCTCCCCATTTCCACCCCCTCGGTCCGATTTTGCTTATTAACGAACTCGATCGAGATTTTGATTGGTTATATTTTATGTATAAGTTTGAAAGTTATTGGTGCAAAATACGGCAATTATCGAAATTTTCTGGAAGTCACAACATGGCAGTTATTGCAATATGTAACTTTCTAATGAATTACCGAAAATCATATAATTACCTCAGTATTGCTCTATGACGACGTTATATCAACAATATGGAAATCTGTATATAGTCTAACCTTTGTGAGCTAAAAGCTGGCACAAGCCTGCGGTGGAAGGACGGGGAGAGTACAAGAATATCAATACTTCATAAGGCAGGCTGGCAACCAACCACGTGTACTGCAGTGTGACATTTCCAAGGTGTGCTTGCGGAGAGGAGAGAGTAGCGACCTGCCAGCGAACTCGGCACATGCACCAATAAAAGAGAAAACAAAGCAACATGTAATGCACCGTACCGTATTTATTGCAGCAATTGCAGGCTCTTAGCCCGCATCTAGCACGGTAAGACTATTCAGATCGACTATTCCTAAACACAATCCGTAATGACTTGACTACTGGCATTTCACCTGTATGGTCCAAGAGTATGATGCGTATAAACTCAAGAAAGGCTACTGTATTCAGGTAATACCGAGCTGCGCTAATGGGTTCTCTCCAAGGGGGTCAATTAAGAAAATCCTAACAGGGGAAGCTGCCTGAGGCATATTTAACAGCCCACCCACTCCAAACTGGACGTGAAGGTAAATATTGTCGGAATGTGTCAACCTGCACTGATCTTCAGATTACGTGCCGGGTGCGACCGTGCCAGATGCGACCCAGTAAAAATCGTGGCTGTAGCGACACTGCTAGTAGCTTGCAGTGCCCCTTGCGACCCATTGTTCGAGAGAAGAATTGAAGATCTCATTTCCAAAGTGACGTAAATCCATGAAATGCAAAACTTCAGAAATGGCGGTTTTGTTTCTTCGCATAATTAAATTCAGATATGATTATGAATATAATGTAATTTCATTCATTACTTTAATGCACATCCTGACACTGTGTTTTAAAAAACTATCATTGGAAATTGTGGTAATCGTCTCCTGTAAGCTGGAGTTAGGTCGTTTTGGAAATACATCATATATTTACATACGCTTTGAGTGGAATTTATGGACATTTAAATGGTTCAAACACAAAAAACACAGACTGATGCTCTACATATTCTTCAAAGTTAACCATGGGCATTATTTATCACGTGACATCGCGTGATATCCACAGAGCCATCGGATTGGTGAACATGGATATAAGATACATTGGGAATAAATACACGTTGGAGTTACCGTCACTTCACAAATAAACTTAGTTCTTAGTTCTCTTTGATATGGGATATACGACGTATTGCGACTTAAAACATTTGCTATACGTTGAGAGAACCTATAAACTTGCTTATGAAAGAAAACACTGAAAAACCGTCAACTTTGGAAATAAGCTCTTCAATTTTTACGGCGCCTAGCCTAACCTAACCTAAGCCGAATTTTAGCAGAGACAGATGCGTTGGAAATTCCCAGATTCCACCGATACACCAGTGCTTGGGTCGCTAGTGGCACGATGGCAAATTGGTGGGTCGCTTGCGGCACGACACCGATCTTCAGGGTATTCTTCACTATCTACTCTCATCATCTCAAAGATGTATTCCATACTGTTCATCAGCAAATTTTGGCATTATTCAGATTCCTGGATTTCTTTGGTTGGTTCCTCAGTTTAGGGGCTGCGACAACGCGATCATGTAGCCCCGTATACATTGGGTGTGTGTAGAATCTGTCTGATAACCATGTTAATTGCGATGGCCGTATTGGTGTGTGTTATCTGTAATTCAAGTAAGGACTGCAGACAATCAATTTCAAGAAGTTCCTACTTATGATGCTAAATGATACCATCAACGACACCTAGCAGTGAACCTGGCTACTAGATGCCACCGAACTGGCACCTGCCGACGAATGTTGGAACTTAATAGAGCATTAATGAAATTAACCTACAAATTTAGCTTATCACAATTGTAGTTAATGGCAGGTTCTTTTGAAAAATGAAAATCCACAGCCTGCTTCCAGACGGCCGACCGGGTCAGGGAATGGAATGAATGAATGAAGCCCCCATCTAGCGGCGAGGATATGAACTGTGCCGGCTGCCGAAGCATGTCGCACTCCTGGCAGGTTCTTTTACATGCCATAAATCTATGACATGGGTTCGCCGGCTTTACTTCCCCTCCGAAGGAAGGCATGAGGGATTTTTAACGCTCTTTAAAAAAAAGACTTCGGCCGGGTTTGAACCCGCAATCTTGGGCATAGAAGCTCAGCATGCTACCAACTACGACACCGAAGCCTCGGGATTTCTTTAGCCTTGACATAAACCTTAAGTTTGGTCATTTTGTGTTTCACAGTCACTATTCAGATCTGCACATTTTAATTTTGATGTAGCTTCGTAAAAATGTTCGATTGCAAGTTATAGGCTGCACCATGAGCTTTAAAACTATATCGTGGGAACCAAAATAATTATTCTGCTACAAAACAAGATGCAATAGTATATAAATGGCCAGAAAATTCCTTGATCGAACACCTCAATTCTATTGACCTCGTGACAAATCACACTTACAAAATTTATAGTTTCCTATAATTCGTGTTTCACCACCTCTTTGACTGTACATATAGTTAGAATAACATGTTAGCTGCACTGATATCTACGGAAACTCCAGGGGGTCCAGGTAGCTGTCGGTGGCATAACCGACATTACTGTTGGTTGGTTCCTTAGTTTAGGGGCTGCGACAACGCGGTTATGTAGCCCCATGTACTTTGGGTGTTTGTAGAATCTGTCTGATAACCAGTGTTAATTGTGATGACTGTATTAGTGTGTATTATCCGTTTTAATTCAAGTAAGGACAGCAGACGGTAATTTGAAGTAGTTCCTACTTTTACTACCAAATGCTACCGTCTACGACACCTAGCTTCTGGACTTGGCTACTAGATGCTATCACAGTCAGCACCTGGCGACGAACGTTGGAATTAATAGAGCGCTATCAATTCTAACCTACAAATTTTGGCTTCACACAAGTGTACTGTAGTTAGTGGAAGGTTCTTTAACATGCCAAATCTATGACATAGGTTTTACTTCCCCTCCGAAGGAAGCCATACTGAGGAATTTTTCACGCTCTTAAAAAATCTGACGACTTTGGCCGGGTTTCATCCCACTGTATTCATACTATAATGTTACTACTGTTTTCGGTTAAATGTCTTCGAAGTTAGAATATCTCACACCTTAATATTACAGACTAATAACCTTAAGAAGCTGAAGACGATTCGACCTTTCAAAAACAAAACTACAAACTCTGTCGGAAAACTATACGCAGCTGTTAAAAATATGTTGATGGTCACTTCTTAGTAACTTTTATGAGAGATATAGAGAGCTGTGTAGCCACTTTTCAGTGTTGCCTTACTGGCAACTGATATTACAACCTTTCAGGTAGAAGTTCAGGGGGTGTAAGGTCTGGAGACTGCAGTGGCGCGAGAATTAAAGTCATCTGCCATCTGGTTACAGAGATATTATCATCAAAGAGTGAGTATACAATGACTCGGGCGCATCTCTTGAGAAAGCATTGAACTACACTAAGACGCGAGAATGAAAAGTTTATGTTATATGGTTCCGGAGATAGTGATACCTCGCTAAGGTATATGTTTCACAAAGCTCAAGCTCCTAAACCAGAGGGAGTTAGAAGGTGTGGTTTGTACCAAAATCTTCCAAATCGTCTCAATAGTACAGGAAAAATCTTGCATGTCTTGAAAAGTCAACGGAAATATATTTATTTGTTTATAAAGTGCTTTTAAACAAATAAACAACACAGTATCGCGTACAGCCCGCATAGCACTAGGGCCGGGCGGGTAGTCTGTACACATGGGGCATACACAACCCATTATGCGAGAGTTATCGCACGGGTCCGCTAGTGTTGTATATATAGCGTGTAGGCCATTATTGTTTGAGACCCCTCTGTATTCAGCAATTTCCCCACGATGATTGAACAGACATACAAGCTAAAACTCCATGGATAATGTCAAAAGACAAAAGAAACAAAAAACTAACATACAGTCGCAAAACCAAAAAAAAAAAAAAATGCGCACTCTTAGAGTAAAACTGCACCTTCCTTCTTATTTGGTTCTCGAGCCCCGAGGCAAAGCTCCTAATCTATGCGGAACACCGCTATAAACGCGCTATTGGGGTTTGACCAACACAGTATACCAACAGTGCACTCATTCTTTGTTTGAACAACTATGTCACCAACAATTATATTATTACAGATTGCAAAACGAACATCAATACCCAACACAGAGCAAACTAGGAAGTGACCTACTAGCTAACGCTGAATTAATACGGAGAACGAGCATGTGAATCTTCTCCATGAGGGTGTTGCACTGCGTGTGCCGCGGAGGCGGACAGTAGAAGTAGGCAATAAAACCTGTACACACTGAGCAAAGATGTTTGAACTACACAATACTACATTTCTGAGAAGGAACAAGTCTGCTATAGTGCTTATTCAGGAAGGAAGCTTGTAGTTTTACGTGACCGTTAATATTGTTATCATGAGCCACGGGACCTTCTTTTCACGTGAAATACGAACCACAGAACATACCATTTCACTTCCAAAATCGACACATGCGTTGACCGGGAATCAAACCCGGTCCACCTTGGTGACAGACGAATAGCTTGAACGCTGAGCCACCACGCCCCCAGTGGTTATTCAGATAGAACAAATACATATAAATCTTCCAGAATAAGTTCATTGTTGTTAGTTGATTTAGGTTAGGGGCTTTGAAACATCGTGAGCATGTAGCCCCGTTTACTTGGGTGTGTATATGGAATTTGTCTGAAAACCAGTGCAATTGTGATGGCTATCTATCTCTACCCCTTATTAATCCCGTTTCCAACGAGGTCGGGGATGAGATGCGATGAAATTCCACGTGACTGATTGTTTCTACGGCCGTATGCCCTTCCTCACGCCAACCTCACGAGAGGAGTTAATGAGAGATGAAATGAATGAAGATAAATGAAAGTTCAAGCACAAGTATTTCCAACTTAGGCTACCAGACGCATACCAGCTAACCCTTCCGATTTATTCGGAAACTTTCCGAATTTTCACCCCGTCTTCCGATCTTCTTAATTACTATTATTTCTTCCGAATTTCGGGTCCCAGTGATATATTGTAAAAGAAAAAGGAACTGAAAATAATTTCCATTCTCAACAGGGTGTCTACCGGTAACGAAAGTAACGAAAAAGTAACGAATTTTACAAATGGGTAACGAAAGTAACGAATCTTACATATGGGTAACGAAAATTTTTTGAAGGCCGATTGAATCGTTTAAACTCGCGCCTCTAGGCTCAGAGATTGCGATGGAGCGAGTTTCACGCAAGCGGCGCCGATTGCATAAGCTATATCTCCCCGTGCCCGACCTCGAGGAAATGCATGCTGAGGATACCCTGAGTGGTATACATCGTTCAGCGTATATTTTCGGCATCAAGAAAACGTTTTAGTTTTGTGTGAAATATTTATCTGTGTTATTAGGAAACCTGACTTTTCGCGAGACGTTTATTCGCGAAAACTTCTGAAACTAATCAGAAACCTCGCATTTATTTGGAGACTATGTCAAATTGAAGTCCATAAATAATGAAAAATAATTTAATGTCGCAATCTTGCGAAATGTTATCGTTTCGAAAAAGAATTATGAAAAAGCTTCGAAATACGTGGGCTATAACTTATTTTAAAAATCTGTCTCGTAAATTTGCGACATCCAGTATGGTTAATTCGAAATTCCGTTATATGTCGATTTTTCCTTCGAACTTTGGTTCCATCGGATATATTATAATCTAACCGGTTATTTCGAAAACTTGTATAATTCGTAATTAGTGATTCGCATTCGGAAGAAAACGTGTCCTCTAGTCGTATTATTCGTGCAATCCTCTCAGAATTCTTGATATTCGATATCTACTTCGAACATTCATACTCAAGACGGCCGGCTGACCGCACGACTTGTCTGCGGGAATCTCGTCAAATGGACCTAAATCGACGTCAGTTACGTAAAATCATAAAACCCGTACCCTAGCGTGAACTTGTGACCACGAGGACTGTGGGAATCCCGTCAAAGGTGATCGGGCACCAATCACGAAACATTCCGAAACCTACTCGCTACTTTTCCCATGTCCGTATACTCAAAGCGTACGGGGAGCGAGAAGTGCATTAACCCACTTAGATATGACAGCCTACGTAGCGTCGCGATACTAATTTCTCCTCGTGATCCACCCTGAACTGATGAACTCCCAACCACAGCATAGGGACAGCGGGAATCACGGCGCCGGCCATACAACTTGTCCATAACTACTCGTGAATTTTAACCATGTCCAACCTTGAGCTTGCCTCCACCATTCTGTCAGGATGAATAGACAATCGTTCAACGGCCGGGTGCGTCGCGGTATTCACAATATCGCAAGGACAACGTGAATCTCGTAAAACGGCCGAGAGCGGCAGCGTTTGCGGTACATCGCGATATTTATCCGCATTCAATGACGAGGACAACTGGATTATTGTCAAACGGACAGGAAGTGGCGCCGATTGCGTAATAATGCTATATTTTCTCGTGCCCGACCTCAAGGACAATGGAAATCTCGTCGAACGATTAAAAGTGACACCGATTATCTAAATTGCGATATTTATCCGTGTTCTATCGCGAAAACTACGGGAATCTCGACAAACGGGTGAGACCAGCGCCGATCGTGTAACATCTCGAAATTTCGCCGTACCTGACTGCGAAGACAGAATTCGGTTACAATCACGTAACGTCCCATAAATTTCTTCGTGATCTACCGCGGTGACAAAGGAAATCTCGCCAAACGGTCAAGAGCAGAGCAACCTCTTGGCAATTATAAAAACGCCTTGTGCACAAGACGACATATTATCCGAAACAACTCATTTGATAATAAATATCTAGTATTTATTTATTATTTTTATTTTTTTTATAACTCCCTAAGTGAATTGTATTTACCGCTTTAAACAAAGTTCATTGTTGTTTTTCTTCACCGCGTGATGAGCCCCTTTACTTGCAGACCGCAGACGTATCTTGAATTCAAAGGTAACTAAAATTAACTAGAAGGTAACTAAAAGGTAGCTAAAAAGTAACTAATTTTTACGTCATCCTTACAGTAGACACCCTGCTCAAGGAGATTCTCTCGTAAGTCGTAATTTATTTTGTGATTTGCGTAACCTTGGTTTTTTATGCAAGTTTGTGTAAGTTTGAGTAAGTTCCTCGCTTGGCAGTGAGCTCCATAGCTGCGATTTCGGAATGGTGAGTCAGCGGATCGCCGTACCGCATACTGATTGGTGGTATATTACGGACAAACAGTTGTCAAGCCTACGTGAATATGTGGTAGCGAATTCGACGTGTAATCCATACGAATGATTGTATGCATTTTCTTTAAACACACAATTATGTTCTCTTACGTTTAAATATTGTCCAAACATACTACTCGATGATTGATGATCGTTTACATTTTTGTGAATTTTATGCTGAATTCATACTTTGCCAATAAAGACACGCAAGTCTATCGTGTACCGTCATTCGCCCTCGCCACGGTATACTGATCATGATGAAATCTATAATTTAAAAAATCTTCCTATTTTTGACTTCCGAAGGTTGGCAGGTATGCAGACGCCACTGTCACCCAGTGGCGAACGTTGGAACTTGATAGAGCGTTTCTAAACCAAATAACCTACAAATTAGCTACGCACCACCAATTGGAGTGGTGTATTCGTGTGTATATTTGTAATTCACATGAGCAAGAACTAAGTACTTCATGCACAAATGGGGACTCTCAGACTCCCCATTGTGTGACTGTGAAGCTTCCGAGCAGACCATAGACCACAGTGTAGAGGAAGGTCCCAAGAGACATTTCAGTGATGATTGGAAGGATGTCATCAATACCTCTCCAACAGCATTGGAATGGATACACTCACTCGACATCACTCTCTAAGACCAGAGCTCTTGTATATTCCTAATATACTTTATTTTGTATACATTATGGGGTTTCAAGCCATTTTTCAGTTTTGCCTTAGTAAACAAAAGTTTGGTGCTTTACAGTCGGTCAACACGAATGTACCCAAAAGAGTTGGGTTATACCCTAATCCTGAAAAAAATGCATGATTACATGAGATTATTTATTAATCTCATGTGATTTTCTTTCAGGGTTAGGGTATAACCCAACTCTTGGATACATTCGTGTTGACCGACTGTAAAGCACCAAACTTTTGTTTTATTTTATATACATTGTTGTAATGTATAAAAATAATAGACGAGGATTGGAAAGCAGGCGGCCGTCGCCTTAAGTTAGGAACCATCCCGGCATTCACCTGGAGTAGAAGTGGGGAAACCAAGGAATAACTCCTCCGAGATGGCTGAGGTGGGACTCTAACCCACCTCACGTGGCAGAGTATACCCCGTTCCAGCCCTCAGAATAAATTAAATTATAACTAGCCTATGTTCAAGTTGTCCGGGCTTGTAGGCCGTGGTCCACTACTGACTAATGAAAGCAGCGGAACGCTTGATAATGCCGGACGCAGTTTCCGGTAAAACGTCGCGTCGGGAGATATCCTGTCTGGACCACGGCTTACAAGCCTGGACAACTTGAACATAGTTATAAACGCCGGCCGTGAAAGCCTAAGTTTTTATATCAAAATTAAATGTCTTTGCAAAGCCGGGAATCAAACCCGGGTCTCCACGGTGACAGCCAAGAGTGCTAGCCACGACGCAGAGGGGCGGACCTAACAAAGAGATCAAAACTATAGGAAGGACATGAGTAGGTCATTCAAAGCATGTCAGAAGTTGAAACCGATGCCCACTCCTTCTCAAAGGATCTTACAAACCGTTGTAGAAAAACAAGGCTGATCCCACGCGCACACACTGAACAGGTGGAAAGAATGGAAAGGTGCCAACTGATCAGAAAGCTTACATTGAACTGCACACACATCATGACAAGAGAACTCAAACCGCTGTTCATCACCGATTTATAACTGGGATCTCCTGACATGAAAACACACTTCTAACGCTTTAAAATTGTACTTGGTTTAGTGCAGGGTTTGAAAAACATGTTCATGCGGACAGTACTGACCAGCAGTGCATATTTCATAACCAACTGTGTCGTATGTAGTGAGCCTACATAATTATTCAACCATACTGAGGAAGGTTTAGGGGCAGTGTTGCCAAGCTCGAAACTAGTGATTATCATAACCCAGGGATGGCCAACGTCTTTTGAGCTTGGGCCTATAATTTGTTTTTGTTTTTTAAATTGAGGGCCATCTAACTAAATTTATATTAACTATTTTGAATATTAACTACAGTATTACATGAATATTAGTAAAGTATTCAGGTAAGTGTAGGGCTGTAGGCCGAAATGTAAAGGCATAGTTTTAAAAGTCAGTCAGTTATTATATAATCATACAATTTATTTTATACATTTTTAAACATAAAAGAGAACATATTGAATTATTATAGAAATACTCGTTAAATTAGTCTTCCCATCTTGAAGTTGTGAAGACCTGTAGACTAATGTTAATTTAACGTCATTTGTGAACTTGCTTTTCATTTAGCAATGTCTCAATATTACCTTTTCTTTTTTTATATGCACAGAACAAGAACATTGGCAAGATGTGCGTCTGTAATAGTTGAACGTAATTTATTCTTAATAACATTAGTGAAAAAAAAAAGTTTGATCACAAACAATAATGTACAGTACAGTATGTGGGGCCAAATCTGCACACGAGCCTTAAAGATGGTGAATTTCAGGAAAAGTGGGTGATCCACATTGTTCCTTAAAATTAGGCCAAAGTCCTGAATGGTTTTGGATTTCTATTATTTCCATTTGTATGGTGTCTATGAATCTATGTAAGAATCTCAGACTCTGAAATACAAAAGGATTTATGAATGAATCGAAATTACTCTTAAGATTCGAAAGAGGAAAATCGACTTGAGAATACCTCGCTCAAATGATGATGATAATTGTTGTTTTAAGGGGCCTAACATCGAGGTTATCGGCCCCTAATGATCTGGGTGATAGTGAAAATGATAATGAAATGAAAACCAGAACAAAATTATCTGAGACGGAAAATACGTACAAAAAGGAACTCGGATGGAAACAACTCACAATATGGTCTGACAAAAGGGAATTTAGAACGAAAAGATGCACAAAAAAATAGATTGAAAAAGACCCACAAAACGTAGGCTAGATTCAAAATACGTACAAAATGCAATGTAGCGTCGAAATACTTACAAAATGCAACTGAAATTCAAAATACTTACAACATGCACATTAGATCGAAAATACGTACAAAATGCCTTTGAGGTTCAAAATACTTACAAAATGCAAATAAAATTGAAAATACACAATGCAATTCAGTTTGAAATATCCCAGTTCCAATCCAAATTATTCACAAAGTGCAATTGAAATTCGAAATACTTACAAAATGCAATTGAAATTGAAAATGCTTACAAAATGTACGGTAGATTCAAAGGACTCGTGTGGATTGACAATACTTACAAAAAGCAATTTAGATTGAAAATGCTTGACAAATTGTAATTTAGATTCAAAATACCCACAAAATGCAATTGAGAATCAAAATATGTGCAAAATGCCCGCCAAACAAAATGCAATTAAGATTCAAAATTCGTGCGAAATGCGGTTTTGGTTGAAAATACTTACAAAATGCAATTGAAATTCAAAATATTCACAAAGGTCCCTCCGCCATATTGAAAGACTTACTAAAAAGCAATTTAGATTGTCTATCTTTACAAAATGCAATTGAGGTTGAAAACAATCGCGAGATGTAATTTAGATCGAAAAAACATACAAAAAGCAACGTAGATTAAAAATGCCTTAAAAATCGATAGAAGGGAATTAAAGATACACGGTGAACCAAGTAACAAAAACAGTGCGGGAATCTTAAAGAGAAAAGTAAATATAATGGAAAGAGGAGAGGAGAGGTGAGAGAGGAGAAGGTCCGCCCCAAAGGTAAGGGACAAAAGGGGAAAACGGACCCAGCTCAGGAATCCCTTCGGTCGCCAACTCAAGAACTCACCAGCCGTGAGCCCCTGAGGGTGTAGCACTTTCTAGGGTGCACCAGAAGTGGTGGGGCTATAGACACCCTACCTCCTTGAGGGCCTTGTGCAGAAGGCAGGAGATAACAGGAAAAGAAAAAGAAGGCTGACCCCTCCCAGAAGGAAGGGATCAGGAAAGACGAGACAAGGGCCAATGAAGGCGGGAAAGGAAGAGACTCCCTAGGCCTCGGACACCCTAATACCGTCGGGGTCGGAAAAGAACAAGAGTTGACCAAGGGAGGTCGACAGGAAAGAAGACAGAGAGGAGCCAGCCACAAGTCAGTGGAAGCAATGCCGGACTCAGCTGGGTCCCGTGGTCGCCAACACACGTCCCACTAGATGTGAGCCCCTGGGGGGACCTCGCTTAAAGTTGTGACTGCTGCCTTGTATTTTAAACTTGCAACCCGCCCCGGCTTCGCCCGAGAACAGTTATGAATGCATTACGTGAAAGGCGCCTTTTTTTTTCGATGTCAATGAACTTACGACCTATATCCGTTTTACGTCTCGGCATGGTGGGTTAAAATCACTGACTGGACTATTAATTAACTATATTATCATGGAGATGCATGTGCAACGAATTCTTGTCAGACGTAATTTAAGAATGGCGAGGTGCATGAAACACAAATCCCCCTTCCGTCCAATCTTAACTTGACTGTGTATTTTGCGGAACGAAAAGTTCACAGGAGAAATGAAGAAAAGCAGAGTTGCACTTCCAGGGAAACTCCAAACGCAACCACTCTTCTCTGAAGTCTAAACTCAACAGTTAGCTGCTGGCTGTATCTTGGGTAATAGGCTGGCCCACTAGCTAGGCTGTAACTGGGGTGATAGGCTCGCCCCTAGCTAGCTCGTAAACTGTCCATTTACATAACATGTGATGAATGCTTGGAAAATGATGGTGATAAATATGTTCGCAATGGATCTTGAGCTATCGGTGGACCAATCAAAATGTCTTGACGGGCCATTAGTTGGCCCGCAACCCTCGAGTTTGCCACCCCTGTCCTAATCGAATGTCAAAATTACGCTTGAATCCTCCAAATTAAGCCAGATTTCCAATTCATTATTTTGGTCTAGAATCAATGGCTAATTAATTTTTATATATTTTTCGAAGATTTGAAAAACCTCTTCTATTGTTCTATTGTTATTCATCCATAGTTTTGGCAGCTTCGATAGCACAGTTGGTAGCATGCTGAGCTTCTATGGCCAAGATCGCGGGTTCAAACCCGGCCGAAGTCATTGGATTTTTAAGAGCGTTAAAAATCCCTCAGTATACCTTCCTTCAGAGGGGAAGTAAAGCCGGCGGGCCCATGTTATAGATTTATGGCATGTAAAAGAACCTTCCACTAACTACAATTGTGAAGCTAACTGTGTGCGTTATACTTGATTAACGCTCTATTACATTCCAGCATTCGCCACCAGGTGCCAGTTGCGATGGCATCTAGTAGCCAAGATCGCGGCTAGGTGTCGTTGACTGTAGCATTTGGTAGCAGAAGTACTACTTGAAATTGATTGTCTGCAGTCCTTACCTGAATTACTGATAACACGCACTAATACAGTCATCACAATTAACACCGTTTATCAGACAGATTCACACAGACACTAAGTACATGGGGCTACATGACCGCGTTTCCGCAGCCACTAAACTGAGGAACCAACCATTCATAGTTTTCACTTCCAAAAAAAACAACACACCCAGCTCAAAGTCTTCAGTTTCAAAATAAAAGGTTAAACTCTATAAAGAACTGATCAAAACCACTAATAAAATCAGCCACGTGCAATACTCCACATCTATCTTCTTGTTTAGCATACACAATATTTTCAACCTACACACATCAAAGCAAGTTTTACATATTGCTGGACAAGAGTCGTAGTGATCTCGAACCCATTAGTTGTGTGTATATCAGCTGTGTACACTCGCCTGTGTCAATGAGGATAGATCTGTGCGATTGTGGAGGCTACCCTGTGAACGTATGCACGACCAATACATCAGAGACCGATACCAACAGGGAGGAAGTGGTGGCATCATGTATGGTCGCCGAACCCATCTTGTGTACAGCCCAGGGCGTATGACAGGCATACGTTACAGTGATACTATCCTGGCACCTGTAGTGAAAGACTATACTGACAATTTCGGCCAAAATTTCACTTTCGTGGACGATAACGCTCGCCCGCACAATGCCTTTCTTCAGGAGAATGGTATTCACAGAATGGAACGGCCTCCCTATGCTCCCGATCTCCATCGTGTAGAGCAGGCGTGTACACTACTTAAGAAATAAGTCCGTCCTCACTGTGCTCCAAGACAATATGCAAAACTTGTTTTGATGTGTGTATCTCAACTGTTAATTTCAAAATGCGTCAGTGTGCTAGGTAAGCACAGTAATGTCAGAATTTGTACCGTGGCGTGGTAGCAAGCAGAGGGATTGTTATGAGTATGACCAAACGGAAGACAACTATTGTCAGAATGCATTAAACTTTGGCCCAAAAATGAGTTGATGCTCATGGAGGATCTCTTAATTATTGTTGATATAAAATAAACCTGTTTTATATTTATTATGGTCACTGCACTGAGAAATATCCCGCAATTATACAAATTTCGGCATGATGCTCACACCAAGATCTGGCAACGCTGTTTGGGGTGTGGGGGCTTGTATCGTCCGAATAGCCTGGTGTTGAAGACCATCTGGACCTGCGCCATTAACCGCACTACTTCTTGGAGAGAGAGAGAGAAAGACACTTCTTTCAATTTATTCAAACCCACAAAAGGTAGCATTACCCAGCATGGCTCGATCGAACACCGATTGGGAGACAGGACTTCCCGTCACCTTCGACTTCATCATATAATGTGGAAATATCGCCTCAGCGTTTACCCTCAATAACAACCTCATACTAGGTTGTAAACCATCTGCAATGTAGGCAGCAGGGCTTGTTCATTTCTAAATCATACCACAACCCTACGCAACTTGACTCGCATCTGCCGTCAAGTCACGCATAGCTTGCGCAGCTGATCCACGTCTGTCAACAAGCTGATGAAGCAGAGTAAGAATGTACAGTGTGCAGCAGTGTAATACAAAATAAGCTTCAATTTAGAAATGCATTAATGTACTGTGAAGCATACGCCACAAAGAAACAAAAACTCAACACTTTTGGCGCATCCTAGTCGGTCAACAAATTAACGCTCAGTTGCGTTGGTCACGTGGTTTACTAGTGCAATACAGATTAATTTGTTTCATTCAGCGAACATACTATACCGTACTCTATTTTATTACGTACTGTTCCAATACCTTTCCAAAAGGTGTCCCAATTATAGTTCATCTACTGTATACTCTGTGAGCTGCCTGAATAGGATTGACATTTCGCCGGAAATTCCACGTCAGTCATCACCCCTCAGCGTCTTGACCAATCCATGTTCGCATAGTTGATGTCATAATACTCTGAGTTGCAATAATACAGCCCACGTGCTTCAGTGCCTGGTCAGCCGAATCTCTGTCTTGTACAGCTTGGCAATCTCGTTTTCAGACCACATGGCGAGACGAGAACTGTCAATCCTATTCTGGCAGCTCACATAGTATAAGCTTGCACTTTTTTGACAGCTAGGGTCGCCAACCTTCATAAGGACAGACTCATTTTATAACCTGTAGTCCATAACAAATATATACATGTGTTAACCACTTTTTTCAGGTTATTTTTTCGCTTGTCCCAGTAATTGTGAATATATTGGAAACATATTCTGTCGGCCAGACTGAAAAGTTGCATTACCAAACTGAACTGCCACGTGCGCGTGGGATGGGCGTGTGGTTGGTAATGGACCCTTTACTGTGCTCATCCGCCTGAGAAAAGAACGTGTTAATTATATTAAATAATAATTATAATTGATAATATTGCGCAAAGTCGTCTGAAAGTATTATTTCCATTTGAACGCGTATTCACTTTTCACACAAATATATAGTGGTTTCTTAAATGTTCAGTAAATATGCAGCCTTAGATATCTCCAGGTCGGATATCTTTGTTTTGAATATCGAGTCGGAAGCAGATAAGGAATTTCTTGTTCAAGATATTTATTTTATTTCTCTCTTTTTGAAGGTAAAAGAAAGGGCAGCAGAACTATTGATTTCCCCACGGAAATAAGGAAATGATGGTGAATAATTTTCATATGGCATGATTTGTGCAAAAAAGTAGGCCTAAAATATTTGTTGTGTAGGCCTAAAAGTCAACTTACATGGTGAAATGTTTCGTAAGTTTTATTGTAATATCAATCCAACAGGTTAATGATCGTAACGTCTTAAGGACATTTTACACCATACCTTAGTAAGCATTTTCCTCGAGCTGTGAAATGATGGGTCTAAAATAATTCCACTCTCACATTTAAGTTATCAGCTGGTGTGTCATAGTCAAGGTCTTGGTCATAGCGCGACCAATGATGTAACATTTTGTCAGCGAACCGTCAGTGGGTTTTAGGTGTGCTGTTAGACCGATTATTTGATAAAAGTCACAAATAAATACAATTTTCCTTTAAATAGGGCAATGAATTGATATTGCGAGATGAATGTAGGTTTAAGCAACTCATAACAGCTGTTGACACCTTGACGGAATACAGCGGCCATTGCTGGCTGCCATGTGGGTGATAGCTCATTGGCTGGAATGCACGTGGTACAGTAGAGGCATATTGATAATTATGTTCTGTAGGAGTATTTGTTTCCGCGAGAACTGTCAAAAAAGTGCAAACTTACAGTAGATGAACTACACAATCACCGTGAAATATTACATCAATGACCACATCGCCAGAGGCATACCAAAGAGTTAACTTCGATTACAACTACTACTCCACGCGACTATTTACGGAACTGCGTTGGTTTGCTTGTATAGGTGTAGAATTGGGGGAACTGATATGAACACTTAATTGTAGAAAAATACTCATCTGCTCGCAAATATTTCATTTTTCTCATTACAGGAAATACTGTATTACCAAATTTATTTCAAAAGTTCAAATTAAATAAATGTGCCATGCTGTATCAACAAAATTGGTATATCATGAATTTGTCTATGTATTTATCACACTCCATCCGTCTTATAACATAGGAATCCAAAATTTTAAAACAAAAAATACCTAATGAAATGCCCATTAAATATTGGCTTACGATTGTAATCCGCGCGAGCACCGGAGGTTTAAGGAGAGTAAGATTTGTTGCACAGCCAATATTGATATCGAAGAAACAATACACAAAATTCACCACTTTTGCGGCACTTATAACATACAATATTCCTGTAAGGATTGTTATTGCTAATTCATTTTAATGGTTTGGGGCATCTTGGTCATCAGTTCCGTGCATATAGGCATGTGTTGAATTTGTCTGATAACCTGTGTTTCTGACGAGCATGTAATATTGCGTGTAGCCTAACTGTAATTATTAGGACTAGCTAACTGCTGTGCGAACGAATCCTGGGGGCGGTCAGTTGGCATTTGAGTATGGTTCAATGCAAGGGAGCCGTATCAGATAGGGATGGTCGAAATGCGCTAATTGGGTTAAACCCAGAGAGTCCAGTCAACTTACACTAATGGGTTTGGGAAGAGAGTGGGGGTAGGCAAACTCTTCTGAAATGTTGATTAAACCATGAGTTGACTGACAGCTACCTACACCTGGGCCCTCAGGAGTTTCGGTAGCTATTGTCAAAGCAGCGCACCTCACATGTTATCCAAGTACAGTCATAGAGGTGGAGAATTGCCATAAATTTTGTAAGTATGAGTTGTCACTAAGAGGCCAAACGTGGAAGTGTTCGAACAAGGAATGTTCTGTCCATTTATTTACGAATGCTCCTCGTTTTGTATCAGTACACACATACGCATTTTGGTTCGAACGATATCGTTTTAAAGCTCTCATAACTTACATACGAAGACATGTTTACGAAGCTACATCATAAGAATTAAAATGTGCAGATCTGGATAGTAACTCAAATACACAGAAAATTACAAAACGTTATCTTCAAGTACAAGGCTAAAGAAATCCAGGAATCCCGAATAATGCAAATAATAATAATAATAATAATAATAATAATAATAACAACAATATCGTATGGCCTCGGGTGCAAGCTTTGGAATTTGACACCCAGAGGGTAGCTTGCATGTCGAATTTCGTTGTTCCTTGAAGCACTATGAAAGTCCAGGAGGTTAGATATCTAAGCTCCTTGAACACTATAGCGTTTTCTAGAAGACAGATGAGGAACTTTGTGTCGGCGGAAACTCCCGAGATTAATTTTTCCATAATGAACACGGCCTACTGAATTCCAATGGGTTCTTCGAAATGCCAACATCGTATGACATGCGTGTCATATTTTTGCCGCCTTTCAAAAATCACCACGGCCAGGAGCGACCTGCAATCTCGGGGTTAGTAGACCGACACGCTATCCACTCACCCACCGTGGCAATGAATAGTATCGAAAACGTCTTAGAGATAACAAGAATAGATAGTGAAAATCAGGGCAGGTTGACACATTCCGACAATATTTACCTTAACTTCCAATTTGGAGTGGCGGGACGGAGGGGGGGGGGGGGGGGGGGAGGAGGAGGAGGAGGAGGAGGAGGCAGTGAAACACGCCTCAGGCAACTTTCCAGTTAGGATTTTACGAATTGGCCCCCGTGCAGAGAACCTATTAGCGCAGCTCGGTATCTCTCTGTCAGAATTACTGCCAAGTTACAGATCCTCTTAGGGGCATAATCGCGGCACCCGGGTGTCTCCAAAGGTCGCAGTAGTTAAAAGGGACATACAACCAATAACACTACCATCATCATTCATCATATATATAAAACGCTAAGGTGTATGTCTCACAAAACTAAGTTCTTAAAAAAGAGGGAGTTAGAAGCTGCGGTTTGAGCCAAAATCTTTCAAATCGTCTCAATACCACAGGAAATCTTGCATTATCCAGAAAAATCAACGGTAATATATTTATTTGTTGTGCGTTTAAACAAATAAACAAGACGATAGCGCCTGCCAGAACTGTGTCGTGTAGAGCTCCCATAACAATCAAGCCGGACGGGTGGTCTATACACATGGGGCACTCACAAATAACCGAACGTAACATGCTATGAATATTCAAAAAGCAGTGACGAATTGCACTTTGATTTCATAAATATTGACAATTTGTTTAAAAAGTGCGTTTAAATAAATAAAAAAAGACGATAGCCCCTGTCTGAACTGCGTCACGTCAAGCCCGCATAACAGTAAAGCCAGGCGGGTGGTTTAACAAACGCGAGATTTTTAACACAGGCCCTTTAGTTACTATTATTATAATTATTATTAGATACTACGATTGATAGAGGTGCCCCCATACTTGAGTTAAGGAACGATCCTGATAAGGTGTGTGATAAAAAAATGGTTGAAACGACAATTAGGATGGCCGCTGTCAGCGCCTATATTCGAACCATCGATCTCCGGACTTCCAGTTCTCCCTTCTAGTCGTGGTGCTGGGCTTAACGCGCACGACTACGCTGTAGGGTTGTAGGATTGTGATATAAAACGCATATAGAACGTTTTCATCTTCAACTCCATTAAAATGCAGTGAATATTCCAATTGTATAATTATGTTTAAATAAAGGGAGTAAGGACTTGCTCGCTTAACGAGTTTAAACCAGAGCACGTCCCTGCTCGCAGGAGGCCTTCGCCCTCATGGGATTATCTAGGCTATATTTATTTATTATAACTATGAAATAAAACGAGAGTAACAGAGGAAAGTTAGATTTAACTAACAACATATTGCCACAAACACATTAGTATTCTGATAGTATCATCTCAGTAAATGAAAGTTTCTTCACACTATTAATTATCCCAGATAATCTCCCAGTTTCTCAAAGCCAACGCATCCAAAGACATGTTATAATGTAATTCCAAGAAAAAAGGTTAGATTTCCAGCATAATTATAAGCAACGTACAGCGATAACGAAGGCCTTCAAGTTCTGATAAAAATCTTTGTTAGGGGCCACAAAAAAAAAAAAAAGAAGGGAAAGCAGCAGAAGATTACCCAACTTTCACTCCTGAATGGCACATTTTCACGGTCGAAATGACTGAGATGAGCATAACCACATCCGTAAACGTTATATCTCGCTACGGTACGGTATTTAAGTGCTGTAACGAACATGCGATGCACAAAACATGCGCGGAACCAGCCGACAGGACACAAAAGAATAATATGTATGGGGTGTTTACCTACAATAATATACCTAGGGGATTCGTGCGAAAAATCTCGCATTTCAACCTCATTGTCGTTGAGTGGTTAACGTGTCGGATTACTAACCCCAAGCTCGCAGGTTCGCCCCTGGCCGTGGTAAGTGATTTTTGAAAGGCGGCAAAAATACGATACGCATGTCATACGATGTTGGCATGTTAAAGAACCCATTTGAATTCAGTAGGCCGTGTTCATAATGGCAAAATTAATCTCGGGAGTTTCCGCCAACAGAAAGTTCCTAATTTCTCTACTAGAAAGCGCTATAGTGTTCAAGAAGCTTAGATATCTAACCTCCTTGACTTTCATAGTGCTTCAAGGAACAACGAAATTCGACATGCCAGCTACCCTTTGGGTGTCAAATAACAAAGCTTGCACCCGGCACCGAGGCCATGCGATATTATTATTATTATTATCATTGTTGTTTTGCATTAGCCTCGCACAATGGTGGGGCTCGGAGGTGCGACACAGCTTTGGCAGGGGCGGGTTATATACAGGCCCGCCTTTACTGCTATACGGTCTGGACGCGACATAGTTCTGGCATAGGCCAACATCTTGATTATTTCTATCAGTAATAGTTTCGGAGATATAGAATGCCTGTGAAATATTTCGCACAGCCACCTTGTTGGATTGATGTGACGTAATAAATGTCAAAGGGCACGGTCGTGGTCGGACGAAATAGTACTTTGATCCTACAGAGTTTTATTGAAATCGCTCCAGCCGTTTAGATTTCATTAGCGACACACACACACACACACACACACACACACACACACACACACACACACACAAAAGGTGATCCCAAAGCTTATTTGTATTTCATGAGTGAAAATAGGCTAAAAGAATACTGTGATAAGGGATTACATACAAATTGTAGCAGCGTTATAATCAAAACACGTTCCTCAAGGTGCTAAGCTGCCATCCAGCTGATTGATATACAACGTTCTTCCCTTGCTTGACTTGGGCGATGATTTTGTTGAACTGCACGCCCTGAAGCTGCTGTATAAACTTTTCCACTATTCTGCAGTCGCTTCCGCACATTGTTCTTCCATTGAAATTGATTTATATTCCTTTCCCTGCTCTTATTCAGTGCTAAAATAGAGCTTGGCGACACATTCAAATTGCCAACATCCGCCATCTTTGTTGATATACAACTTTCTTGCAGGGAAGCCAACTTTCGGACCCAAAATTTTCTGTCCATTTTTTTTTAATTGACTGATTTTTTTAGGTTTGCGAAGTGTCGGTGTGATGATATCCAACATTCTCAACCGAAAATCTCAACATGCTCAATTTTTTATACATAACGTTCTTGTAGGGCAGGCTTCATTAGTTTACAAACAAATTGTCGATATTTATGAAATCAGTGTGTAATTCATCACTGCCCCGGGTAATTATTTTTCTTTTGAATGCCCGTTTGATACGATCGGTTATTTGTCCGCGCCCCAAAAAGGGATCTATAGTCTACTACTGAAATCATACACATTATAACAACATACATACATTTTCATTTGAGACTGTTTTGCCTTTCTGCGTCCAGAGTAAGCCTCTGTTTGCGAACAAGGCGCCTCCATGATCCCCTATTAGCAGTTAGCATTGAGGCCTCCTCTGCTTCTTCACCGCTCACTTTGAAATCGTTGAACACTGAATCTAATCATGGCCTCATAGAACAACCTCTGCTTCTCTTACCCTCTACAGCCGTACTCATCAACCTCTTAAGTAATCTCTCCTCTCCCATTCTCTTCACATGACCCCACCATCTGAGTCGGCTCATACGAACGGCTTCACCCAGCGTGTTCATTTCTAACTTAACCTTTTATCTCTTCATTACGAGTACCTTCCTGCCATTTGTCCCAGCAATCATTCGTGCTACCCTCATATCAGTTACCTTTAGCTTATATATCAGATATCCAAAATCTACCCAGCTCTCAATATCAATAATAACTGCTCTGATTTCAGAGACGCCGGGGTACGAATTTCTTTCCTAGGGGTCGACGACTATTTATCGTCCCAGCGAATGTAGTGATACCTATCTCGTATTTAACCACCACTTATTGCCAACCGACCGTACCGGGATTCGATCCAGCGACCTAGAACATTGGAGTCCAGATCTTACCAAGCAAGCCAACAACTTTTTTTTTTGTCGTGTAGCCTCCTGATAGGCCGAGTGCAGGTCTTTCAAGTCGACGCCCGTGGGCGACCTGCGCGCGGGATGAGAGATAGAATGGATGAAGATGAATGAAAATGGGCAAGGATGAGGAAGGAAGCGGCCGTGGCCTGTCAGAAGGAACTGTCCCAGCATTTGCCTGGTGTTGAAAATGGGAGACCACGGAAAACCATTTCAAGGACAGCCGACGGTGGGGCTCGAACCCACGCGTCTACCGAGTCAGCAGAGAGCTTGGCCCCTTGACCTAACGCTGCGCTTTAGCCCGCGTAGCCACTACTGTCGGTCGCCAACAACTGACTAAATTAGAATAGGATGCCCGGGAACAGAGATGGGCTAGTCAGACGTTAATGACTGACTCCGAACATGTGTTTTCCTTCAAATATTGTGTACCATTATTTAGGTGGGGGGAGTAAGGTACGCTATATGTTTGGCATACGATTGCGAGCCTATAAAGTAATTGGCTGCGTTGAGTGAACTGAAGTCCAATACAGCACTGACAAATTATTCGTCGCAACATGTTACTTCATGCATGGTGTCCGGAAGGCTGTAGTTATGTAATTAATACTGGGGTACAGTTTGTGCAACAAAATATATGTCACTGCTGTAGATGACAAACTTCTGCTCTTAACCCAGCCACTCATTTTACATAAATTTTCATCCAAAATTTTGAAAGAGGTTCACAAGCGCTGATTTTTGTTCATTCCACCATTACTCTTTAGGGGATGAAGACCACCAAGGGGAGAATCCTTATCCCACCTGCCCTCTGGATATGCGCTTGAGGTACACTGAACATAACGACTGTTACTGCTACAGTAAAATAATAATCGTGTTCTTTTGAACGCAAGCCAGTTCCTGTTTCGTCAATATTCCACTTCGCAACTTCTTGCCACGGTTACATCAATATATTGCTGCCGTATGTTGAGAGCGGTCAGTTTAGAAAGGTTCCCAACACTGTATCTTAGCTTCATTTAATGGCTTGCGACATCGTGGTCATTAGCTCGAGAATTTGAATTGGTGTGAAATTAGCCTCAAGTAAATGAATGCGTGAGGTATTTGTCTGAATATTTAATGTGTCTGTACAAATATTATCAATTCATCATCATCATTAATATCATGAGTCTTTCATTCTTTCGACTGGTTTGCCCCTACAATGAGTTTTCTTCGTTCAGTTCGGTCCTAAGCAGCGCGCCTGGAGTCTTGATATCTCCGCAGCCCTGAATTATCAAGAAAGGTCTTAACAAATGTCTTTCTTCGTCTTACTCGAAGTCGTTTACCGGGAATTGTACCATCACGTTCAACATTAAACTGCCATTGCGGAAGTACAGTGAGGACCTTCTCTATAGAACGGAACCTAGCAGGCGCCGTGTGGCTGCAAGGAGGGAGGGGCGTGGGGGGGGGGGGGGGGCAGGCACTGTGCGTATGTGTGTGTAACCGTCTGTCGAGCAAAGCACTGAAGGTAGCAGCAGCGTAGCGCCCAACATTTACACTTTACTACGTATTTAATAATCATCATTACTTACATGAATTTCCGAGTAGTTGCTGAAAGTGCTGTCCCTCATTTTCTAAACACACACTGCATCAAAGTAGGAAGTTTTGGTACACTCGCTGTGATTCATCCTCGCTGATAATTCGTTCTCGAGAGCCTCCCGAGTGCGCGGATTGTTTCTGTATAACTTTTGTTTGAGGTTCCCCCACAAGTAAAAATCGCTCGGCGCTGAAACGTACGAAGACATTTACCGGAAGACTTCTTCTTGTGAAGATAAGTTTACACTAGGAAAATTCGATGTTTTGTCCTTTACCAAACCATGTTCACAGGATACGACATAGGCTAGAGTACTTCCCGAAAAGTCTTAACTCTGTCAGCAAAGGTATCTTGCCAGCTCCGTTTTTTAATCAATGCTGTGAGAGCATTGCCCCCAGAGGAGTGCGACAGGCTTCGGCAGCCAGCACACTTCATATCCTCGCCGCTAGATGGGAGCTTCATTCATTCCATTCCTGACCCGGTCGGAGACTGGAAGCAGGCAGTGGATTTTCATTTCTTTCTATGACAGCATCCAGTGTATCCCGACCCGTTCTTGTGTAATCGGTAAAAGCTAGTCATCTGGCGGTGAATTAACGCTCTCCGTCAGTCACACGGCCCCGGCGAGGTTCCGTTCTATAGAAAAGGACCTCACTGTACAATGCGCTTGTAAGTGGGGCAAGGATTGTGCAGCAGGCGGCCGTGGCCTTAATTCAGGCACCATTCTTCTTCGGAGGCCACACGCTATTACAGGATTACTATAGATTATTTGAATGGTTTCATTCATACGGCATTATCACGAAACTTTAAAGGCATATGGAAAAACTCAAAAAGTTTTGTTTGTTTTCACCTGCCTGTGCTTAGTCACAAAGAACCGCCTAGAAGACTGAACAACTTGGTCAGAGAGTGCAATCAGATATCGGCCAATCCTGAACTCCCCATTATTGAAAATGCTTTCACCAGATATAGCCGCCTGAAGTCAAGATCTCCACATATTCAAACAGCACAGAAACTGGTTAGGAAGGATTGTGATCCAAAAGCTGATTGACAACAAGAGTAGAATAGCATAGCTCCGACGCAATGGCTGGCTGTTTAACTTCCAAAATCTGCCAGCTGGCTTTGAATTGCCCCGCAAGACATGGGTAACTCTCAACAGAGGCCGCACTAGCGGAGATGCGGATCAATGATGTTTAAGTGGGGTATGCGAGCTTCCCCAACCTGTGATAGTGGTGAAGTTCAACAGAATATAAACCATATTGTCACTGAATGTATTAGGAGGGCATTCACAGGATCTACACAGGACTTTGTGATGGCCTCGACGGTTTCCACCTGCGCGCAATGCGCGGAGCGAGCTTGGTTGGCTGGCGGAAGGCGCGCGCCCGGCAGCCGGCCCCGCTCCGACAAAAGAATCACCCTGTATTTATATACCAGTAGGTACATATTAAAATAATGGATCTTTATACGAACACTTCGAAATAAGAGTGTAAGCACTGCCGCAATCTTGAATAACACAATTACATTCAACGCCGATATATTACGCTCTACGCCAAGTTCCACTGTCCTCAAGCCGTCACAACAGTCAATTTAAGTATTTGAACCTCGCGGGGCCTTGGGGCACATAACCTCGCTGTTCCGCCCCTTAAAACAGCAACAATCATCATCGCGGAGCCACCACGTTGGTTTAGTGCTTATCAAAACTTTTTAGGGGAAAACACCCGCATGGACAAAAGGTGATTTCATAATATTTCACAAGAAGAACAACGCTAGCGCAAGCAAGGTCAGCGCAATTCTCAAACACACAAGAATATAACAAGAAAATACTATAGTACAGTGTGTCGCAAGGGTGCTTCAAAAAAATGTATACACACTTTAAACTATCGTAGTTTTCCCGCTCTACAAGGCTAATGTTATATTTCTTCGCCAGGGGGCAGCATAATCGTCCCTCTATGTTATATTGTCAGTTGGAATTTGTAATATCAACATGGCGGACGTACGTTTGAGTTTTGAAGAACGTAAGCAGGTTATTAAGTGGTACTGGAAGTTTGAGAATGTAAATGAAGTTCAAAGACAGTGGAGAAGGGAGTATGATACAGAACCACCTTCAAGATTAACAATTACAAGCATACGAGACAAATTCGAAATTCATGGAACAGTGTGTGATGTGCATAAAGGTCATTCAGGTCGACCTCGAACAGCTACAAGTGATGAGTCATCAACGGCAGTCTTGGAACTGTTTCCACGCTCTCCTAACAAATCTTCAAGGCAAGGGGCACGTGAAAGTGATGTAAGTGCTAGCAGCGTGCTACGCATTCTGAAGAGAGGCAAGTATCGTGTTTACATTCCAAGGCTGGTGCAACAGCTAAGTGACGACGATCCAGATCGAAGGTTGCAATTTTGTTAATGGGTTCAGGAAATGGTGATACGTGAACCGGGATTTATGGGTAGCATCATTTGGTCGGATGAAGCCCAATTCAAACTTAATGGAACTGTCAATAGGCACAATTGTGTTTACTGGGGTGAAGAAAATCCTCACATTACAATTGAAAAAGCTGTAAATTTTCCTGGTGTAAATGTGTGGTGCGGTTTGTCTTCAAGGGGACTCATTGGACCTTTTCGATTGAAGGCACTGTAACTGGTATAACTTACCTAACAATGCTTGCTGATTCCATATTTCCTGCCATTCGTGCATTATACGGTAATGATATTTTTTATTTTCAACAAGATGGTGCCCCGCCGCACTATCACAGGGACGTACGAGCTTACCTGGATCAAAATTTGCCAGGCCAGTGGATAGGAAGCAGGGGGCCAATCGAGTTTCCAGCACGCTCTCCAGACCTTACACCACTGGATTTCTTCTTATGGGGCACAGTAAAAGATGAGGTGTACAAACGTAAACCACGTAACCTAGACATTCTTTGGAATGAGATTCAAGCCGTGTGTAGAGAAATCTCATTGGACGTTTTGATACGATGTACAGAATCAGTGGTGACGCGTACTCAGAATTGTATTGATGCTGCAGGTCGCCAATTTGAACAGTATTAACATTTGTTATTTATGTTTCATTTACATTGGACTTTCACCTTTCTAATTTCCTGAAATTTAACTTTGTAGAACGGTAAATAAATTTTCTATGGAAGTTCAAAGTGTGTATACAATTTTTTGAAGCACCCTGTATATTGACTTGTTCAAGAGCGCTGTCACTTTTGTCCTGACAAGTGTATTTTTTATATTTTTATTATAACATAGAAGTTTAAATAATAACCAGAGGGCATTTAAAATAACAAACATGAATGAAATAATAAGCAGCTGAAGATAAATGCTATCATGAAATGTTTCCATAAGACTATCAATAGTGTAAGACACACCCTCAGGATATTTCTAGAATGGCTCAAGCTTGCTTCGACCCTTGCGAAACCATACCTGCCAACCTTCGGAGGTAAAAAATAGGAAGATTTTTTAAAATTATAGATTTCATCATGCGCAGTATACAGTGGCGTGGGCAAAAGAGGGTACACAAAAGACCTGCATGTCTTTATTGGCAAAGTATGAATTCAGCATAAAGGGGAGCGTGATGGCGCAGTGGCTTAGCTGCTCGTCTTTCACCCGGACGGCCGGGGTTCGAATCCCGGTGACAGCGGGGTGGAATTTTCACCTGAAAAATCACGTGGCGTCAGGAAGGGCATCCGGCCTTAAATCCCCGGCCAAAACCAAAATGAGCCTGGTTGGCTCCGGCGACCCCAATTAATTGGGAAAAAGCCGAAGAAGAAGATGAATTCAGCATAAAATTCACAAAAATGTAAACAATAATCAATCATCGTGTAGTATGTATGGCAAATATTTAAACGTAAGAGAACACAATTGTGTGCTTAAAGAAAATGCATACAATCATTCTGATGGAATACACTTCGCATTCGCTACCACATATTCAAGTTTTGTCAAACTAAAGTTAATTAGGCTACCATGGACAACTTACCTGATTATGATTAGGTAATAATAATAATAATATCGTATGGCCTCGGGTGCCTGGTGCAAGCTTTGCTATTTGACACCCAGAGGGTAGCTTGCGTGTCGATATGATTAGGTGATGTATATACATGTGGATGGTAATCTTGAGACTGCTTACTGATTTAATGCAGACCTTGTAGCCGACTTTGCTCTCTTCAAAAATGCCCTGTCATACTGCTGCTCGTAGCAATTTCCACTTAGGCTTGATTTAACCACTAACAGTTTGTTGAGGTTTTCGTCATTCAGAGATGATCGGAATTGTGTCCTTGTCTTCTTCACCTGACTAAACAATCTCTCACATTCAACGTTGCTGTGTGGGATTGTTAATATTGACAGCATTACTCTAGCTAGTCTGTCATATTTCAGACACCCATCTCCACCTCGTATATCCCCTATAGCAGACCAAGGACAATCTGCTCTTTTTCCTTCCACGTTAGAAGATGGAAAATCCTCCATTTGGAGAGCACAAAACTGGCATCGTAATGCATCCATTGCTTGGTGCTCATTTTCAGTCTTTTTTTTTTTTTTTTGGCAACATAATTGGAAACTTAGAGATATAATACTTCACGGCACTAAAGGAAGCAGTAGACAAAGGCCTTATCTGTGCCACTTGAGCATTAACAGAAAACTCACTATCCAAATTAAATTTATGAATAATATAATCAGAGGCTGCAGTGAAGTAGTTCCTGACGTGCAAATAAAAGACCTTCTTCTCCTCAGAAGCCAGATTTTCTACACAACTAGATGTTGTTGAACCAATTACCAAATCATCATCAGCTTTCTGATTCTCTCTTGTGTGATAGACCACTTCTAAAATTGTGCAATATTTCTTGATGGCCAGTGGCTTAACAAACCTACAGAGAATTTCCGTCAGCAAATCAATCAGTATGGATCTTAGGACATGGATGTGAGGTGCTTGCGATTGAAGAACTTTGCTATATTTTTCAAATGTAGGGATGGTAAATGCCTCATTTAACTTAGATGACAGAAAAAGAAATAGTCTCTCCTGTCTTGAAATACCAACAGATTGACTTGGTTCCGTCACTTTTTTCCTTACAGACGGAGAAGAAGAACTGCTCTCCAACTTCCTTCTGCCAATGATAACACGTGCTTTATCTTGTACTCTGTTGTTCACACTAACACCAAATTCCACTTCTGAAGGCTTATCTTCATGTGCCTTTACTTTGGGAATTTGGAAATACTTGAGATGTTTTTGTGCCAGTGGATTGGTTCACCTCATCCTTAAAAAAAATCAGCAGTGGCTTCCACTGTGAAATCAGTCTTTCTAAGCATTTACCCAAGGACAACCAACGCGTGCACACATGCTTCAGTATTTTCCCAACATCAGTTTGGTAAAGAGCTTGATATAACTTCATATGATCTTTCCTCTTGCAGCTTTTGTTTAAATAATAAATATCAATCATTATCTCATCAATTTTCACAGGAAGGGAATTAGCACCTTACTCAGCAGCCATATGAATTAAATGGCATGGCCATCCTACAACAATGATGTTTTTACACTGCTCTTTTAATTTCGCAGCAACACCATTTTTCCTCCCTATCATAACAGGGGCATTGTCTGCACTAAAAGCTATACAGTTTGCCATTGGAATGGCATGTCTTTCCAGAAGACGCAGAAGCAAATTACCAATTGTAACGATAACCTTCGGATTCGAGATTCGATAATCGAAACATACATCTCTGGAATACGTTGCGCAACTATGTCAATTGTTAATACTTCAACATACATAATAAATGTTGGCACTAGGCTATTATGTTGTTAGTTATTATTTGATTACTCTATAAACCTGTATGTGAATGTTACATGGTGTCAGAAGTAATTGTTTTTTCTGAATTATAAAGCAGCAAAAAAAATAATGGCCAACGTAGAACAAAACGCCCAAAATCAGAGGCTAACTCATAGAATTCATATTCGACAACCTAAACCCCTGGAGTTTGGCAAAAATATGGCACAGGAATGGAAAACGTGGAAAGTGTCTTACAACTGGTACTCAAAAGCAATTCAGCTGGATAAAGAACCGCCCGAAGTCCAAGTCGCTACGTTTATGACAACAATAGGTTATGAAGCCGAAGAGATTTTTCAGTCATTTAACCTCACTGAGGCAGAACAAACAAACATGCAGGTAATCATGGACAAATTTAACAATTATTTTGTGCCTAAAGCTAATGAAACATATGAAGCATACGTTTTTCATAAAATGTTACAAGAATCAGACGAAAATTTCGAACAGTTTTTGATTCGCGTAACAACTCAAGCAAGAAAATGTAGTTTCGGTCAATCAGAGAAACGAATGCTAAAAGACAAAATTGTTAGTGGCATCAATAATGATATGTTACGTGAAAGATTGTTGGGTACAACAGACCTAACCTATGACAAAGCGGTAGACATGTGTCAAGCAAGCGAGCTGGCACACAAACAAGCCATTGACATGAGTAAGAATAGCGAATCAGAATCACAGATGTCAGTCGCCGCACTCAAGAAAATGAAAAGACAAGGAGTTAACATAAAAAATACTGATCAGTTTAATTGCAACAGATGTGGTATGACACATGGAAAGCGATCTTGTCCGGCGTATAAGCAAAGATGTAATTTGTGTGGGAAGTTAGGACATTTTGAAGTCTGCTGCAAGTCCAAAAAGGAGATTCATGCAGTACACGGCTCTAAAGACGACGATGCAACCACTCAATCGTCACGTGATAGAGATATGATGTACATTGGCAGTGTTACAGTACCACCAAGACAAGAAGATTGGAAAGAATTAATAAAAGTGGTAAACAAAGCGTTTCATGCTAAACTAGACAGCGGTGCTCAATGTAACGTTCTTCCGACTCACATAATCGAGAAACTGGGAGTCACTGATAAGATAACACCATCCAAAGTAAAGAAGTTGGTAACATTTAGTGAACACAGGCTCAACGTTGTCGGAGAACTGAAATTGAAATGTAAGATCAAGAATCGTCAAACAGAAGTAACATTCTTGACTGTGAATGAACAAGTTCAACCTATAATCGGCAAAAAGACTTGCGAAGAAGAAAATCTGATTATTAGAGTACACAGCGTGAAGATTAGCAACCCGAAGTTAAATAACGAACAGATGTTTAATGGATTGGGATGTTTCAAGGGTTACGAATACGACATAGACCTTGTAGAAAATCCAAAGTTCGAGATTAGCTCAGCTAGAACGATTCCATTGGCCATAAAGGAAACAGTTAAGCAAGAACTTGATAAAATGGTTAAAATGGACGTCATCAAACGAGTCACGAAACCCACTGTAGCAGTATCTCCTCTTGTAATCGTCAAAAAAGGGGGCAAACTTCGTTTGTGTATCGACCCTACAGATGTAAATAAAAATATCAAGAGAAGGCATTTCCCATTAAACACGATTGAAGCCATTGCCGCAAGAATGAATGGTAGTAAGTACTTCACATGCCTAGATTGCACTCGAGGTTTTTGGCAAATAAAAGTCTCTGAGAGAACACAAGAATATTTAACATTTGCAACACCTTGGGGACGTTATTCCTGCAAACGTCTTCCGTTCGGACTCTCTTCAGCTCCGGAAGTATTTCAGCAAATTATGACAGAGATACTTCACGACATTCCAAATGTAGAATGCGCCATGGACGACATATTAATTCATGCCAGTACAGACCAGAAACTTCGGGATACCACTGAAATAGTACTTCAAAGACTACATGAAAACGGCTTTATACTCAATAAAGAAAAGTGCATATTTAACGTACAAAGAGTTCGTTTTTTAGGACACGTTTTGTCAGACAAGGGACTTGAAATTGATGAGACAAAAGTCGATGCGATAAAGAAACTCAAAGTACCAAAGAACAAAGAAGAGCTACAGAGATTGTTGGGTATGATAAATTACTTGGGAAAATTTATTCCCTGTCAGTCAAAATTGACAGCTCCATTGCGTGTACTATTGAAGAATGATGTTGCATGGATTTGGGGTCCAGAACAGGATCAGGCGTTCAAAGAACTAAAAAAAGCCCTGTCCAGCACCCCTGTTTTGAGGTACTATGACGTAAATGAAGACGTAACATTATCAGTTGATGCATCATCAAGGGCATTAGGAGCTGTTCTAATGCAAAGAGGACAACCAGTAGCGTATGCTACAAAATCATTAAACAGCACCGAACAAAATTACCCGCAGATTGTTAAAGAGGCACTTGCGATTCGCTACGGCTGTAAGAAATTTCATGACTACATTTGGGGTAAGAAATTAACAGTCGAGTCGGATCACAAACCCTTAGAGTCAATCTGGAAAAAGCCGCTTGTGAATGCACCACCGAGATTAAGAAGAATATTATTAGATCTCAAGGAGTACAACCCTATCATCGTATACCATAAAGGAAGTGAACTGAAGATTGCGGATACACTTAGTAGAGATTGTGAAGATTCTTACGAAAACGATGAAGAAGAACTCGAAGTTCTAATGGTGTTATCAATGTCTGAAAGCGCCACTGAAGACTTCAAAAGATCAACGCTCCAAGACCCAACTTGCCAGGCATTAATCAAGATGATGAACAATGGTTGGCCTAACGATATCCTTCAAGTGCCGCAGATATTGAGATGTTTTTTCACTTTTCGTGATGAATTATCACATTGTGATGGACTCATTTTCAAAGGAGATCGCGTTTTTGTCCCAAAAAGCGAAAGACCTAGAGTTCTACAAGTTATTCATAAAGGGCATCCGGGTATACAATCAACACTGAGAAGATCAAGACAGTTAGTGTTTTGGGAAACTCTAACAAAGGACGTAACCAAATTGGTAGAATCCTGCAAAACCTGCCAACATACGCAGCGTAAACCTGTCAAGGAAACCATCATAATGAAGAAAATACCTAAATTACCATTTGAAATAGTATCTTCAGATGTCTTTTTCTACAAAAGCAACAGCTATCTTGTTCTGGCAGACAGTTACAGTGGATACTACGAAGTGCAAAAGATTAACAAAACAACAGCAGCAGAAATAATTAATCAACTTAAAATTTGGTTTGCTACACATGGAGTTCCACAAGAATTTCACGCCGACAACGCAACATATTCGTCCAGAGAATTTGTAAAATTTTCAAAGGAATGGAACTTCAAATTAGTTACATCGAGTCCTTGTTTTGCAAGGTCGAACGGATTAGCTGAGAAGTACGTAGACATTGCGAAGCGACTGGTGAAGAAATGCGACATCAGCGGAGAAGATGTACAACTGGCCCTGCTAATGTCGAGAAATACACCACGAGACCCAGAACTAGGCACACCAACCTCGAGATTGTTTGGAAGGAATACAAGAACTCCAATTTCCTTTTCTAATAACAATCTTCAGCCCAAACTACAAACCGATGTACCAATAAAACTTAAGGAAAAGCGGTCAAAACAGAATAAATATGCTGATCGCGGAGCCAAGGAATCACGACAGTATCAAAATGACGAGAAAATCTTGATCAGAGATCTAAACAACAAGTGGTACACGGGGAGAATTGTACATCCAGTAACTAATCGCTCATATGTGATTCAGAAAGATGATGGAACAATTTTGCGAAGAAATACCAGTTTCATCAGACCATCGAATATTGAAGGCACAATAACAAAAGAAACACCAATTCAGGCCGAGTTAAACGTTGAATCAAATCAAAGTACAAACGAGAGAATGCAATCGTCAATTCAAGATCCACTAACAGACATCCATGGAAGGTCACGTCTACCCATACATCCAGATGATCCCAACAAAGGAACATCTCCAGTTGAACCGAACGTAGAGAGGGAAGAAGCATCAAAAGCACCCTCATTAGAATCATTCAAATATACTACAAGACATGGCAGAACTGTAAAACCAGTAGTTAGGTTAAATCTGTAAATCTAATCAGCATAGATAAATATTAATTTTATTTTGAGAAGAGAGATGTAACGATAACCTTCGGATTCGAGATTCGATAATCGAAACATACATCTCTGGAATACGTTGCGCAACTATGTCAATTGTTAATACTTCAACATACATAATAAATGTTGGCACTAGGCTATTATGTTGTTAGTTATTATTTGATTACTCTATAAACCTGTATGTGAATGTTACACCAATGTTAGCACCAGTCGAGTCACCTTCCAAATTTTCCATGGATAGCAAACGATTTTCAATCATCTTCGATTCTTTGTTGAAAAATGACACGACGACAGGATACAGCTTACTATCTCTATCATTGCTACCATCATTGGAGATCGCGAAAGGCCCACATTTTAAAATATTAATAATTTTTGAATCGGCGTCACGTGCCATTTCATGGACAATGGCGGATGTTTTTGTCCTGCCACAGGCATATTTCTTCGCAATTTCCGAATCCGGGAACATTTTTCTAAACAATTGTCCCGCGTGATCGGAACATGATAACGAGAGGTTATGTTCTACGACGAACGCCGTAGGCCGATCAGCTGACTCACCATTCCGAGATCGCGGCTATAGAGCTCACTACCAAGCGATGAACTTACAAAAACTTACACAAAAAACAAGGTTACGCAAATCACAAAAGCAATTAGGACTTACGAGAGAATCTCCTTGTGAATAGAAATTATTTGCAGTTCCTTTTTCTTTTACAATATATCAATGAGGACCGAAATTCGGAAGAAATAATAGTAATTAAGAAGAGCGGAAGACGAGGTGAAAAATCGGAAAGTTTCCGAATAAATCGGAAGGGTTGGCAGGTATGCGAAAGGCATTGGCAGGCAAGTTAATTCATCCATTTTAAGAGGTAATTCCCCACTCCAAACATATTTTCTCCATATAAGTATAAGTAAACAAATGCCATGGAGAAATAACTTCGTAAAAAATGAAAACACTCGCATGCATTGAAACTACACGGATTTCCAGGAATTGCATGCCTTTCACTAGTCAAGACTCTGCATAAGGTACCATCATCACCAATATTGATAAGATTACCTTCACGCGCCATATCAAAGCAATATGACCACGGTGGGTCATTTTCCTAGAACTACTGTAGTCTGAGTCACGCTACACAGCTGTTTAATGATATCATTGAGGCAGCCTTCAGGGACAGACATCAGCTTTGGGCATAACCACTTTGTCACGGACCTGATGAAGGCTGATGACAAGAGTAATACTTGTAGATTCTGATGAGGAAGCCTCGACAACTCAAACACAAAGGCGCCATTATATACCTCAACTATCACTAAAAGAAAGAAAAGTGTCCGCATTTTCACAAGTTGTCATAACTGTTGGCCGATCTACCTGTTTAAATTACTCGACACCGAAGTACAAAATCCACGTTAATGGAGTATTCTGCTTAATCTATACACCTCAACAAAAGTTTGAAATACTGACATAAAGTGTAGTAGGATATATTCCGTGTCCAATTGTCCTAAGCGCTGCATTCACAAAATCTGTACGGTAGATTATTATTATTTTTTCATATTTCGTTTCCATGCATCACCAGGTTGATATCCAGTCAATAGTCAATTCAACACCATCACAAACTTTAGCAGAGGTGTGTAAATGTTTAAAACGCTAAGCATTTGAAACATTTTTAACGATTACTTTAACGAACGTACTAGCCGGCCGTTTTAAATTATTATTGCGGCAATTTGAATCCTTCTTTTGGCCGCTTTCGCAAATTCTCCCTAAAGAGCAAGTTAATTCGGTATTAGTCTTTATTTTCACCCAAAGGTTTACAATATTGTTACTTCAACGGCAATGCACGCTCTCCCTCTACTGCTAACAAAATCTGCTCAGCATCGCACTGCCGCTTGGATGGCTTGGAAGGGCAAGCAGATTTCACTGTCACCAGCAGTCGCGAACACAGCGCGCGTTTTGGACAATGAATAAACTTATTTTTGTCACGTCTCCAGCACAAACCTGTCGACGCTGAAGATTCCATGTGCTGCAGCGTGATTCTTCAAAATTATGAGAGAGGTAGTTTGTCATGAATTTCTTCATTCAGCCAGTACAGTAGCACTGACCCTATGAGTAGCACCTTTCTCAGTATTCTCAGGCAATGGCTATGTGCTGAATGCCACCACCCGTATCTCAGTAGATTCCATATATTTACAGCCAAAAATGACGTCGAGATATCGATGAAAAACTTCGTTTAGCTCTAGTCCAGAGGTGCTCATACAGCACGCCGGGCGCGCTGTATGCCAGCAACACGCCGGCGTGCTTCTGGCGCGGACAGCCTTGTAGCGATGGGGGGAGGACTATATGTTTGTCCCTCTCACTCGCTTTCCCGTCTCACTCCCACCCAGACATGGGGTCTGCACAGACAGCCTATACAAGTGGAATAAGGCTTCCTCACCTCAGTGCGACTGTGGATTTGAAAGACAGAATTATTATTTTTAATCCCATCCGTACTGCCCTCGCTGTGTTGTGGTTGATCGGTCGAAAGTCAAACGGGATTCAGTTTCATTTGTAAATATGAAAACAAATTTAAATAAAACGAATACAATGGGGGGGGGGGGGGGGATGTGACCGAAATTGCAATGCCTCAAATGAGTTCTATGATACCTTTTAAGGCTAAGCATGTAATCTTCAAGTACCCGTACCGGTACGTGGGGAGACACGAAGAACACAATGCAGATGTGTCTGACAACCAACGCATTGGACAAACAGTTTAGTTGGTTGTTCACATTACGTCCGGTGCGCTAGTGATCCCAACTTGCCCTGGTCATACGCGGCGAAGAGATGTCTCAACGCCATCAGTCAGGGCAGGCAGCCCAGCCAAGAGAGGCAAGAGCCAACCTGCCAGCGTGCGACGCAGCATAGCTATATAGTCTGTGCACACACACAAATGCAACAAAACTGAATTCATCAAGAGATAATAATAATCGTATGCCCACAGCCAAATTTGGCGTACAACTTTTATGAGGCGAAATCCTCTCCAATCTCGACATTCTATGTGCCATCTGGCAGTGGAAACCAGAACTCTACTGGTGACCCATGAATGAGATTTAATTAATTTTGTCTTGTAATCGTCAAATATGACGTAAGAGATCTTTAATAGCTGACATAGTACCACTCGTAGAAACATGGATCTATGCCGCCCTCCTAAAATCAAACTTCCTCGGCCGGAAATCGAACCCGGTATCTTGGGATCATGAGGCGGACATACCACTGACCAACCGAGGAAGTTTCAGGTCCGACGAGAGGAGGGGGCAAGCGGGTCTGTAGCCCCGGGGCCCGAGGCGGTAAATGGAGTGGACAACTTTATTTCATTTAATGTCAAAACTATTATATTTTCTGATTTAACTTTGTTCGATGTAAATGCAGCCAGTGAATAGTATCCAAAACGTTACAAAGAGAACATATAATTCATTTTGTAAATCACTATTGTGTTTTTCGGTTTTCTTCCGTAGAAATGGCAAAGTTTCTTGAGAATTTCCATTTAATTTATAACATGTTAAAGTTTAAGAGGTCTTTGCGGAGCAGGTGCAGACGACCTCGTAGTTCCGCCCCCATAAAACAGCAATAACTAACTAACTCTTTGCGGAGCAAAAAGTTTTAAATTTAATATCAGAAAAAAATAACCTTTACTTCATACATATCTGAAAGTAGTATGGCTTATTCTTATGGTGCCTGATCACGTTCAGATACAACGAAAATTGAATTAAATTTGTATGCACAGTGATCAAAATGTTGACGTAAAAAAAACCAATGAGAGAGAAAAAAAAAGGAGAGCTGGTGAATACATAAAAGCTAAGTAAATTAACTTAATACCTAGTTGGGCAAGCTAAATTCCACGGAGCTCTTTTTATCTTGGGGAGGGGGCGGGGGCAAAAATTTGCAGGCTTACCGTAATACCAAAATTGCCACAGGTTGAATAAAAATTAAGGGGCCCGGAAGACCTTGTCCTAGGGCCCGTGATCGCTCTCTACGGCTCTGGAAAGTTCCTTATGAGATGGTAACGGACTATGATTTAGCTACCACAGCGCTAAATTATATTCATTTCACAGTATCCAGCTCCGTAGTATAAAATACCCCTTCACACGGAGAATGTTTTCAGTTCACAGAGTAGTCTCTGTTCACCAAGCACGCTATAGTAGCCTATCATTGATTAGAAACCATCGCGTTACCGACACGAAATTGTTAGAACTTGCCCGCGTATCCATCTACTGCATATATCGAGAAGTTATGTTCCATAACCCTCTACAGGAGGGGTTGTTAACCTGTGAGGTGTGCCTCTCTGGGAGGTGCAAAGAGTTAGTGGGGAGGTGTGACTGTCCTCTATAATTTTGTAATATTGCTTTCCAGAATTTACACCAGTCTGGAATTAAAACAAAGTTATACACTAAGAGTTTCTTCTATACACAAATTATTCTGAGCACAACAGTAGATCTAATCATATTTTGAATAGCTACAACACTGAATTTCTCCAAGTAAGAATGCTTAGTATTTCACTTCATTGAAATGCACAATCTGGATGAGGTAACAATGAATTTTTACAAGACCGTTTTTTTAATTTACTCAACAACGGTTTGTCTCTACTACTTAAAGTAGGAAGTTGTTTCATTATTATCTCCACTACTATCAAAGGTATAAGTTACAGTACCGTAATAAAAGTATTATTAATAATTATTATTATTATTATAAGTTACAGTGATGTGTCCTAAGAAAAAAAAAGTAGTTCCGTGAAAAAGTATACAGCCTATTTTCACATATCCTACTTATGTTAATTGCCTCGATCAACATACTAAATTTCAGTTTGATTGCAACAATAGATTCGTAGATATTGAGAACCGTATAATATTTCGGTTGGTCGCCATGTTGGATTTTTATATATATGTAGGCCATAGAGTTATGTACTATTAGATGACGATTTTTGCGTAGGTTCATTATTCAAACGTTCACTTCAGATCGCATGATTTATACACGAGAAATAGAAAAATAATTTTAAAATTACGCACAGCCGCCATCTTGAGGTTCTGTTAACAATTGAACTAAATTACAAGCCAGTGTATTACAATGTGTATAAACATTTACTGTAATAAATTTCACTGCGCTCAGATGGTTACATCGCGAGAAAAGTCTATTAAAATGTTTCACCTTCGCTTGGCCGCTATGTTCGTTTTGTATTTTACAAGTTTATGAAAGTCTCATAGCTGAACTTCTAATAGTACCCATTAAGTTACCACCGTACAAAATTTCAGGGTGATATCAGTAATAGTTTCGGAGATAAGTTATAGAATGCCGGTGAAATATTTCGCACAGCCGCCATCTTGAGGTTATGTAGACAATTGAACTAAATTAGATGATAGTGCATTACAATGTGTTTAAATATTCGCTGTACCAAATTTCATTGCGTTTGGCTGGTTAAATAGCGAGAAAAGTCTATTTAAAAGTTTGAACTTCGCTTAGCCGCCATGGTCGTTTTGTAGTTAGGTTTTTGAAATTCTCATACTTGAACTTCGAGTAGTGTCCTTTATCAACGTACAAAATTTCAGGGTGATATCAGTAATAGTTTCGGAGATATAAAATGCCGGTTAAATATTTCGCACAGCCGCCATATTGGATTGGTGAGACGTAATAAAATTTGAAGAGCACGATCGGGGTCGGCCGTAATAGTACTATGACCTTACTGAGTTTCATTGAAATCGCTCCAGCCGTCTAGAAGTTATTAGGGACACACACACACACACACGGATAAAAGGTGATCTCATAAGGCTATTTTTTCATAAAATGAAGATAAGCTAAAAATGTCCAAGGAAAGGAAGTACAGTGATGAATATGTTAAAAAAAATCCTCTCGGCACGCCGGAAGGCGGAGGTAGATTTCACCGGGCAACCTAGGGGATAGGCTATAATAGGCAAAATATGCAGGTTTTCGTAGAAGGATCAGACCTCATTTATTGCGAGAAAGTATTTTACAATGTAATTGGAGCTCAATTAACTTTTCTTTCGTCTTACTATGCATATTTTTAACATATTGTGTTAGGGGGACGGTAACCGTCTTGTCATTTGGGGTCCATTTTTATACTTGTGGTCACACCGTCCTTATGCAAGGTTTGGAACTGATGTGTAACTATCTAACAGTCTGTTACTTCTTCACGTCAAATTTTATCTCCCGCAGAGATGTTGGTTGATTCCTCAGTTTAGGGCTGCGACAACGCGGTCATGTAACCCCGTGTACTTTGGGTGTGTGTGTAGAATCTGTCTCATAAACGGTGTTAAGTGTGGTGGCTGTATTAGTCTGTAATTCAGGTAAGGACTGCAGACGGTCAATTTCAAGTAGTAGTACCTAACGTTGGTACCAAATAAACCGTCAACGACACCTAGCTACTAGATGCCACCGCAACCAGTATCTTGCAACGAACGTTGGACTTCCCCTCTGAAGGAAAGCATACTGAGGGATTTTCAGCGCTCTTTGAAAATCCGACGACTTCGGCCGGCTTTGAACCCGCGACCTTGGGCATAGAAGTTCAGCATGCTACCAGCTAGGCTACGTCACCACATAGTCAGATGGAAATTGAATGTGATCTCGTTGTCATGGCAACCTCTGATAGCTCATCCCTCATCAATTTAGAAGCGTTGTTATGGTAACCTCTGATGGCTCTTGGCATTTTCTTCTAATTCCGAAATCATTTTTCTCATCCCTTGGCGTAATGGTGGATTGTATCAAAAATTCTTTCAGACAAAAATTTTAGGTAATTATTAGGGGAATATCGTCAATTTTGTACGGTTTTGATATTGTGCATATTAAGAGAGATATGATTAATGTTTCCCGAAAAGCTCACTTTTTTCCACCCCATTGGCCAACGGTTGGTGCTATCAAAAAACTTTTTAAACATAAATTTTTGGCACTTATCCGACACATAATATGAACTTTGAAGGGATTCGATATTTCACATATTAAGAGAGTTATAGTGATATTTCACTTTTTCGAAAAAAAAAGCCCCCCATTTTACCCCCTTCGACCGATTTTGCCCATTAAAAAAAAAAAAATCAAAGTGATTGGTGCAAAATTACGGCAGTTATCGTGTCCACAAGAAACATATATATATATAGATACATATATACATAAATTATATATAAACTTTTGAACTGACGGTGGTTTTGGGGTCTGGGGGATGTGAAACGCGAAGATACGTCGAAATTTTCCGGAAGTCGAAACATGGTACCCATTGCAATAGTTAGCTTTCTAATGAAATCTACCTAATATGGGTTCACATGAAACCTTGGACGTTGGAATTGAGGAACCGCAGTGTTTATGTGCCAAACTGTTTTGCAATGATAATATGAGACCTGCCAAACTCCAGGAAGATTTTTGTGTAACCATTTGAGAAGGTAAAAAAAGTTAATTACATAATTGATCCATTATTTATTAGGGCCCTGGGAAGCAACCTAGGGGGTCTGGAAGACCTTCAGACCTGGGCATAAGGGAGTGTGATGCGATGATGCAGTCCAACAGCATCAAGAATACAAGGATTCATCAGAAGAGAATCCTCATAGCCTCTCCACTCCAACTCCAAACACTGACCTGCTCGTGGTGTCCCCCGAAGTTCTTTAAGTTTGGCTTCGGAGACAGCTAGGGCGTTCCCCACAGGCGACGCGCAAGGAGATCGCCTGCCCCTTGTGAAAAGAGTGCGAAGGCTACAGAGTCATGGGCGGACTAGGTTAAAGAAGTTAGCTCACCTTAGAGTAGGTACACTTAATGTTGGATCAATGACTGGACGAGGACGGGAGATTGCTGATTTGATGAGAAGAAGGAATATCGAAATTATATGTGTACAAGAAACTAGGTGGAAGGGAAATAAAGCAAAAGAGCTTGGTGATGGCTACAAATTACTGTACAGTGGAACGAACACTCTGGGAAGGAATGGGGTTGGCATCATTCTCTCGAAAGATATGAAGGCTTGCCTGACGGAAGTCCACAGGAGGAATGACCAGATAATGAGTATCAAACTGTGCCTCGAGGGTATATTGAACATAATTTGTGCTTATGCCCCTCAAGTTGGTTGTGATGAGGATGAAAAGGATAAATTCTGGAGTGACCTGGATGAGGAAATCAGTCGCATACCAGCCGAAGAAAGAGTTATTTTAGGTGGTGACTTGAATGGGCATGTGGGCACTACAGTAGGAGAACTAGCAAGGAGAGTACATGGAGGCTGGGGATTAGGAGACCGTAATGCGGAGGGTGAAAGAGTGATAAATTTTGCATTGGGAGCAGACTTAGCTATATGTAACACATTCTTTAAGAAATGTGGACAGCAGCTGGTAACTTATAAAAGTGGAGGGAATGAAAGTCAAATCGATTACCTCATGTGTAGAAGACCACATCTGAAGGAAGTGCAGAACTGTAAAGTCATAGCAGGTGAACACGTAGCTCCGCAACACAGAGTATTAGTTGCCGATTATCAGTATATCTGCCTCAAGCCATATGTGGAGAAGAAAACGGTGTCGAAAATCAAATGGTGGCGGCTAGAAGACCCTATTCTGTGTAGTGAGTTCAAAACTGAAGTTTTACGGCAATATCAACACATAGAAGGAGTTGATAATTGGTGGAAAGTGAACAGTGAAATAATACGCCGAGCAGGAGAAGCCATTCTTGGTAAAAAAAAAAACACCGGTAAAGTTGCTCAAAGGAACAAAGAAACTTGGTGGTGGAATACTGCAGTAAAAGAAGCAATAAAGGCCAAGAAGTTTGCCAAAAAAAGCCTGGGATCAATCTGCGACCGATGAAGACAGAGAACTGTACAGACAGGCAAATAAAGATGCTAAGCCAGTGGTAGGGCAGACAAGGGCAGATGCTTGGGATGATGTACACACATCAAAAAAAGTTTTGCATCACCTCGGTTCCCAGATCTCCGGCATATAGATGTTGACTGTGTATATTGTATCCAAGATACAGTCCCTTTGACTGTTCATAGATGTCACTAAAACTGCTCAAAGATGTAAACAACCATGCATGAGCAGGGCCTATTAGACGGAGGGGGTACGACAGCCGATCAGTTCCAGTCATTCCACCAGGACGAAGGTACGCTGCTCATGTTGTCTGTAGTTCTACCATGCCTAGAAGGTCAATACCGCAGTTCGATCGCGTCCGCATTGTTACTTTGTGTCAAGAAGGGCTCTCAACAAGGGAAGTTTCCAGGCGTCTCAGAGTGAACCAAAGCGATGTTGTTCGGACATGGAGGAGGTACAGAGATACAGGAACTGTCGATGACAGGCCTCGCTCAGGCCGCCCAAGGGCTACTACTGTAGTGGATGACCGCTACTTACGGATTGCCGCTCGGAGGAACCCTGACAGCAATGCCACCATGTTGAATAATGCGTTTCGTTCAGCCACAGGACGTCGTGTTCCAACTCAAACTGTGCGCAATAGGCTGCATGATGCGCAACTTCACTCCCGACGTCCATGGCGAGGTCCAGCTTTGCAACCCCGACACCATGCAGCGCGGTACAGATGGGCCCAACAACATGCTGAATGGACCCCACGGAATTGGCATCACGTTCCCTTCACCGATGAGTGTCGCATATGCCTTCAACCAGACAATCGTCGGAGACGTGTTTGGAGGCACCCTGGTCAGGCTGAACGTCTTAGACACACTGTCCAGCGAGTGCAGCAAGGTGGTGGTTCCCTGATGTTTTGGGGTGGCATTATGTGGGGCCGACGTACGCCACTGGTGGTCATGGAAGGCTCCGAAACGGCTTTACGATACCTGAATGACATCCTCCGACCCATAGTGCAACCATATCGGCAGAATATTGGAGAGGCATTTGTCTTCATGGACGACAATTCTCGACCTCATCGTGCACATCTTGTGAATGCGTTCCTTCAAGATAACGACATCGCTCGACTACAGTGGCCAGCATGTTCGCCAGACATGAACCCTATCGAACATGCCTGGGATATGTTGAAAAGGGCTGTTTATGGACGTCTTGACCCACCAACCACTCTGAGAGATTTACGCCGAATTGTCGTTGAGGAGTGGGACAATTTGGACCAACAGTGTCTTGATGAACTTGTGGATAGTATGCCACGGCGAATACAGGCATGCATCAATGCAAGAGGACGTGCTACTGGGTATTAGAGGTAGTGGTGTGTACTGCAATCTGGACCACAAATGCTGAAAGTCTAGCTGTATGATGGTACAACATGCAATGTGTGGGTCTCATGAGCAATAAAACGAGCTGAAATGTTGTTTGTGTTGATCTCTATTCCCTTTGTATTTAACGGTTCCGGAACTCTTGGAACCGAGGTGATGCAAAACTTTTTTTGATGTGTGTATATGAGGACTTGGAGAATACCAGTGGAGTGAAGAAGCCTTTCAGGATAGCGAGGGCTAGAGATAAGGCATCGAAAGATTTTACTCATATTAAGCAGATGAAGAGTGGTGAGGGAGTAGTTCTTCATGATGAAAACAAAATCAAGAAAAGATGGGAGGAATATTTCAACCACTTACTAAATGAGGAAAATGATAGGCTGTCTTCTGGTGATGGTGTGCCCTACCAGAGTTTAACCACTGGAATTGGTAGAGAAAAAGTGATGATTGCTGTCAAGAAAATGAAAAAAGGAAAAGCCACTGGTCCTGATGAAATTCCAGTGGAAGTATGGCAGTGCCTTGGGCAGACAGGAATAGATATGTTGTGGGATCTCATGCAGCAAATTTATTCGGAAGAGGTTATGCCCATGGAGTGGAGGGAGACAACACTAGTTCCTATATATAAGGAAAAGGGCGACATCCAGGACTGTTCTAACTACAGGGGGATAAAGCTGATGTCCCATACCATGAAAATCTGGGAGAAAATTGTCGAGAAAAGGCTTCGAGAGGACACAACGATTGGAGAACAACAGTTTGGGTTTATGCCAGGTAGGAGTGCAACTGATGCCAATTTTGCACTCCGGCAACTCATCGAAAGGCATAGAGAGAAGAATAAGGAGCTACATATGGTCTTCATAGACTTAGAGAAAGCCTATGATCGAGTTCCACGCCAGGAAGTCTGGAAATGTCTGAGGACCAAAGCAGTCCCGGAAAAATATGTGCGGCTTATCCAGGACATACACGAGGAGGCTAAAACAAGAGTCCGGAGTAGCGTCGGGTTGACTAACTGGTTTCCTGTTCAAAGTTGGGTTGCATCAGGGACATGGTTGACCCAAGATACTTGAAGCTACTGACTGGCCTTAAGCTTACTCCATCCATCTGCACTACCGGCAATTCATTGCCCTCACCACCAAGGCACAACTACCCGGTTTTCTTTCGACTGATTTTCATGCCTCTGGTCTCCAAGGCTTCTCGCCAGTTCTCCAGTCGCCTTCCCAGTTCTCTCCTACTGGTGTCGCACAAAACAATGTCATCGGCAAACAGCATGCTCCATGGTGCTGCACTACGTAAGTCATCAGATAGGACATCCATGACAAGATTGAATATGTCTGAAGATAGCAACATAATTACTGAGATTAACCACAGGGTTCAGTCAGCCTGGATGAACTGGAAAAGGTTTTCTGGCATTCTGTGTGACAAAAGGCTCAGTATAAGGGTGAAAGGAAAGGCCTACAAGACAGCTGTGAGGCCAGTCATGATGTATGGAGCGGAGACATGGGCAATAACCAAGTCACAATGTCATAAGCTGGATGTGACTGAGATGAAGATGCTGCGCTGGATGAGTGGCATCACTAGGATTGATCACATCGCAAATGAGAAAATCAGGGGCACAGTAAAAGTAACAGAAGTCTCCAAGAAAATCCAGGAGAGAAGACTGCTGTGGTATGGGCATGTTATACGGCGGGATAATAACTATGTAGGAAGGAGGGCGATGTCTCTGGTTGAGGATGGCACGAAGAATAGAGGCAGACCTCGAAGAAGATGGACTGACAATATCCATGAAGACCTAATGGAGAAGCAGTTAGGGGACGACGATGTGTGGGACAGAATAAAATGGAAAAGACTTGCCAGAAACATCGACCCCACTTGAAGTGGGATAAGATGATGAAGAAGAAGATCCATTATTTATTACCTTGTGAAAGAGGGAGGAGGGGGGGGGGGGGGTGAAATTTTAAGTTTACTTTTAGGGGTGGTGTGGGAGTAAAAAAAAGGTTAAGAACCCCTGCTCAACAGTATGATGCAAATAAAACAGTTAAGATGATGATTGTTGTCTTATGGGGCGAAACACAATTATATAAATTGGGATTATTATTCTTTTACGGTGGATGCCTAAATCAGAAACTCACCTAATATAAATAAAACATAATAATATAATAAAATACCAAATGCGGGTATTCAGATATTAGGTCGTGTTGTGAACATTCCTAAACCAAGAGAGAGATACGATGACGGTTGTTATTTTAAGGTGTAGAACTGCAAGGTCATTTGCCTCCAGTGTTGTGAATACTGTACAACCAACCATTTAACAAGAAAAGGAATTATTGCGAAAATATTAATTCTTGATGTTAGTCGTCTATTAACTCGCGTAAAACGTGATCCACAGTAAGTGTCGTGTTAAAGCCGAACAGCACCCGATTCTGCAACGTCATCAACGACTTGCACAATGTGTTGTAGTTTGTGCATCTCCATAGATGTAGTCGGCCGTCCTGCTCCGAACTGAAATTCAGTCTGCTGCGAAATGCCGTTGCCTCACAAGTGGTTTCATTCTCATAAAAGTACTGTATTGAATCATCGCCGAGGTTTCTGTGGCAGATTTTCCTCTTCCTTATTATGCTTCTATTCAAATCGTGACGTTCGTTCGGTGTGTCATGAAGCATTTGATCGCTGGTAGTATTATAACACCTTGATCCAACTCGTTGTGCGTTCAGCTTGCACATAAAACGTTGCCTGGCATTGTCTATCTTACCTTATCTGTATGCTGCCGCCTTCACAAACTCACGGAAAGCAGTACAGGATAATGCGACCAGACCTCGAACATTTTGGCAGCAGCAGTGGTAGTTTAATTACCCATTGAAGAGTTTATTGCTTTTCATTCATACGTAAAAGTCAAACTATGGTATGATTGTATAACACTCGCTATTAGCGATACAACACCACTTTCTCATAACAGCCAGTGGTCTAGAGGCAAATATCTACATAGTATAAAACCAAGTCCCCGATTCTTGGATGTAACGCGTAATCTCGAGAACCACTGGATGGATTTTGATGCGATTTCTACCATTCCGTAAAGGATGTCTCGAGGAAGGTTCCAGTAGAAATACATTCATTTATGACCAGAGGAAGCCGAGCAGTAACGATTTAAGTGAATCGAGTCGAAGAAAACCCTGCCGTCCGTGCGCCTTTTTAAACCATAAGTTACTATGAGTGTAAGAATTGTTCAGTATGAAAATTTCTTCAAAAAAAGTGCGCGACAGCTTATCACTATCGTTAATACATCGTCCACTGTGTTTTTACGTTTTCAATTCTTCCAATAATCTCCATTCAGTAGAAAATTAAATGACTAGTTTCGGAGCGAGATTACGAGCTAGCAGAACACCCCAGCTTCGGCCAGCATCAAACTGTCGAGTCGTGTCGAGTTAAGACTTCAGAGAAGACTATATGTTCGAGTTTCGCTGTTCACCTCGGCTTTTCTGAATTACCTCTGGGACCTGCCGAAGCCCAGGCAGGTTGCTAGTATAGTAAATGAGCGCATGAGGGACAGAGGCCTCGTTGTTCCACCCCTTAAAACAACAATATGGCTTCGTTGTTCCACCTCCTTAAAACAACAATAACTGAGTGCATGGTAGAAAAGGTAAGAGAGCTTTGAAGCAATTCTTTAGTGTTGTGTTATTGACAATGCAACTTTAGAAAAATTTCATGCGATTGAAGATATACGGTAATACGGTATATAGGCTACAACCTGTGACAAAGTTCGGTGAATAGTCATAGACTATCATCATAGATGGGGGTTGATGTTGCTCACGTCCGTAGGTGTAACCTATAACTTAACCCTACACGTGACCCCTGGGTGGTGCTAAACGAGCAACAGTATTAGGTGAACTATACATATAATGCCAAGAATGCAATGTAAAAATGGTTCTTTTCAGAACCACCAAACTAGGGATATTGGACACTCAATACGTATTATGCAACTAAATATTGAAGGCCTAAGTTCAGCCAAATGTATTTATCTACATAAACAGCTACAGGATCTTGATATTGACATCGTTAATATCCAAGAGACGCATACCAAAGATGAGCAGGACTTCCATAGAAGAGGACACCTTCCAAGTTATACCCTAGTAAATGCCATCCACCACCCACAGTATGGTATAGCCACTTATGCCAAGTCCAGCTTGACTGCAGTCCAAGTTCTTGAGTCCACAGTCGTAGACAATACCTTCCTATTAGTGATTGAGGTTAACGGCCTAAAAATTGTCAATGTGTACAAGCCTCCATGCATAAACTGGTCTCCAGCTGTACTGCCTACTTTTGACCATCCATGTATCTATACTGGTGACTAACAGTCACCACACATCATGGGGTTATGATACAGTAGATGATAACGGAGAGACATTACTTTTATGGGCAGAAATATCCAATTTACATCTGGTGTTTGATGTAAAGGACAAAGGTACTTTCCATTCCGCACGCTGGAATAGGGACTACAACCCAGATCTAGTATTTGTTTCTATGGATCAACTATCGCAACCCTTATATACCTCACGAAATGTTCTGTCTAACTTCCCAAACAGCCAACACCGTCCTGTAATTGTAGAGGTAGGGCTGAAAATCCCTCTTGTGAATTCGATGCCCTTACCCAGATGGAATTTCCAACGCGCTAATTGGGACGCATTCTCTAAGGAACTTGATAAAAACTTAACTGAGAAGAACTTACAATCAACAGCAACCAACTATGGCAAATTTGTTGAACTGCAAAAGCAAACATTCCTAGGGGTTATAGGAAGGAATATGTGCATGGATGGAAAAAGGACAGTGCGGGCTTGTATAAAGAATATCAAAGTACTGGAGATCAATCATCAGGCACTCAGCTACTACTGTCCCTCAATAAAAGCAGGAGAGAGAAGTGGGAAGCAACTGTTACAGAAATGAATTTTGTAAAGTCGAGCAGAAAAGCTTGGAGAATACTTCACGGACTGACTGGTAAGAAAAACTCCAGAAAAACATACGGTACTTCCTGACACCATTGCTAATAGAATGGTAGATCTTACAAGGGCAAAGCGAGACAAGTGTCACACCAAAATGGTGAAACGTAACCTCACTCTCCTCAAAAAGAACGCCCAGAGAAATAATGAACTATCCAGGGCGTTTTCTGTTGAAGAAGTTGTAGCAGCTATCAAGCAGTTGAAGACCAACAAGGCAGCTGGTCCTGATAACATCTATAATGAATTCATCATACACATGGGTCCACTCAGTATAAACTGGATTACTTCTCTTTTCACATATATCCTTGAAAAGAATCACCTACCCAAACAGTTTAAACTATCCAAAGTTATAGCTATTCTGAAACCAGGTAAATCTGAACTCAATCCTGAAAGCTATCGTCCCATTGCCCTGCTTAGCGCCATGTTCAAACTTCTGGAACGTGTCCTGAACAGGATAGCACCGTACATTGAAGATGTCATACCACCTGAACAAGCTGGCTTCCGAAACGGTCGTAGTTGCACAGATCAAGTTCTTGCCCTTACAACACATATTGAAGCAGGTTTCCAAAACCATCTAAAATCCACAGCTGTCTTCATTGATCTCACGGCAGCCTATGATACTGTCTGGAGACAAGGGTTACTTTTCAAACTGTTTCAAGTTATTCCATCTTTTGAAATTGTGAATTTGTTATCAAACATTCTCAGTGAAAGACAGTTTGAGGTGTTCTTGGGTGACTAAAAGTCACAAGAGGAAGCTGAATAATGGACTCCCACATGGATCTGTTTTGGCCCCAATCCTTTTCAACCTGTATATTCATGACTTGCCAAATACTAAGGCAAGAAAGTTCATTTATGCTGACGATATTGCGCTTGTAACGCAGAGCAGAAATTCTGAAGATGAAGAAAACACCCTTACTGAAGACCTTAAGAGAATGTCAGCTTTCCTTCAGTCCTGGAGACTGATTCCGAGCCTGAATAAAACAGAAGTATCTTGCTTCCACCTTGCACATCGGTTTTCTAATTACAAACCAAATATTTTGCTTGACGGACAACAACTTAGATACAATCCCTTTCCTACTTATCTTGGAGTGACTTTGGATAGAACCCTGACCTACAAAGAGCATCTCACCAAGCTCTCCCATAAAATTGCTGCAAGAAACAACATCCTACATAAACTTAGTGGTACTTCCTGGGGAGCCTCTGCCGACTGCTTACGCCTAACTGGCATTAGCCTTGTCTATTCAACAGCAGAATACTGTGCACCCGTGTGGTTGGAAAGTGCACATGTGCATAAAGTAGACTCAAGGTTAAATGATACAATGCGATGCATCACTGGTACTATTAAGTCAACGCCTAGCCATTGGTTGCCTGTGCTGAGCCACATTCCTCCACCACATCTAAGAAGGAAACAAGCATTGTTGAGAGAGGCTAAGAAGATCAGGGCTTCACCTACTTTACCACTATACCATGAATTTTGCCATCCCTCACAACAGCGACTACGGTCTAGGAGGCCAGCATGTGTTACTGCAGAAATACTGTATGTGGATGGGTTTAATTTAAACCAAAGTTGGAGAAACGAGTGGTTAACTAAAACAGCGGGGACAAGTGCCCATTCTCTTGATCCTACAAAGGAACTGAAAGGTTCTGACCTCCCAAGGAAACTGTGGTGCCGTCTTAACAGATTCAGAACCGGCCATGGCTGCTGTAAATTCTTTCAACACAGATGGGGCTGTATCAATTCAGCAATGTGCGACTGTGATCAAGAGGAGCAGACAATGGATCATCTGCTCCGACGCTGCCCTCTGTTCTCGTTCCCTGGTAACCCTGCTGAACTCTTTCATGTCCCTCCAAATGGCATAACTTGGTTGCAGAATGTGGATAATGTTGTATGATGTAAATTTTGTATATAATTCACCATACGATTAAATAAATCATAGATGAACAATGCACGACAGTGACCCTACTGTCCTTTGGAATAGTCCTCTCCCGAGTAACTATGCAATGCTGAGATCGGCGATACATGTCCTGGAAACTTCGCAAGAAGGCGTCCGTTGGGATGGTTTTCAAAAGCCTCGTCACGTTGCGTTCGGTGAATAATGTCAGAACGGTCGACCTGGCAACATTGGCGACACACAACGCAACGTTAAGACCTGTTTGACACAGTGCGTGTTCAGAAGGATGAATTTATGCATCCTACCATGCACACCTGTTCGGCGGGTGGCAGTGAGAAGGATGAATTTATGCAACCTACCATGCACACCTGTTCGGCGGGCGGCAGTGAGAAAGGAGAATGTTCTCTGGAATGGAATGGCTCTGAAGACCATCGTCACGGGCGACGAGACCTGGTGTCTGAGGTACGACCCCGAAGTCAAGCATGAAGTATGAAGTGGTGGGCTCCAGGTCCAGGGTCACCGAAAAACCCTGAAGGGCCAGAGGTTTTCGAACATTTCTGACATTCAACGTAATGTGACGACCCGACTGAAGGCTATCCCTGAAGAGTTTCCAGGACTCGTACAGACATTCTCAGAAGTGTATGACCATCCACGGGGATTACTTCGAAGGACAGTAACTGCTGTTTCAGGTAAGCCAACAATACGTTCGTAATATAGACCCATTCATCGAACTTTTTGGTCAGAGGTTGTATATGCCGACCACGTAAAAGCAGATCTCACTTTAGGAATGGACGGCTAAGATTGAATCATAATAATGTTATTGGTTTTACGTCCCCTTTAACGACTCTGGCTTTTAGAGACGCCGGGTAGCCGGAATTTGGCCCCGAAGGGGATCTGTAACGTGCCAGTAAATCTACTGACACGGCTCCCTCGCAGTTGCACACCCTCAAATGCCAGCTGACTGCACCAGGATACGAACCTGCAACCTCGGGTACAGCAAGCGAGAACGTTACTGCTGAGCCACGCAGCCAGTTAGATTTGAATCCTGACACTGAAAATGGCCATCCCGAGTGAACTTTTTCCTCCTTGGTTTTCCGTACTTAATTTAGGTCTGGACAAATGCTATGTTAAGCTTTGGGGCACATATCCCAGTTCTAAGCTAGACCCTAATACAATTACGCGCAGACCTCAGATTTTTCACACATGCGCAAGTAAGCCTACACTAATCTGATGAACAAAATACATTGTCTAATGTGAACTCGCTGCTCCGTAGGCAGCTCGTGCCCTTCGGGACTGTACTGTACACTGCTTGTATCACATAGCACATCACGCATATCAAACAACTAGCAGTAGTGCTACATAGCCGAAACTATTCCTCTTGAATCAAGCTACCATATACAAAAATATTTTTTCTAATCCGACTGGTAGTTCCCGAGATTAGAGCGTTTAAACACAAACACACAAACTCTTCAGCTAAAATACAATGCGCCCAGGAATGTTCTCCGCAGTGCCTACAAGCTGCTGCGAGAGATTACGTCACCAGTCACGTTGGCAGGACGGCTGTCGCATGTATCATAACAAACAAACAGTAAACTTTATACTCACCACAGCCATTCATAACTGATGCTAGAAATGCTGATGACACACATGCTCGCTTATTGCAATACACACTGACGAATTCGACAGCCTACAATCCACACATGTGGCCTTCACCCTATCAAGGACACTGTGCTACCAACTGAACTGGTGACGCAAACTCTCCCAGCGGCACGTAGCCACTGCGGAGAACATTCCCGGGCGCCCTGTATTAGTATAGATATGATCCAGGCTCAATCAAACCATGCATCTGTGTGGCAACCGGGTGAGTTAGCCGTGGTGGTTACGGCATGACTAATAGCAGTCGCTCACATCCGGGAGGCGAGGAGGTTCGAATCCCCTCGCCGGCAAACTTGAAGATGGTCTTCTGTGGTTTCCCATTTTCCTTCCAGGCAAATGCCGGGGTTGGTCCCTCAATATAGGCCACAGCCGCTACCTTCCAACTCCTCGCCCTTCCCTTCCAACTTTCCTCCCCAACGGTACTTGTAGCTCACCCATTGGGTGTCCGTCTCGAAGCAGCTACAAAACTGGCGAGCCGAACATGTCCTCGGACACTCCCGGCACTAAAAGCCATACGCTAAAAAAAAAAAAAAACTGTGTGGCACAAATGCTATGGACACACAGAGCGTGTTAACGACTGAGCGCTATATCTATAGTCCGTGTAACTTCAATAAATTAGATTGGCTGCCTGGCTCAGCGGTAATGTTCTCGCCTACTGATCCCAAGATAGCGAGATCAAATCCCGGCGCAGTCAGTTGGCATTTGAGGGTGCATAAATGTGAGGGAGCCGTGTCAGTAGATTTCCTGGCACGTTAAAGATTCCCTTCGGAACAAAATTCCGGCAACCCGGCGTTTCTAAAAGCCTCAGTAGTTAAAAGGGGCGTAAAACCCATAACATTATTATTCAATAAATTGCCACGGACGAAACCTTACCACTATTCCCACGTCACTAAAAGCATGCCGCTTATAGTAATTTTCTCGATGTTCGGTTGAATCACTCAAACATTTCATGGGATAATGCACGGCCTGGCATAGCTGCAAGGCGATCATCCTGTCCCCTGTTCGAGACAGCCAACGGACTCGAGCCAGCACATCGGTTTTCGCCTCTCAACTTAACCGCACTGTGGGATTGCATAACATCGTCCACCCTCTGCTGCTCATAGATTTTCTTGCTCAGCGAGAGCAACTAGCAGCTCACGGAGCTCTTTAGTTGCCAGGAGAATGACCAATGGGAACATCCAGGAAATCTGATTGGTGTTGCTGATGCTGCAGGCGGAGTAAAAAATTCCACAAGCAGATTCGAACCCAAGTTCGTACCAACTAGGCTACGGCTCATCGAGGGTAGGCACCCGTTTGTCTGTTACCTTCCACCTCGCTCGTATATTTAAGTCGTTTGCAGGAAAGGGTGCTACGTAATGGCTTTCCACACTCGATAGATACTCCAGTTATGATGACAAATTCTGCAAGACTAATGTAATGTTCCATTGCCTACACATTTCGAACATGGATCCACTAAAATTATCATGGTTGCATGGGAGAGGGCAATGCTAATCACTGTTCAGCTATACTTATTTTGGTAGAGCCGGGAATCGAATTCAACCGTACCACAAGGTGATTAATGGTATAAACAATTGTAGCCTACAGTAATGCGCGGAGGACATTCGGTGTATCTGCGCTGGGCTAGTCTTGCGAAATAAAAGCATTGACAGGCGTGGTTTATATCGCTAACATGTGACCTCGCCGATTTAAAGACACATTGTTATCGCAATGGCTGGGTTATTTCTTATTGGCAAGATTAGAAAAACAAAGGGGATCTAGGCTACAATTTGAATCATATTATTTGGCACAGCGCCATTACCTTTTAATGGCGGAGAAGAAGGCAAGCCTATCTCAAAATATCCGGAGTATCAAGGTAAATAGAAGGGATCGATAGCTTCGGTCCTTCCAAATCGACTCACTTGTATTGCGATATAATCCATCTGAGGCATACAGAAATGGAATTCTGTTGCTGCTTGCATGGGAACGGCCTTCAATTGAGTACTTTCCGTGAAGTGTCTGCTGTCTCAGTGATCCTACCAACAACGGTTGACCAACTCCGAGCCTTCTGGGCTGTTGGTAGTTTGTGTGAACCTGTTTATTTTGCATTTTTCAAGACTAGGGCACCCGCAGAATCATTTCTTTGGGAAGGGGGATGCGGGTGTTGCAGACGGCGACTACCCGGACGCCATATTGTGCATTGAAAATGATGATGATGATAATTGTTGTTTTAAGGGGCCTAACATCTAGGTTATCGGCCCGTGCATTGAAAAGAATATTCAAACAGAAATACCCGCAACAGTGGCGAATTGCACTCTGATTCAATAAATATGGAAAATTTGTTGAAAAAGTGCGTAAATTAAACAAACATATTTATAGAAGCCCGCATAACGGTCAAGCCAGATGGGTGGTTAATGAACATGCGAGATTTCTCGCACAGGTCCCCTAGTTGTTAATAATGCAACACTGAAAAATATCTTCAAAGCTTAAAAAGTCATCATCATCATCATTTCCCCTTATCCAGCTCCTGCCGGGTCGGGGTATTTATGGTACTTCTCCACTTTCCTCTTTCCTTCCACAATTCTTCTTCCACGATCTTGTCCCAGTCCAGATTTCTTTTTCTCACGCTGTTCTTCACTGAATCGATCCACCTTGTTCTAGGTCTTTCCCTTGCACTTTGCCTCCATCCTCTTTACATGTCCAAACTACCTTAGTTTATTCTTCTCAATTCGCTCATTTAGTTTTCCCATCCCAACTTCCTTCCTAACATCTTCATTCCTCACTGTGTTTCCTTGTCTTACCTATCATACTTCTTAGGAATTTCATTTCACTGGCTTGAATTCTACTCTCTTGCCTGCTCGTCAGGGTCCAAGTCTCAGCTGCATAAGTTAATATGGGTACATAGTACATTTTATACATTACCTCCTTGCTTTTCCTTGGTACTTCCTTATCCCAAACAAGTTTTCTTACACTTTGATAGAATGCATTGCTCTGCTGTACCCTCCTGCCAATCTCCATGTCCAACCTACCAGTTTGCATCAATTCACTTCCTAGGTATTTGAACGTGTCCACAATATCCAAACTCTGACTTCCAATTTTCACAGTGCCCTTTCCTTGTCTTTCCCCTCTTGTCATCACCATGGTCTTGCTTTTCTCTATACTGATTTTCAGGCCGTACTTCTGAATATTTTCGTTCAGTGCATCTAGTTGTTTTTGCACTTCTTCGGTGTTAATTCCCCAGACCACAATATCGTCTGCAAATAATAGTAACTTCATTTCTTTATGTCCATATGCTTCCTTTGTTTCCTTTACAATTTCATCCATTACCATTATGAATAAAAGAGGTGACAGCACACTCCTCAGTCTTAGTCCAGTCTTGTTCCTAAACCAATCTGTCTTTCCAACTGGGGTCAGTACCCTGCTAACACAGTTGTTGTACATTGCTTGCACCATTTCTAACACTTCTCTTCCCAGTCTCTTCTTAACCATGGTTTCCCATACCTTCTCTCTGGGGACACTATCATATGCCTTTTCTAGATCTATGAAAGTCATGATCAAATCCTCTCCATATTCCCAGTTCTTTTCCATCACCTGCCTGAAGCTAAAGATTGGGTCCACTGTGGATCTTCCACCCCTGAAGCCATACTGTTCCTCTTGCAACTCTCCTTCCACCTTTCTTCTCATTCTTCTTTCTAATATCCTTTCCAGTATTTTTATTAGCCTACTTATCACATTTTGCAAAAATGAGGAAAAAGTAGACTTATGAGATCGATCCGGGAAAATGTGTGTCTGTCTGTCCTTCTGTCTGGCTGTGTGTGTGTGTGTGTGTATGTCCCTATCAACTCCTAAACGGCTGCAGCAAAGAAAACCAAATTTAGTATGAGTAAAGATGTGCACCGGAATATCTCACGTCCATATTTGAAAATGATGTCAGTGCTACCAACTGCTGAAAAAACGCACTAGAAATTTGAGCTCTATGTTGGATATCTTGCAAGGTATGCCTGGGAGCTATTCCAAAATTGGCACACATGTAGATAATACTATTTCAGTTTATTTTCCATGAGGCCAACAATGACAGTGTTGCCAAAATAATGTTAAGCCTTCTGATAGGTCCAATGTTTAAATGCATATAACTTCTACACTATAAATTGGATTTCAACTAAATTTTGTATGTAATATCTGTACATAAACTGATATGACTGAGCGTATTCTTAAGAGCCACCAGGGCTGCCAACTGTTAATAATTTCTCTCTCTTTTTTTTTATCCAAATACCTATATATCAGAAAGTATGCAAGCCAACAGCTTTAAACTATGCACACGTATATTCTGACATTTTAGATTAATTTGGAGTAACTTATATACGTCAGTTCTACCAACATGATTATAAGCCTGCTGATAGTACCAATATTTTAATACATGTAACTTCTATCAGTTGGAGTTCAACCAAATTTCGTATGTGCTATGTGTACCTTAACAGATATGACTATAAGTATTGTTAAGAGCAATCAGGGCACCTTAACAGATATGACTATAAGTATTGTTAAGAGCAATCAGGGCTGCCAACTCTTAATAAATGCTGTCTATATTTTTTTACCCTAATATAAAATATATCAGAAAGTATGCAAGCCAACAGCTCTATACTTTGCACACGTATAGCACCTGACATTCTAGATTAATTTGAAGTAATAAATACAAGGCAGTGCTGCCAAAATGATTCTATGCCTGCTGATATGTCCAATTTTAAAATACGTGTAACTTCTATACTAACAAACGGATTTCATCCAAAATTGGCACAACAGATATCATACTATTTCAGATTATCTCTGACCAGTACACGCATGGTATTGTTGACAACATGCTTTTACGCGTGCTGATATATCCAGTGTCTAACTGCATGTAACGTCCATTGGACTTCAACCAAATTTTGTATTCTGTACCTTAAGAGATGGAACTAAGAATATATTCAGTCACCAGGGCTGCCAACTGTAGTGCTCTATTAGGCTACATTTTACCAGGTATATTTTGAACTAATTAGATATTTCGATATTACAAACTTAATTTCGTAATTATTCTAGATAAGTTCATATTCTGTAGAATAATCATTGGCATGAAAAGTAGGCTCTTTAGTTCATTCACGGAACTTCTTGTTACTATCTGTGATATGAGGGTCATATGCTCAATAAATACATCACAATTCTTCAACATAACACTCGATGCAAAAAACTGGGACGAAAGTATGAACTAGGCAGTACATGGAGGGTTGTCATACAGTCTACAAAAAGATTGAACTTGAGACATGTAATTATCTCAAGATTTAATAAGTGCACCAAATCCACAGTAAATATAAGGAACCATAGGGTCTAGTTGCTTAATTTGCCAGTCACTTCCTGCCGTGTAGAAATTTTCTTTCAGAAGAGGAGAAGAAAAAAAAAGGTAGATTTTATGTTACAAAAGGTCAATATCTCAGAATCCATCTGTTGCTTTATATTAGGGTCTGTTTTAAAAGTTTGCAGTTTTACGTGACCGTTAATCCCGCGATCATGAGCCACAGGACCTACTATTTTCGTGGAATCCGAACCACAGGATTCTCTTTGAAGATCTCGCGTGCATTGACAGGGAATCAAACTCAATCCGCCACGGTGAGCTTGACAGCTGCGCCATCAAGCCCTACCATATAGCTAAGATTAATAATGTTATTGGATTTCCGTCCCTTTTAACTACACTGGCTTTTAGGGACTCCGGGGTGTTAGAATTTTGTCCCGAAGGGGATCCCTTACGTGCCAGTAAATCTACTGACACGGCCCCTTGCATTTTCATACCCTCAAATGCCAGCTGACTGCGTCAGGATTCGATCCTGCAACCTTGAGCTCAGCCGGCGAGAACGTTACGGCTGAGCCACACAGCCAGCTATATCTATATATATAAAGCTCAATGTTTGTCTGTCTGTCTGTTATGTATACAAATCACACCGTTTCACCGATCTGAACCAAAATTTGTATACATACCCTTCGGAACCCTACGGGTAACCCTGTCCACTTGAAATTTCCGACAGACCACCCCATTCCCTGCATTTAGGCCCTTTGTCCCAAATCTACACCGTTTCACCGATCTCAACCAAAATTTGTATACTTACCCTATGTAACCCTGTGAATAACACTGTCCACTTAAAATTTTGGACAGACCACCCCATTTCCTGCATTTAGGCCCTTTGGCAAACTTCTACACCGTTTCACCGATCCGAACCAAAATTTGTATACCTACCCTTTGCAACCCTGCGGGTAACCCTGTCCACTTGAAATTTCTGACAGACCACCCCATTCTCTGGATTTAGGCCCTTTGGCCCAAATCTACACCGTTTCACCGATCAGAACCAAAATTTGTATACTTACCCTTTGGTACCCTGCGAGTAACACTGTCTGCTTGAAATTGCGGACAGACCACTCCATTCCCTGCATTTAGGCCCTTCGGCCCAAATCTACACCGTTTCACAGATCTCAACCAAAAGTTGTTATTTACCATCTGGAACCCTGCGAGTAACACTGTCTGCTTGAAATTTCGAACAGACCACTCCATTCTCTGCATTTAGGCCCTTTGGCACAAATCTACACCGTTTCACCGATCAGAACCAAAATCTGTATACTTACCCTTTGGTACCCTGCGAGTAACTCTGTTTGCTTGAAATTGCGGACAGACCACTCCATTCCCTGCATTTAGGCCCCTTGGCTCAAATCTACACCGTTTCACCGATCTGAACCAAAATGTGTATACTTACCCTTTGTAACCCTGTGAATATCACTGTCCACCTAAAATTTCGTACAGACCACCCCTTTTCCTGCATTTAGGCCTTTTGCCAAAAATCTATATCGTTTCACCGATCCGGACCAAAATTTTTATACTTACCCTTTCGAACCTTGCGGGTAACCCTGTCCACTTGAAATTGCGTACAGATCACCCCTTTCCCTGCATTTAGGCCCTTTGGCACAAATCTACACCGTTTTACCGATCAGAACCAAAATGTGTATACTTACCCTTTGGTACCCTGCGAGTAACACTGTCTGCTTGAAATTTCGAACAGACCACTCCATTCTCTGCATTTAGGCCCTTTGGCACAAATCTACACCGTTTCACCGATCAGAACCAAAATTTTTATACTTACCCTTTCGAACCCTGCGGGTAACCCTGTCCACTTGAAATTGCGTACAGATCACCCCTTTCCCTGCATTTAGGCCCTTTGGCACAAATCTACACCGTTTTACCGATCAGAACCAAAATGTGTATACTTACCCTTTGGTACCCTGCGAGTAACACTGTCTGCTTGAAATTGCGGACAGACCACTCCATTCCCGGAAAGAGGACAGGGTCCGTCCCAAAGGCAATGGAAAAAAGGGGTAAAACCGGACCCGCTCAGGAAACCCTCAGGATTGCCAGCTCCCGAACTCACCAGCCATGAGCCCTTGAGGATGTAGCACTATCCAGGGTGCACCCGAAGTGGTGGGGCTACACACACCCTGCCTCCTTGAGGGTCTTGAGCAGAAGACATGAGATATTAAGAAAAGAAAAAGAAGGCTGACACCTCGAAGAATGAGGCTATCAGGAATGATTAGAAAAGGGCTAATTAAGGCGGGAAAGTGAAAGAGTTGCTAGGCCTCGGATACCCTGACACCAACGGGGTCGGTAGAGAACAAGAGTTTGACCAAGGGAGGCTGACAGGAAAGAGAACTGAAAGGAGCCCGGCACCAGTAAGTAGAAGCAATGCCGGACTCAGCTGGGGTCCCGTGGTCGCAAACCCACCTCCCACAAGTTGTGAGACATTGGTGGGTGGGGGGAGGGGGGGGGGGGTGGCAGGTGTGAGAATAGCTTGCTGATTCATCGCGAGGTGACATGATAGAAATGTCCAGACCCAGCCGTGTTACCTGGTATTGCTGACTATGCTGATGTTCATATTGCGTCTTTGCTCAAACCCCTGTAGTGTTACGAAAGAATGAGTGATTCACCGGTCAATGTGAATAGGAACGGGAACCCCCACCTGAACGTCTGTCATCATAATATATCGTTATCATCTGCGATATTCTCAGGTTAGTGCAGCTTGGACCCGAGCAGTACTCGATAAGCTCTTTCAGTACACGCATCCAGTATAGGCCTAAGCCAGAAAATAACGTTCAGACATTGGAAGACATCGAAGGTAGAAATCTGAATTACCTATATGAGATTTAAAATTACACCATGTTCGTTTAGTAGTCATTTTTCATTACCTTATTATTATCATAAGGACAAATGACCTAGATGTTACGCCCATTATACCACTAATCACCACACACAATAACTCTTCATCGCCTGTGAATTTTGAAATATTTCTTTCTACCACGGTAGTTTGCAAGTTTCTCGTGTCAATTCAACAGTAGTTTTCATTACCATCCTCATCAAACGGGCAAATGACCTAGATGTTACGTCCATTATACTACTAAGTAACACCACAGTCTTCATCGCCTGCGATTTTTAAAATGTGTATTTCCATTAGTTTGTAAGTTTGATATACCCGTTCAGTAGTAGTCGTATTGACAGGCTATGCCAAAGGAGAAGATATCTTCATTCCCCGAATTCCTTTCATCCCTACTGATATGCCTTATGATTTCAAGCTAATGCAATTCCCTGCATGATCCCCTCTCATGATCAGTTATACGTAGCTTGCTCAAGAGTGGGCACACCTAAACATTTATTTATTTATACACCAGAGGGAAAAACAAGGAATATCGTTTATCCTAACGCACTCCATTAATTTCAATGTTAGCTACAAACATGTTAGTATTTATTAAATAACAACTGCGAAGTGAGATGAAACATTTCTCTGAAGTTCAACCATTACATCGTATATTAGGCCGTGTTACTTTGCGAGTCATCTGTCTAGGATACTATTTAATCTACTGTTACTGTATTCATTTATGCCAATGATCTGGTTCCTCTTCTTGAGAACCTGTACCGAAACATGTAAGCCGGTCACGTAGAAAATTCACAGCGAGTGTTATGGTATATCGTACATCTCTTTTCTATTTTATTCCTTTCATTCCTTTAAGTATCAATTTTTCCCATTCGTTGATAAGTTATATGTGCCAGTAGTCGCTTCTATGTTCATCATCACTATGTAGAAGATGTTTTGCGTCAGAAGAAAAGACAACTGGATGCTCAGGAACGTTAACGATATATCGACTGAGAAATCTGGAAGCTTCACTTGGAGGAATTGCTTCAGACATTTATCGTACAGTTTAAACCTCAACAAGACGAAACTTTTAACCAGATAGCGATCTAAGTGGGAGCTCTTTGGCAAAAAATAATCAAGTCTTTCCCGAAATGTGAGTCCTAAAAATAACTTTTTCTATTATTTTCTAAGTTTCATGTCAGTTATGTAGTAATTTTCAATATCATCCTGATCAGTAGGGCAAATTACCTAGATGTTACGCCCTCAACGTCATTGGGGGCAATTGACATAGATTTTAAGTCCATTATATTTCTAAACACCACCACATATAGTCTTCTACGACTGAGATGTCACGAATTCTGGGACCGCTAACGACATATCTCGACTCGGACTGAAGACAAATATCACGAGAATGATCATTATTTTACAGAGCCTTCCCATAGTGACTTAAGTATACACATTGTCACTGGGTGTGATATTGTAAGAAATGAATGCATAAATAAATATAATTTATGACGTTGAGTGTTAAGGAGACTGAAATATTATCATCATTCCACCGGGCGAAGCCGGGTACTACTGCCAGTCTACTATATAAAGCTCAAATACCACTGACTCACTCATTCATCACGAAATCTCTGAAACCACCAAACGGATTGGAATGAAATTTGGTATCCCGCTTCCTCAAGGGCCGCAAACGCCCACTAAGAAAGGTTTTTGGATATTCAGGTTCTAAAGGGGTGTTAAGGGGGTAGACCTGCATTTCATTGAATAGCAATATTTCCCGATTGGTTTCATTGGGGGATGTGATACTCGGCATATAAACTCAGCACAAAAAATAACATTGTGGTGTTTGAAGCCATATTTTCAGTGTTGCCTTAGTAAACAAGAGTTTAGTGCTTTTCAGTCGGTCAACACGAATGTACCCAAAAGAGATGGGTTATGCCCTAATCCTGAAATAAATTACATGAGATTAATAAAACACTAGGATGACCAGTTTCGATCGTCAAGCGATCATCATCAGATCCAATACACTTAGGCTATAAAATCTATGTTTGAAATACAGGTGAAAATATTTACAATATGTACAATTATTTAGTTGCAGTATTGGTACTGCAACTGTCAGTGTATGCTAAATGCAGTATATATGTTAGGTGAAATGCTAAATGGTGATGGCTATCCGGAGATTGTACTTTAGAGAGATTATATGGCTGTAAACTATGGTTAAACTATAAAATTTTAGGCTAACTACTTATCTGATTGTCTTCCGTACTATAGCTATTCGCAGTTTCCGTGCTCACTTGAACTCGCTGTGCGGTCGACTGCGGTGGTTATCTTAACGACTGGTTTTTCCCTGCCTTCCCCCCCTGTCCCTACGTGCTGTGGGGAGTGATCGTGATGTGTTTATGTGAGGTGTTGCCAACCTAGATAAGATGTATGTTATTGAATGAGGTGGATCTACAACTATTAAAGACCGTGGATTAGTCCTCGCCACGCGTGGAGCATAACCCATTCGAACTAAGCGTTGACGGTCTTATGAGGACGTCCCGGCACCTTTAATACTGCCTCTAATATGGGCCTTGGTAGATAGCCAGTCACAAGCTCCCAGCAGAAGACAGGGAATTAACCAAAAATCTCGCCACCAACGAAGCCAAAAAAATCCTCAAACGAGAGGGCGATAGCAATAACATTCAAAACAACAAACAAATCAAAGAAATAAAGTCGTTGAAACAAAAAATAAAAGAACATGACTTAATCATCACAAAAGCAGATAAGGGAAACACTACAGTAATTTTGAACAAAACAGAATACATTGAAAAAACAGTCGAATTCCTAAACAACAACGAAATCAAGGAAATAACAAAAGACCCCACCAACAAATTCCAAAAACAAATAAAAAGTGCGCTAAAAGAAACAGAATACATACTGACCAAAGCTGAAAAATCAAAACTAATAAACATGAACCCGAAAATACCGTCATTGAGGGGACAACCAAAAATACACAAAAAGGAATGCCCAATGAGACCAATAGTCAATTGTAGGAATGCCCCTAATTACAAAATCAGCAAAGAGTTACTAAAAATCTTAAAATGCCGTCTTTCCAACGACAAAAACAACTCTGTAAAGAACACAACAGAACTAGTAACAGCATTGAACACCCTACAAATGAAACCTAGCTTCAGGCTAGTATCCTTCGACGTAACTAACATGTACACCAATATTCCGATTATTGAAGCAATCAACACTATCGAAAACAACTTAAAATCCAACAATTCGGTAAAAGAAATTGAAGAGATTGTGAGATTACTGAGGGTCGTTCTCACCCAAAACGTGTTTCAATTCGACAATAAAATATACACACAGAGAGAAGGCCTAGCAATGGGATCGCCACTAAGTGGGTTAATCGCTGACATCTTCATCAATGCACTAGAAAATGCGTTCTTAGAAAAGACTTCAACAAAGGGAATAGTAATATGGAAAAGATACGTAGATGATGTAATTTGCATCTACGATACTGAACTAACAAGCGAAGAAACAATTCTCCAATCCATTAATAGCCTTCACCACTCTATCAAATTCACTAAGGAATCCGAAATAGACCGGAAAATAAATTATCTCGATATAACTATTGAACGTAAAGACAACGACCTTTCATATTCCATATTCCGGAAAGCAACACAAACCTCGCATGCAATCGACAATCAGTCTAATCACCCCAGTACGCACAAACTAGCGGGTTTCAATTCAATGGTGCACAGGGCTTTAAACATACCCATGTCAAAAGACAACTATAATAAGGAAATAAGAACTATTATGCAAATAGCAAAGGAAAACAACTTCTCGCCAAGCAAAATAAATCAAATTATAGCCAAACATAAAAATAAAGATAAAACGATTCCCAAACCGGAGAGTAATGAGAAAAAATTTGCGCGTTTCAACTATGTGAATGCGAATACATATAAAATCACTAACCTATTCAAAAAGCAAGGCACAAAGATAGCTTTCACGACGAAAAACACAACCGCTAGGCACCTCCTAAATAGTAATCTAAATAAACGTGACTCGTATTCAAGGTCAGGGGTATATTCTATAACGTGCCAAGACACCGATTGTCAAGCTAATTACATCGGGCAGAGTGGAAGGCGAGTAGACACACGTTATAATGAACATAGAAATGCGATAAGATACGGAACACATTCAGCCGTGTGCGAACATATGTGTGACGCAGGGCATAGCTTTACCAACATAGAGTCGGACCTTAAAATAATCCATCACGAATCGAAAGGCAGAGCTCTTGACATAAAGGAAGCAATCGAGATACACCTAGCCAAACGAAACAATCCCAACAATCTAAATGAACACACGTTCATGGAGAGCTCACCCCTCTTCACGCTACTAAAAAACACACCCTGTCGGAAACAAAACACAATTTAGCGACACAGCCAAGCTAGATAAAAAAAGGGGGGAAATTAGGGGGTTTTTAATAGGTAAATGTTATCTGGATCAGGTGTACGATGTACTTTTCTTCTGCAATAAACCAAGGCCCATATTAGAGGCAGTATTAAAGGTGCCGGGACGTCCTCATAAGACCGTCAACGCTTAGTTCGAATGGGTTATGCTCCACGCGTGGCGAGGACTAATCCACGGTCTTTAATAGTTGTAGATCCACCTCATTCAATAACATACATCTTATCTAGGTTGGCAACACCTCACATAAACACATCGCGATCACTCCCCACAGCACGTAGGGACAGGGGGGGAAGGCAGGGAAAAACCAGTCGTTAAGATAACCACCGCAGTCGACCGCACAGCGAGTTCAAGTGAGCACGGAAACTGCGAATAGCTGTAGTACGGAAGACAATCAGATAAGTAGTTAGCCTAAAATTTTATAGTTTAACCATAGTTTACAGCCATATAATCTCTCTAAAGTACAATCTCCGGATAGCCATCACCATTTAGCATTTCACCTAACATATATACTGCATTTAGCATACACTGACAGTTGCAGTACCAATACTGCAACTAAATAATTGTACATATTGTAAATATTTTCACCTGTATTTCAAACATAGATTTTATAGCCTAAGTGTATTGGATCTGATGATGATCGCTTGACGATCGAAACTGGTCATCCTAGTGTTTTATTAATCTCATGTAATTTATTTCAGGATTAGGGCATAACCCATCTCTTTTGGGTACATTCGTGTTGACCGACAAAAAATAAGAAGACACGTGTCTGAGGGTTTTTCGATGTGGTGTATATTATGAAGTGAAAGGGGTGAAAAGTGGGGGTTGAAGGATTCCTAACGGAGCGTGTATCTCTTAAACGACATAGGCGAGGAGATTGGAACTCAGCCGAAAAAAATGAGCATAAAAAATAACTAAACAGGTGTTTGACCGTTTTTTCATAAATCGAATTTAAGGGGCCCATGGGGAGGGGTGAAATTATGGAGGGGGGGGGGGGTGGAAACATAATATGTCTGTGTGTAAAATTATACATGGCCTATGTTGTAGACAATAACACATTGCATCTTTTTTGTCTCTTGCTATTTCATCATACGACGAATACTTACGGAGTTATTAATGATTTTGTACTTTTTGGCCGGAATTTTCAAAGTCCCAGGAATGACATAAAAATTGATTCGAATGAAATTTCAAAAAATAGTTTTTTAATACTTTTATTATATTTTTCACGTCTTTTAGGGTCCAAAACCAACATGATATTTTGATGTTTTCTTCGTCCCATGCATTTTTGGTTTCAGGTGATAGAATTATTTTCCACTAGGACCGATGCTTATCTATCTACTATATAAAGCTCAAATACCACTGACTCATTCATTCATCACGAAATCTCGGAAACCACCAAACGGATTGGAATGAAATTTGGTATCCAGCTTCCTCAAGGGCCGCAAACGCCCACTAAGAAAGGATTTTTGGATATTCAGGTTCTAAAGGGGTGTTAAGGGGGTAGACCTGCATTTCATTGAATAGCAATATTTCCCGATTGGTTTCACTGGGGGGATGTGATACTCGGCATATAAACTCAGCACAAAAAATAAGAAGACACGTGTCTGAGGGTTTTTCGATGTGGTGTATATTATGAGGTGAAAGGGGTGAAAAGTGGGGGTTGAAGGATTCCTAACGGAGCGTGTATCTCTTAAACGACATAGGCGAGGAGTTTGGAACTCCGCCGAAAAAAATCAGCATAAAAAATAACTAAACAGGTGTTTGACCGTTTTTTTTTCATAAATCGAATTTAAGGGGCCCATGGGGAGGGGTGAAATTATGGGGTGGGGGATGGAAACGCAATATGTCTGTGTGTAAAATTATACATGGCCTATGTTGTAGACAATAACACATTACATCTTTTTTGTCTCTTGCTATTTCATCATACGACGAATACGTAGGGAGTTATTAATGATTTTGTACTTTTTGGCCGGAATTTTCTAAGTCCCAGGAATGACATAAAAATTGATTCGAATGAAATTTCAAAAAATAGTTTTTTTAATACTTCTATTATATTTTTCACGTCTTTTAGGGTCCGAAACCAACATGATATTTTGATGTTTTTTTTTCGTCCCATGCATTTTTGGTTTCAGGTGATAGAAATATTTTCCACTAGGACCCATGCTTATCTATCTATTTAACTAATGTTATAACAGGATTCCAAATGTCATTGCGGGCGAAGCCGCGGGTAACAGCTAGTATTATATAGATAAGAGAGTAATAAAACAAAATCATGTGGCCAAAGAGATTGATGATACCTATGTGCTGACTTTCAGTGACAACACTGTATCAGGCACAAACATAACAACCTTTCCTGCTAAAGATAGGATACAAGGACCAAAGTAATCTCTCATGCGAGTTTAAGTGTGCTAGAAATGACTGATCCTGTGTCATGAAACTCTTTCTAAGCAATCAATAAAACTATTATTAATTATTTATTATTTAATTGTATGGTAATTTATACAATATACAATTATACATAACAAGCTATATTCAAACTTTAAAGTCCATCCTTCTCAACCATTCGGTTAAGTCGGATGTGAGAGCGAACAAATCGCCAGGAATGCAAGGGTACGAATCAAGAGGACAGCGTTGGACCAGATGTTCGATCGTCTGTTCTTCCAGGTTACACTCACACATTGGTGAGCTGATCCAGCCCCACTTGTACCTGAAATAATTGCTGCAACCATGTCCAGTCCTCAGCCTGTTGATGCGGCACCAGAAGTTCCTCGGTAAGTCAAAGCCGTTTGGTTTCTTCGTGGGATCAAGATGGCGGGCACTTGTTCCCAATGTTTTAGTTGACCACTCATGCTTCCAGCTTTCATTTAGGTCAAATCCAGCAGCAATGAGTTACCCCGCATTGACACTTACTGGTCTTCTAGATTTCAGGTGTTGCTGTGATGGATGGCAGAATACTTGGTGCAATGGCAAAGAGGGTGATGCAAAGATTTTCTTAGCTTCCCTTAGTAGAGCTTGCTTCCTCCTTAAGTGTGGTGGAGGGATGTGACTCGGCATGGGTAACGAGCGACATGGAGTTGATTTGATGGAACCAGTAATGCAACGCATTGTATCATTCAATTTTGTGTCTACCTTCATCACATGTATGCTTTCCAACCAGACGGGTGCACAGTTCTCAGCAGCCGAGTAGACAAGACTGATGGCAGATAAGCGTAAACAGTCAGCAGAGGCTCCCCAGGATGTACCACTGAGCTTATACAATATGTTGTTTCTTGCGGCGACTTTGTGGGAAAGCTTAGTGATGTGTTCTTTGTAGCTCAGGGATCTATCTAAAGTGACTCCAAGATATTTTGGAAAAGGATTGTACCTCAGATTTCGTTCGTTGAACAAAACTCTTGGATTGTAGTTTGCAGCACGATTCGATAGATGGAAAAAAGAGATTTCTGTTTTTGAAGTGCTGGGGATCAATTTCCAGGTCTTAAAGAAAGTTTTCTTCTTGAGATCCTCTGTAAGAATTTGTTCACCATCTTCAAAGTTATTACTCTGTGCTACAAGAGTTATGTCATCAGCATATGAACTTAGTTGATGTTGTGACTGGTAAATCATGAATGTACAAATTGAAGAGCAATGGGGCTGAAACAGATCCCTGTGGTAGACCATTATTTAGTTTTCGTTTGTGGATTTTAGTGCTGCCTAGAAACACTTCGAATTGTCTTTCACTAAGCATACTAGATATTAGATCCACGATTTCTCGACTTGGTACAACTTGCAATAGTTTGTAGACAAGTCCCTGTCGCCAAACAGTGTCATATGCTCCAGTCAAGTCGATGAAAACAGCTGTTGATTTCAGTTGTCTTTGAAAACCTTGTATTATTAATGATGCACCATTTTAAAACAATTTTTCAAAAGAATGGGGACAGAGTTTAAAACTTTCAGAGCAAAAATAACTGAATTTTCTACACAAAATGAAAAATGTCTTGAAGCAACATACAAATTCAGCTTGCTTATCACACAGACAATTAAGCCTCACACCATTGGTGAACAACTTATGGAGAATAGGTGCAATGGCGTCTAGTAAAATACACAGTAACTTAATCTCAAAGACACAAAATAGTGCTTCTTTTTCTCTCTTATAACAGATGAATTTAGATATGTGACAATATTGCACAATTAATGTTGTTGTATCCTATGGCTAGACCGGATTCCAATCCATCAGCTTTCTTGCGTTCCAATAGAGTTGTGTGAGGTTTCCTGAAGTTCTAGCAGTCACATCAAGTTTGTTGTAATGTAACAGGTGCCCCTTATCCATTTTACTTCCAGGTTCGTGACAAATACAATTAATGTATTTTGTAAGATAACTTAAAAGCCACTAAAATCTTTATGCAATTCTATCAATATTTAAAAACACGTTGGTGAAAGACAATGGGCTTTAAATGGGAAAAATATGTAGGAATATGCACAAACAGTGCCCGTGCAATAACTGGGAGACATGGTATTGTAGTTTTACAAGTAATGAAAGTAGTACCTTGGTCAAGAATCGTTCACTGTGCCAGGCTTTAGTTTCCAAAAAGGTCTGCAAACTACGTTAGCTCAAGCTGTCGATATTGAAAATTTCATAAAATCTAGCCCATTAAACTCAAGAATGTGTTCAATTCTATCTTAGGAAAAGGGAGCTGTATCATACATGAGCAATTGCTATTCATTACAGAAGGCACTGGGGCAGATGACCTTGTAGTTCTGCCCCTTAAAAACTCAATTAACTAATTAACAGAAGGCACTGTGTCAGCAGCCCAGGTACCTGAAGCCTGTCATGGCTTGATCTTGTTGAGTGCCGAGCTCATAGGCTTGGTGCTGTACATCTAGTCAGGCTGACACCAGACAGTCACAGTAGGAATTTCACTTTTCTCAGACTGGTGCTTGGAGAGGTATGCAATCACCTGAGTTTGAGCTCATCCCTAGCCATACTGCAGTTAATACCAGATGGAGCAAACCTGTGCGAACCCAAGAGTGAGGAGGGGAAAGGAGGTGAAGGGAAGTAGTGGAAGGGATCACTGCTGCTGTGAGACACACTAACGTTCTATACCAGTGGTTCCCAACCGGGGTGCCGCGAGATATTGAGTTACCCCCCTCAAAAGAAAATACCCTATACTTAAGCTACTTTTTGGCTTCAGTGGAGAGAGGAGTATCCTAACTTAATGAAGAAAGCAATTAACACACTTTTGCCCTTTTCAACATCCTATCTATGCGAGCAATCTTTCTCTGCTATGGTGACAATACAATCCAAAGCAAGAAATAGACTGAATAACCTTGAGGATTGAATATAACAAGTTCGAATTAACCTTGAGGATGTATTGCGTGTTTCATTGCCAACTGTAAGGCTCCATATCACGTACCTGTGCTCTAAGCATCAATCACAAGTTTCACATTAATCATTTATCGAACATAACTAGTTGATGTATTTTGACTCAAGTGACTGTAGAAAAAGTTTACTGTTTTATGTTATGACATACGTTACTGTCATATAATATTTCAAAAAATTTACATGTATCAAACTTTTTTCTTTTAATTCAAGGAAGGGTGCCCCTAGTGTTTAATGTTATTCCCAACGGTGCCGTGAACTTCAAAAGGTAACAGTTAACCGTTACAGTAGGAGTCAATGTAAACATATCTGTAGCAAGTGAACATTCCTCCCTTCTAACTCACACTGCAGCAAATGGACTCGCCCGCAAACTAAACTATTTCCATACGCATGGGCAGGGGGATGACAGATCATAGGGAGCGCGTGGGTTTCGATAAAGCTCCGCTATAGATGTTCTACCAACCAATGAAGAATTAATTTCAGTACTATGTTTGCATAGTTGGCACTCCCCCAACGCTCACACCAAACAGACTGACGGAGGCGGGAATAGTCTGTTTTGATTGATTTTCCTCGAGGTGGTGTTGGTTGTTTTGATTTGTTCGGTATTTTGATTATTCATTTGAATTTAATTGAGAGTCAATCATGCCACTGCAAGGGAGGAAAAATAGCCAAGCACCGGGATGTAAGAATTATAATGATAGTAAGAACAATACGGCAATTTTCATCTTCCTGGAGTTGACCATGTGTAAAACTAGTGGACAATATGGACTACTCTCGAATAAAAATATATAGAGAATAAATTAGTGCATTTCATCTCTTGTTTGTTTTCTTACCCATTCTCCTTTGCATTGCAATAAAATTTGTGGTTTAGGGCTACGGGGAGGGGTGGGTGGCAGCCGGCATGCTAGGCAAAAGTGAGGTTATGGCAATAGTGTGTGCATTTGGACAGTTATCATTATATTCATCTAATATCCCAACAATTCTGTCGAGTAGGAGATCAATGTTTAATTAGCCTAAAGGTGAATTAAGCTCCAGAACGGCATAATTCTGTCCTTCGTGACAAATCTATTGCCAACATTGATATATATCAAAGAGTACTATTTTCCTATCTGGACGTACATTTCTACGCCTAGCGAAAGGCGCAATTATGTTTGCGTTATTTTCATCAATAATCAATAACTCATCGCAGAACATACTGTTCAATTACGTGTAATAAAGGCTACATGCATATGGCTTTTTACTTTTTATGTTGCCAGACTTGGTATAGCGGTACATAGCCTGAGGCGGTGCTCTCTCTCTGAAATTCTATAACCAAAAGTGACGAATCTCTTATACTTACATCATCCTTGCTCATGGGCCATCAAGTAATAGAAATCAAGTCCGTATAGGTATTCAGGCATCAAAATTCATGAATATTATAGGATCACTCTCAAAATGTAATTGCAGTTATTCATCATCATCTTCATTTCCCCTTTACCAGTTGAAACTGGGTGGGGGCAAATATGGTTCCTCTCCACTTTGTTCTGTTGTTCCACCATTCCTCTTCCGACACGGTGTTCCAATCCAGGTTCCGTTTTCTGATACATACTATTCTCCAACGAGTCCATCCAAAGCATTCTTGGTCTTCCTCGTCCTCTCTTCCCCGTCATCCGTCGTTCCAGTGCTCGCCCTGGTAGCCTTACTTCATTCATCCGTTTAACATGTCCAAACCATCACAATCTATTTTGCTCCAGTTTGTCATTTAGTTCTGTACTCCCAGTACTTTCCGTATACCTTCATTTCTCACTCTGTCCCTCCTCGTTTTCTGGACCATACTTCTCAGGAATCTCATCTCGGCTGCTTGTACTCTGCTCGCATCCGTCTTACTCATTGTCCAAGTTTCCGCTGCATACGTCATTATAGGAACATAATATGCCTTGTATATAACTTCCTTAGCCTTAATTGGTATATTCTTGTTCCATACTAGTCCCCGTACCTGTCGGTAGAAAGCACTCCCGAGTTGTATTCGTCTGCTAATTTCCATTTTCAGTCAGTTCACTTCCCAAGTATTTGAAGTGTTTCACCACTTCCAATTCCTTATCTCCTACTTTGATTAGTCCTTTTCCTTCTTTCTTATCTCTACTCATCACCACTGTTTTTCTCTTCTCCACATTTATCTTCAATCCCCATTGCTCAATCTTTTCATTTATTACGTCAAACTGTTCTTGTACCTCCATCTCATCCTCGCCCCAGATCACAACATCGTCTGCAAACAATATTACCTTCATCTTTGCCCTACTATATTCTTTCATTGCTGCCTTCATGATGTCATCCATCACCATTACGAACAATAATGGTGACAACACACTTCCTTGCTTTAGTCCAGTGCCAATTTTAAACCATTCCGATGTCCCGACTCTAGTCTTCACACTACTGTAGCAATCCATGCTCATTCCTTTTATCATGTCTCTCAGTTCCTTGCCTATCCCCCTATTTGTTAAGCTTTCCCAAAATTTTGTTCTAGGGATGCTATCATAGGCCTTTTCTAGATCAATAAAAGTCATTACCATATCCTTCCCATATTCCCAACTCTTTTCAATGTTCTGTCTCAGAATGAAAATGGGTTCCACTGTTGACCTGCCCTCTCTAAATCCAAACTGCTCCTCCTCTATTTGGCTTTCTACCTTTACTCTAATTATTTTTTCTAGGATTCTTTCCATTACTTTGGCAACATGTGAGATGATGGTGATTCCTCGGTAGTTACCACACAGCTTCCTATCTCCTTTCTTGAATATTGGCAATATTATTCCCATTTTCCAGGCTTCAGGTACTTTCTTCTCTCCCCACACACTCCTGAGAAGTCTGTATGTCCACTGCTAGGTTATTGTAACCCACTGACTTAAGGAAACAACAGAAACACTCCAGTAATAAAATTAACTTAAGTTATAGTAATAAACTGATGAAAAAAATAGGATGTCGGATAAAATGCTAACTCTTATTTTTTAGAGCCTTGTGAAGGAGCTTTACAGTATTTGCCTGGTAAATATTCAGACATCAATTAACTTACAATTATTAAGATTACTGTGATCTGCACAAAATAAAAGGTTGACATGTTTCGCTCGTCAAGCAAGCATCATCAGATCTGCGAAAAACTAAAAGGAAGGAAGCTTGTAGTTTAACGTGACCGTTAATCTTGAGATCATGAGCCACGGGACCTCCTTTTTGCGAAAAACTAACAAATATACTATCTTTACAGGTGGTATATTTTCCAATTTAACTGACCAAGTTACAATTCATTGTCAAAACACTGAAAAATGACTTTGAAGTTTTCTATGCTGCAATGATAATTATTATCTAAGTTACTACTGCACTAAAATTCCCTATAGAATTTTTTTCAGATTTCAACTATTTAGGAGTTGTTCCATCAGGTAACCCTAAGTACAATAACAAATCTTGTGCAACAACCATCAGCCACTCCTTTAAGATTTTGCAACTGTGCACATAAATAGATCACGCAATTTTGTACTTGCAGGATTTCCGTGATTTTATTTTGATGCGGACATGTTTCTGACAATTCCTGGAGGAGAAGTTTTAAATTTTATATAGGCATATGTAATATTGCCGGATATAGGGTGATTCATACATATTGCTTCCTTCTTTCAGCTTGCTTTCATGTTTATGATGTTTGCATGCTCCTTAGCTCAGTCCACGGTCCATGTATGGTTCGATACAATCGTGTAATTGTGATCACAGCAGATAACTTGGATATTAAACGCACTGGAAGGTAATTTTAAAAGCTCATCACAGAAACCGGATTGCAGGGTCAAGCAGTGATCTGTCCGAGCAAGCAAAGACCAGTGATTAAAAAAAGTAGGGGTGTTAAGGTCCTCCCAGAGGAAGTACACGATACACCATCGCATGAGCAAGTTGACGGCACATCGCATGCAATAGAAGTACGATCTAGACGTCAGTGTCGTATTTTCTATGCTATGCCAACAGTTCATTTCCTCCATTCCTCACACAACAATTTTGCTTGCTGAAGACTGCCCCATTTCCATGACATTTCTGGCAATATTAGGCCTACTTGTACAGGTTCTAAAATAAGACATTCCCCCTCCACAAATCATATATAGCATGTTAAGATAAAATAATGCCACCAAAAATAAATCGGTTCAAGTACAGGATCTTTATTTTTGCTCGGCAAGGCGATTCCATGAAGTATAACATAAATTTCTCGCCAAATCAATACTTTACTTACATTAAAAATACTACAGGTACATGTTTCGGAAAACTAAATGTTTCCTTCCTCAGCCCACTTTTCGGTGTATAACATCATACTACATCGAAAACCTCACCAAATAACAAAAAACATATTTCACATTTACTCTCTCATTCTTCTTTTGTTAGGCCTGTGTCATTAGACACATTAATGTCACTCACGGAATAAACACTAATTAGTTGAAGTATTGAATATGGAGCGAGGAACATTGACATATTTACTCCCGTTAAGGCGATTCCACTCGACCTTGGGCAGCGGTCGCTACAAGTTGGCGCGCACGGTCTCCAGCCGTATTCGCACGCTCTTTCTGCGGTAAACGTGTGAGCTCCAAGCTAATTGGGTGTTTTATAAAGCTACTCTGTACTGTATATCATATTGTATAGTGTTTTATTGTGATTGTGTCTAGTGCTGTAATGCCTTATGTAAAATATTTGTTACGTGAACGTGTACATCTGCACAATACGTACTGTGCCCGAATTTATTTAAGGCCAATACCAAAGATCCAGACGGGATATGAACTGGGACCCAGGAAAAATAAAAGAACGAATTAAAATATTTTATTCCTCAAAATTCGTGAGATATGGAAAGCCTAAGTTTAAATAGTGTAATACTATGCATCATTAATAATTAAACAATTACGGAAGGCAAGAAGGAACGATTTAAATATGGTTGTATATTTATTATCTGAATGTAGGGAGGCCTACATTGTAAGAGTGTGTCACGCCACGAGGAGTGAGAGAAACGTCATGCAGGGGGAGAAGGGATCAAGGTTGATGACACACTGAGTGAGGAGAAGTTTATGGAGCTACGTCACACCGCAAGAGGGGAGGCAGAGCGAGGAACTTGCCGTACACAGAGGGCAAGGACGAGCAGTTTTTTTCCAAATTCAGATCGCGACGAGACAAGACTGCGAGTGGAGAAACAAGTAGTTTTTCAGAATAGTGCTACGCATTACGAAAGTGGAGAGGACGAGTGTGAAGTACAGAAGGCTGTGACTTGCAGAGCAAGGAACATTCTAACGCAGACCAGCACAGCATATAGACCAGTGATTTTGAAACACAGCTTGATATTACAGTATTTCAAAAACGAAGCTATTATACATCGCATGCAGACAGATGCAAACGTTTCACTTCTACAGAAGAGCTTCATTATTTCTACAATTTAGCTCACACTTGGAAATTATACAAAATGCATTTCGTGAATTGGCAACGGGGAAGTTGTACCAGTGTAATCATTAAAATGAGTATGACTACGTGCTAAGGTGCACATTAAAGGGAAGTAGAAGCTACAAAAATAAAGAGTTGAATCCAGAATTCCACAACATGGACGGCGCAGCGGAACATCTACGCGATGCGCAGAAATGCAGGACAAATCTCTACTTCTTAACACGAGTTCATATACATCCAGTATACTCTCAAAGACTTTTATAAAACAAACTAATTTCAACCTTGAAAAGTGATGTCGGTGCAGTGAAGGGGTATCGTAAGAAGATCCGGACAATGTGCGGGAGACGAGCGAGGGAGTGCGGAAGAGACATGCTGTTTCACGGCGAGGTCGCTAACCCAGTTATGTCACCGACCTTGTTCCACTGGGAGAGATGTCCAGCAGGCCCCGTCACAACCGGTCCGCATAGCTGTGGGCGGTGCGCTCACACACACATTTGGCTTGCCAGACGAGACATGGTACTTCTGAGACCGTCTTCAACTCAAGGTAGAGAAGAGATTGATTTATATTTGGTAGCATTGTAGTCATGTTCTGAGTTTATCCTAATTGACCAACCGTATAATTTTGTCATTGTATTTAAAATTGTGTAGATTTTGATCAAGTATTTTTCGTATTTTCTTAGGAGTCATTTTTCATTGAAAATTTCCGTCACTTGGACGAAATTTTATTTGCGTATCGCAGTTGTTAACATTAAAATCATTTCAATATAAAATCGTTTAGAATATAGATACTTGCGTTAAATTAAATAAATCTGTTTTATGCGCAGCGATGGAACGTATATTGAACAATTCAAGTACCGTATATTAAAAAACTATGTCACGAAGTGTCAAATATTTCGACAACTCATGATGTTTATTCGAGTGTCAGAAATTTATTTTAAACCAATTGTGAACAAAATTGAATTGTTACACGACACAAAATCTGATAAAAGATAGTCCAAATACTTGATAGATAATTAAACCAATGAATACCAAATTCACTGCAATGAAACAGATAGATATGTAGAACTATGCTGTAGCGTGATAAACCATATTTCCTAGTAACTAAGGTATTTCAAGAACCTTTATATATATATATATGTCCAATAAAACATTTAGAGCATTAAAAAGCCTAGATAAATTTGTTAAACAAATATTCCATGAAGATAGTTAAGGCTTAAATATTTTCACGAAAGGAAGACACACTTATATCATTTGTTAAATATGAATTCTTGCTGATAATTCTTTGAAAGTTGCAATAATGTAAAACTGAATTTAAATACGTGAAAAGGAGTTAAGAAAGTTAAATCACAGGGTGATATAAAAGTAACTGTACAGAAGTAATTACAGAAGTGAAGTTATAGGCACGATGAAATTTTGTACAAGGATAGAGGAGATTGTTAAAGTTTGTTTCTTGAACAATATTCACAATGGACGTGGATATTTAATAAAGTTACTAATTTTCTTTGCATTGAGTAAGAAAATGCACTGAAATGGGAGTTTAGATTTGAAATACCGTGCAAGAAAGGAATAGTAGACGTAAATGAGTTACGTATTTTCACAAAAGGAGACTGAGGAGTCTCGTTTTTCTAGTTTTGATCACAGCGAATGTGACATTGTTTAAGTGTATTCAAGGAAAGTTCTGTACAGGGTGTTTAAGAAATAATGTGATTGTTGTATAATTTTGGAAGAGAAGTGTGTAATGAAGGTCAAATGCCATGCACTTCGAGTATTCACGTTTATCAAAGAAAATGTAAACCGAGCAAGGAATTTCAGGAATTTGTCGAGATTTAATGATCAAATGGGAGAAGACAAAGTAAGAACAGTGCTGAACTTAAATGTTTGTCACCTATGTTCTATTGATTCAGACTAGTATTTATACTTTCAACCGATAGAGTTACGGTGTTTGTCACGGAAGTTGAGTTGTAAAGACTCATTTGTATTATAGGTAATTTAATCACTTCAACACAATTAAGTGTATATTTGTGCGAACCACGAATTATTGTATATATGAATATATTTAATACTGAGTAAATTTTTATTTTACATATTTAGATGTGGAACTACGGTTCAAATATGAAACGGAATGTATAATATAAGGTAATGTTTGAAATCATGCCGTTTCATAATTTTTCTTATATTTAAATGGAGTACCGAATTCTCCAATCTTTAATTTCAGGACATGTTATATTAGTGCCACGTTTTAGTTTATTTTGAGTTTATTTTATTGCAGTGTCAGGTAGACACTACTGATAGACAGGCAGTCAGTATATGTCTGTATTTCTTCTTAGCACAATAAACGGCTGGCGCTCCTTAGCGAATCAGCCAATTTTTATCTTAGCTGACATCGTTTTCATTTTATCATCGCCGAAAATAGTACTGCTAGGTAAGATACAGGCGCTCACTATAGACAGACCTTATCACCCCTCGAGATTGGAGTTTCTCGATTTGCTCAAATGTAAATGATAGTAGAAATTTGTACCTATGCTGGTAACTTAGTACTATTTTCTTTTATAGATCTACCCTGTGTGTTCCTGGAATTCCCAATTTTTACTTAGCAGACAATGGTAAGTTTGTGAGCTGGGTAGTTACGTGTCTGCAATCCTTTACAGTGCAGCGGATGGTGAATTCGGGCGCAGTACATACAGTAAAGTGCAGGAATCGTGCACTAGGACAAGACAAAAGTTTCGAGTGAAATTTCCAGGGAAACCCATTCCTATAAATCGGACAATAAAGCAACTAGCTAAGAGATTCAAACGTACAGGTTCAGCCATCATCATCTTGTACAGTTTCCAGCCCCAGGCTGGGTCTGTTTGGAACATAAGCTTCGCCGCTTAGTCCTTTCTTCCCACCACCTCTCCGCTGTCACTCTGGTCCAGTCCTCGCCTCTCTACTTGACACATTCCTCCACTCCTTTCAGCCATCTATCTCTTGGTATTCCCCTTGGTCGTTTTTTCTGCATCTGTATCTCACGTATCCTCTTGAGAATCTTCTTTGCTTCCATTCTCGTTAAGTGCCCATACCACCTCAGTCTTGATCCTACCTTGCAAGGGCTCCTCTTTCACTATTTCCCAGACCTTTTCATTCCTCACCCTGTCTCTTCTTGTTACTCCAATCCTACTTCGCAGGAACTTCATTTCACTTGCCTGTATTCTGCGTATGTCTCTTTTCTTCATTATCCACATTTCTGATGCATAGCCTAGGTCAGTATCGGGATATAGTAGCTTCTGTATAACACTTCTTTGCTTTTTTTGTGGGACATCTTTATTCCACACTAAGCTCCTAATGCTTCTCAGAAATCCTTCTGCGGTCTGCCATGTTCCGTAATCTCTTGTCATTTCTCCCATTTTCTTCCACTAGGCCTAAACTTCCCAAGTACTTGAGACTTTCCACCTTCTTCGGCTGTCCACCTCCCAGTGTTATCCCACTCATTGGTCTGTCCTTTCTCCACGTCGTTAACAGGGTCTCACATTTACTGATGTTGAACTTCCATCTGTACTCTCCCACTGTTTCTTCCCAAGCCTTCAGTTGCTCCTGAATTTCCTCCTTGTTTCCCCAGACCATGAGATCATCTGCAAACACCATTGCTTTCATCTTATCTTCTCCTATGTTTCCTGCTACCCGTGTCATTACTTCATCCATAACCACAATAAAGAGAAGGGGTGACAGTGCACTACCCAGTTTCAGGCCACACATTTGTCTGAACTAGTCTGTTCTCCTCCAACTTTCACACAACTCACACTTCCACAATATATCTCCTTCACTTTGACTACAGCCCCTTTTTCCACTCCCATGTTTTTCATTGCTTCCCAAACCTTCTCCCTACACACAATATCATAGGCCATTTTGATGTCCAGGAAGGCCATCAACAGATCCTCTCCAATTTCGTAGTGGTGTTCCTGGAGCTGTCTCACTGAAAATTTGAGATCCACTGTTGATCTCCCAGGTCTGAATCCATACTGTTCCTCTCTCAATTCTCTCTCCACTTTGGCTCGTATTCTACTTTCTAATATCTTTTCATATATCTTGGCACAGTGTGGTAAGAGTGTGACTGAAGCTAAAATAACCGGAGTAACTGGAAACTTCATAAGGAGATGCCGATAATGTTTGGCATTGGATGGGGAACATATTCAGCATCTACTGTAAATATGGTGAGTAAAAATGCATGATACTGATTTTAAGCACCGTATTCTGCCGTACATATGCGGTCGCCGGTGACTGAGCGATCACTGGCGGAGCGAGAATGTCCCTGCCAAGCAAATATAAAGACCCTGTATATATTGTGATACGTATGTGTCTAGGGGAAAGTTTTAGTGTAGTCGATGACGTCATGGATGACATGCAGACGTTGATGATAGTTTGCTTGATGCTTTGGCTTGAATTGCTGCCATTTTGCCAGCTGTGTATGGTTTCAAACAGTGAGTCGTTAGATGTCAATGTATTGACATGTATTCAAGTGCGACATCATGTAGGGTAGTATAAATAAAGTCATTGAAATGAAAAGTGGACAAACAGAATTAAACATCTAGAATTCGATACGGGAAAAGTAATGATCATGACTTAAGTCATTGATATACGTGGGGTGGTGAGATACGAAAGTTCATACATTTCTTTTAGTTGTTCAATTTCATTGAAAAGTTTACTGTACTCTTCTAAAGCCATTTGTCACTACTAGGTTAGATGACATCTGGACATAAATTACTGCTTATAAGCACGGGGTCCTGGGGCGTAAGCCCCGGGTTGGATTCGTGTATGTATGTAAAGCTTTATTAACACACAGAATTTAACATGTATGAATCTTTTAAACTTTCACTGTATTCCATGACGTCATGGAGGCCACTTTTTTGAGTCTAGGGGAATTTTGTAGTGAAATGTATTGCACTGTATACTACTCCCAATAAATCTAAGCATAAAATTGTGTACTCTGCTCACAATGACTTTGATCTGACAAAGGTTATGTAGTAATAGTAGACTACTTATGCAGTAAAACCAAAAACCATGCTGATAGTTAAAACAGGATCTTGAGTGTAACCATCTGGCACTCTAGATTTTTGTACTAGTACATGGATCCATAGAAAATGTGTTACACTCTTCCTTAATAAAAATGTAAAATTCAGATCATACAGTATTATAAAAAAAACTTATACAGCAAATCAAATTACTAGAAAATGAAAATGCAGCTTACTTTTGAAGACCTTTGCCAACCCTGAAGGTTTCAACAGGACCTCGAACCTCTTAAAAGAAATCTGCAAAAGAAACATCGTAGATGGATTAATCAAAATGCAAATTGGTACCCCGACCCGTGGTGGCAATACATGCAAACAAATTATAATTTGGGATATAGTTTCACAAAAGAGAAGAATTTTGCAACACTACTTCAATGCTTAATGGTCAGTTTGGCTAACATTAGCAAAAAGTATGTAAATCGTGTGGAGTTCATTTGGTGGCAAAATATAAGGAAGAGAGACCTTTTAGACTTAACTACTTCAGTGATAGTTCTTTTAAATTCCCCCTTCGTCTTTTTAAAATTGTATGAATATATCAGTCTGAATTTGAAACTAAGGTTTAAAGGAAAATAATCTGAATTTGAAACAATTTTTTAGGTTTTATGGAATTCATATCGTCCTTACAAAGCCAGTGCCATAAGAGAGAATTTCGGCGAGTGCTGCCCATTTGAAAGAGGCTGATGAAGATGCCAATATTGATAAGGCATCGAAACATAACTGTACCTATATTAAATAACAAGTGATTAACTCAGATATTTCATATTTAGTCAATACGGAAAAATGTGCGACTCTCCGAGTCTAAACAATAGAATCCAACTGTTGTTTATGACACTGACTATCAAGGATGATACACATAGGTCCTTTATGTACGATTGTTATTGTCAGCGAGAAACAAAAAATTCAAGATGCATTGAAAAGATGGAGAGAAAATGCTTTTTATCATTAGGGAACGGATTTTGATGTACACAGCAAATAAATATTATTTTGCTTGTAGATGAAAGATTGTAACTACAACAGAAATTCCAAACTAAAAAAAACCTCATCATATATATCATTTCAGTAGTATAGATCCCTCCTGCGGCGCTCACAAACGACCGATCGTGACAAATGAGCATTCAAATGAAAGGGAATAGACATTAACAGTGACGAATTGCACTCTAATTTCATAAATATCTACAATTTCTTTAAAGAATGACTTTTAAAAAAATGTACGAAGTGTGTGATTTGCAAATACTGTTGCTATAGGAAAATACGCTCCAAAATTGCTGTCCACTTCACATTTTGGCCACTGTGACACCTGTTTCATGTCATTTTAACATTCTGAGGTCTTTCTTTATCATTTTGCATGGATTTCAGAAACAGTAAATCAAAGGAATTAGTAAGCTACTCAAATCGTATAATTTCATAAATATCGAATAACCAGTGAGTGTTATGATGATCCAATTTTCAGTGATTATATTGTTAAGGAAGGGAACGTAGAACTTTGAATTCTAACTGAAATGTAGATAGGCTAGTGTTCTATCATCATTTGGTTGAAATGAACACATAAGTCTCGCATTATAAACCTATTGGGGGAAGTGTGGTTTATGAACAAGCGGGATTTCTCGCATGAGTCCACTAGTATTATTTAATATAGAACCCAGCCAACCTAGGCCCAATGTTTGAGAAGCTAGGCTCTGCCTGTCATAAGCCAGTACAAAATGGGGAGTGATAGAGGAGTAACACCTCTTTAAAAAAACAGGGTTCAATTGGCCCGGATGATAGCAACCTGTAAGGCCCTCTACCAGGGTAACGGACAAGCTACTGCCTTGTAGTTTGCCGTTGGATCATCAAAGGCTAGAGGAAGAAAACCTTGAACCTGGTTCTCCAGGTTGGGGGTTGTAGTGATGGGCCACCTCCCCGTCATATGCAAAAATGATTGTCTGTTAGGTAGTCAGCCCGAAAAAAAAAAACTAAAGATATGATAACAGGATGGATTTATAGTTCACGACAAAGGCAATGGAAAAGGACAATGAATGTTAGATGTTGGAATGCACAAGGTCTGTCAAGAAAAACTAACACCATCCCCATAGAACTCGAAAAATATAACACGGATATTAGGCCACAGTTCTGTCAGAAACTCCCGTGGCTTATGATCTCACGATTAACGGTCACGTAAAACTACAATCTTCCTTCCTTCTGTCAGAAACTAAGAGAAAAGGTTATGGAGAAGAAATTTTGGGGGCATTGATATGTACATTTTTGGAGAGGTGTAGGTAAAGGTAGGTATAAGAGCAAGGGCAGGTGTGTTTATTTTAATCAAAAGAGAACTAAAATCTAAAATTCGAAATTCGTTCTAAGAGAGAATATTATTAGTTAACATTGTGGACAAGAGTTTAGTGCTTTCCAGTCGGTCAACACGAATGTCCCCACATTGTTGATTTTTTGAAGAGAAGTAGTTCTAGTGGCAACCTATGCACCAACTATTAATGATGATGCAGTCGCTGAGAAGGAAAAATACTGGGATATATTTCGAGATGTTTTAGAATATATCCCAAGAAGGAAAGAGATAATAATTCATGGGTGATATAATTGCAAGAACAGGGTATGAACTAACTGTTGGGAAATTTGGAGATCTTTTTGACTCGTAGAGCAGAGGAAGAAAAGAATGATAATGGAGATAGATTAATAGACATTTGTGAACAATTTGATTTGAGAATTACTAATGGTTTTTGAACACAAACTAATTCAGAAGTATACGTGGGTCCACAAGACAAGAAATAATAAGTCTAACCAAACAAATAGGCTCCAGTACAATGATAGATGTAAAAGTTTATCGGGTTGCTGAATGTGGTTCTGATCCCTATTTGGTGAAAGGAAAACTATTATTTAAGTGGACAGGAGAAAATAAAATTAAGGAGATTAATTAGGAAAAGAATAATATAAAACTGGAAAATGCCAGATTTAATGCTACACTTTCTGTTAAAATTTTAAATGTGCAAAATGTCATTTGGAGACATTTAGGCTGACTCGGGAGTTAGTAAATTTATTTGAGGTCTGGCTTCGTGGCTATAATGCAAAGCTTTGGTCCTAAAGGCTCCGAGTTTGATTCTCGACTGAATCATGGGATTTTCATTTTTTGATCATTTATTTCATCCACATTACAACACGCAGTTCACCCGCGGATGTCAACTAGAGAACGACCTGCATCAGACCTCTCCCAAGGCCACACGCCGTTATTAGTTACTTAAAGGCAACAACCATTGCACAGTGGGTCAAAATCAAAATCTAGGAGGACAAAATTATTTATTTTCATAATTAAAAAATCAAAATTTATTACTTCTACAGCATTTTCATATAATTGCCGCACACTATTCCAGGATATAAACGCATCTTAGTGTAAATCTGTCACCACTGTTCGAGCAGTCTGAATTGGAGGGTGAATGTAAGGCTGTGGTTTGGTTGTCTTTGTGGTTAGTGTGATGCTTTAAGATGGAACATTACAGCTGAAGGTATGACCTTTGTAACGGGTTTCAGTTATTAATGATACGTAAATTTTAGCTATATTTCCATCTTATTATATTTAACTATTATTTTTAAAATTACAATTTCACTTAGATTTTTAGTATGTCGCGTCACTCTGCATCACTTTCTACTTAATGTTAAAATGTAGATAAAGTCTTGTATAGTCTGATTTACCAATAATGAACGGTGACAGCTGTCAAAGCTAGCATGTGGGGAAATGCTGCGTTGCCAGCAGATCATAACATTCCAAGAGGCTTGCAGGAAGACAAATACTGGGGAAGTTAGCCCCCAGCCTGGCGGTCTAATGGCAGTGACGAGTCAAGGCACAGTAGAACACTGAGTCAAACCATGTGCTCACTGCTGTGTCTGCATACATTGCAACACTGCTCGCTGTTGCCATGGAGACCGTTACCCCTCTCGTCTCCACTCCTCACCTCACCCTTAGAGGGGATGACAGCTTTAACCGTTCATCTTTTGTAAATCGGACTATAGATTTTTTGCATCAGTTTGCAACTTAGTTATTTTACGTTTTAGAAGATGCCGCACAACCAGTTCTCACAAGTTTACAACTGTTAGTAGCACTGGGTTCGACGATTATGTCAAAAGTGGAACTTTGTGTGTAAATTAGGGGTAGAAAATTGTTCTGAAGAGATAACTGAATGCTCTATCAACTCCTAGTCATAGACAATTTCTTGCATGTGTAGACGTAGCTTTAAAAAGGTCTTAACTGATGTTTATTACGAAGCAAACAAATTATATACGTTGCTTTCACTCTAAATTCATGATTAAAATGTAAAAATAATTTTGTCCCCCTAGATTTTGATTTTGACCCACTGTGCATTGGCAACACTGCAAATGGTGCATGATAAAATTCAGACCAAGATCTGATTGGACACATGTAATTTTGCTATTGAAATACATGGTATTATTTTCTGTAAATGTGCAACAATGTATTGTATTTACTGCCCTCCCCCGCCCCAAGTACACAATACCAACGACCTCGTAGTTCCGCCCCTTAAAACAACAATAACTAACCAACAATACCAACGAAATTTCTCTGTCAGATGGTTAATACATTGAACGATACCTTACAGTAATAATATAGTCTATTGAACAGACGACCACATGACATACACCCTATGATCCCGTAAACTTTCAGTAGATTATATTAGTCACATTGAAATCTAATTCAAATACGTGGGCATTCGTGTTCCCTGATGCTCACACGCAAATACAGTAGAATGTAGCTTCTTGGATAGGCTATTTATGTCCATTCCGCAGTGCGTAAGGATGCATTTAAAGTTTAGCCTGCACGAAAATGTGCATCCTTCAGGAAGAATAAGCCTCCGTAATATTAGGCGAGTGATCTACTCGATAACTAAACGAAATGTTATGATCATCCAAATCGAGTAGGCCTAGGCTATTTAAGAATTATTTGATTAGTTATCATAAGTTCCTTCTCGCAAGTTGTAATTAAATTCAGAGTACCGTACGTAAAGTAAACACTCGCGCAAGCGATCAAGGTTAACTTATGCCTCAAGTAGGCTACAGCTATATCTATTTCCGTAATGATTCGCTACGGCCTATATTAACTCTAAGCACGCCATTTGAATTTAAAAAACAACACTGGTAACGCCGAGGTTTAAAACGTACATTAACATTAGATTTCACTGATTGTGTGAAAACAGGCTCCATAGAATATTAGAATATTTCACATTCTACGCGATTCACAAAGGGAAAAAAAATGAAACCCTATAATCGAAGAAAGGAACTAACCACTAATCGTTGGGTAAATTTTACAGAACTTGATTTCAAGTTTCATCATGTATTCGTCGGGGTGAAAGGCCTACTTGACAAAACCAACAACTTCAGCCACCATAAGCCTGGGTCAAGCTCATCATAAAAGAGAACAGTTAGGAATAGGCTACTATTATGAATACGAACCTGTAGTAGTCACATGTCCATTATTTTCTACAGATAAGCACTCATCCCAAACACGGAACTCACTATTTTCTCACTGTATTATCCACAATACTGCACATAAACGGAGCACACTCACTTACGTTGCAACAAAACTCTCTAATGGCACTGCACCAGCTTCCGCGAGAGCTACGTATCACGTGGTGTAATAACAAACGAGCGAATTGCGTCGTAGAATGTAGCGGGAAACTTGAAATGAATTATTGCCATTGATTCAAATCAATTAAGTTACTAGTCTGAGTTATTTCTCTTATGAAAAATAATTCCATTATTAAACTATAGTAGGCTATAACGTACAGTGGTTAACAATTATATTTTCTTAATTTATCTCCTGGCACACAATTCTTATCAGAGATCCTAGAATACAGCAGCACATTTTAAGCTAACAGCTATGAATATAAATAATTTGCAAAACTCAGTAGATAAAATAGGATACTCTGGAAGGACTCTTAGCAACGAAAAACGTGTTTTACTTCAAACTTCTTTACTTGTGCTCCAAAATGATAATCATTTCCACCAAGTCTTCTTTTGGGGTCATGTGTATGGAATGACTGCAGATTATTACATTGCATATGGCTATGAAAAAGATGTACTGAAAGGAAGAGTCTTTTACTATAGGTATGAACACATTTTTAATACAGCTGTATTTCTACCCCTAATTTTCTCATTTCGGTGGTACCAGGTATGTGATGAGAAAGATTTCTATGTGGCTTGTGGTTCTATAGCCAAATAGATTAGCCTACCCACCCTGACACCCATGATTTCAGATTATCTATTAACATCAGTGCTATTCAGTCAGTCAACATGAATTGTGCCCAATTAGATTGGGCGGGGAATAACAATTATATTTTAATTCCCTAAGTTAATACCGAAAAAAATTAGTATGAATTATGTATAAGTAAGCTAAGTAACACACTTCACAAGATTTGGGAGAGGGGGTAATGAATTGGTTAACATGTCAGTCGTCAGCCAAACAAAAGGTCGCTATGTCCTTTATCGTTAGAACAAAACATGGATTTTTTTATATTTTTTTCCAAAAACGTTCAATTTTTAAAATTGGCTATATTTCCGAAGTTAGGAATTTCACAAAGTAGTGTGTTTGACTTAAATTAAAGGTCTTTACCCCCTCTACCACTAAAACAAGTCCCAGGTCTCTAGGACAAAAACTTATAGTAGAGGTGAGGTGGGGATTCTGTCGGTGTGGGAGAATTTATTCCAGCATCAGATCCTGTTATTTATTATTATTTATTTATTATTTATTATTCCCAACGGCAAAGCCAATATATACATGAAAAATACAACAAGAATGATAACATTAAATAATTAATACATAAAGCTAAGAAAGATAAACTAATTAACAACTGAATTAACAATAATAACAAGAAGAGAAAAGCTATTATAGGTAACGAAAACAAGAGCAAACTTAAAATAATAACAGTAAATGAAAAACAGAGAAAGCTAATAAAAAAGAATTGAATTTAACAATAAAATAGTGGTAGTAATGGAAGTAAAGGTTAAAGTCGGCGAAAAGTGACAAGATGAGCCCATGCTTTATCTATGTCAAATCTTTGACTGACAAAAATAAAAGATAGAACAAAATTAGGTAACAAAAAATAGGAGCAAACTTAAAAATTACGACAAAAAATTAACAACAAATAAGGGAACGATAATAACAGTAAATGAAAAACAGAGAAAGCTAATAAATAAGAATTGAATTTAACAATAAATTAATTTTAGAAATGGAAGCAAAGGTTAAAGTTGGTGAAAAGTGACAAGATGAGCCAATGCTTTATCTTTGAAAACTCTTTGGCTGTCAAAAAAGAAGTCAACCTCAGCCGGTAAAGTATTACCCAGACGGTGAAATCTAGCAACTGGACCATGTTTCAGATAGTTTGTTCTATGGTAGCAATGAGCAAAGAGGTCAGAAGATCTGGAGGCCCCAGGGATCCTAAAATTCAGTCTAGATAGAAAGGCAGGACAAACAATTAAGCCATTAATTAATCTGTGCAGGTAGATCAAATCAGCAAGATCACGACGGATTTCAGGAGGACAAAGATCGAATTGACTCATTAAATCATCAACTGGCACATCAAGATACCTAAAACCCAATTTAACACCAAGTAGCCTCACAAATCTTCTTTGAATCCTTCCAAGTCTAGAGATGTGAAAATTGTAGAACGGCTTCCAAGCAACCGAAGCGTATTCAAGAATGGGACGGAGGAGAGGCTTGTAAAGGATAACTGAGGAGTGAACAGAGAGACCGCTATTAACACCATGCCAAAGAAAGCCCAAAAGTCTACTAGCTCTGCTACAAAGTAATTCAATATGATGATCAGGCGAAAGAGTGTTGTTAAGATGAACTCCAAGATCCTTTACAACCTCGGAACGTTGTACGGAAGTGCCATTTATAGTATAGTCCGCAAGATGTATAGACTGACCACGGTGAAAGGAGAGAACCATACATTTAGAGGCATTGAGTTGCATCCTGTTTTCCGTACACCAGTTGCTAATGTTATCAAGAGAACTTTGAAGAGTGTTACAATTCTGGTTAAGACTGATCTTGTCAAAAAGCTTGATATCATCAGCAAACATCAAGAACTCACAATCGATAGTCTCGCTAATATCATTCATGAAAATATTAAAAAGGAAGGGTCCGAGGAGCGACCCCTGGGGAACACCTGAGACGACTACAAAAGGATCAGAACAACCATCCGCAAACCTCACAGTCGTGACCATACCAGAAAGATAACTCCTCAACCAAGACAACAAAGGATCAGTGATACCATAAGCTTTCAATTTAGATATAAGAATGGAATGATTAACTTTATCAAAGGCTTTGCTGCAATCAAGATAAATGGCATCCACCTGAAGACTGTTAGAAAAGGCACACAGTAAAACTCTTCAAACACAACAAGATTAGTAGTCGTTGAACGTCCTAACGTGAACCCATGCTGCTCAGGGATAAGAACCGATGTGATGAGAGGCTTCAGCTTGTCAAGCACTAAAGCTTCAAAGACTTTAGCAATTGAAGACTGTATTGTGATGGGGCAATAATTACTTGCAGTTTCCCGACAACCGTCCTTGAAGATCAGAACAATATAACTTGACTTTAGAAACGAAGGGAAAGTGCCTTCTTGTAGGGTCATATTAAACAAATCCGCCAAGGTCCCACAAAGAAGATCACAGCAATGCCGCAAAATGGAAGGAGGAATACCATCAGGACCACAACCCTTATGAATATCCAAGGCATTAATTTTGCTTTTGACCTCATCCAGACTACATTGGATTAGTGATAGAGACAAGTTACTCTACTTTAACAGAAAATCAGGTTCAGCCGCCAATGGAACAGAATAGACACTGGAAAACTGACGAGCAAGAAGATTGCACATGTCGTCAGGGGTGCTAGCCACATCATCTGCAAGCTTCAACTTCGATGGGCTAACATCCATTCTTTTTAGGTTGTTCATATGACTCCAAAAAATCTTAGGATTAGATGATATAGTACTATCAACATGCGAAATATAAGCATTATAGCAGCCAACGGCAAGAGCCTTACAATCAGATCTAGCTCTAGAGAAAGCCAAATAGCCGCTGTCACATCCAGTAGTCTTGTAAATCCTGTGCAACATTTGCTTATAGATGGTCATCCTTTTTAATTCATTGTTAAACCAGTGGGGAAAAGGGGAAGGCCCAACCTTTCTCAGAGGTGTATTATCCCTCACTAAGATACTAAGGTCTTGGATGTACTGATTGAGAGATTCGCCTTGGGAAGAGGTAGAAATCGGGACATTTTCATTAAGAACAATCAGGTCAGATCTCAGCCCCTCAATATTGCACTTGAAATAGTTAGGCACCAACCTGAACTTAGAGGGCAAATGCTGAGAAGGAAAAGTGAGATCAATATCAAGGGCAGGGTGGTGGTTATCCTCCTTAACAATAGGATCCAAAGCACGAGTGACTACACAAGGCAAATCACTGAAAACCAAATCCAACTGAGAGCCCCGCATATTGACTATCCCACTCTGTTGGCGCATTCCAAGAGTGTTGGACATGTCATAAAGCAGGTCAGATGAAGACGTAGGGCAAGCAGCACTATTTAAATTAAAATCACCAGCTAGAAGGAGACTGGGCTCATTACCCAATTGAGCACGAAGTTGTTCAATTGAGTCACATAATAATTGATATTTTCTAACAGGCTGATTTGGAGGCACATAGGCAGCAACAATAATGAGTTGAAAGTGACCAATCTTAACAATCACACCTATAGCTTCTGATTCTTCATTTGCAAAATTAACTAAAGAAGCAATTATTTTGAAGTGAGTAGCAATCATAACACCGCCACCACCTAATTTAGAACTGGTTTTAGTAGATCTATCAAATCTATAAATCTTGAACTCCTTGAGACCCAGCTCAGCATCGGTAATATCAGGGTTAAATTAACTTCGGCTGATATTTATTATAATAAGGTACGTAACTTCTTGATGGAACCTGTAACACGTAAAATGTTTTCTAAGAATTTATTTTATTCCATTAGTCTATAGCACTTTTGTAAATGCTGCATTATCATTTTCATGACCCAAGTGACAACTGCTTATGCAAACTGTGCAAAAAAGTGTGTGAACGATATCACTTTAAGTTTTGTGAAAAGAGATACAGTACAAGACTCTAAATGATTATAGCAAAGAATATCTTTTGTACCTATTTCATTTATTGGACTAATCTTATGCACGTTTGTGTACTATTCCCTTAATTATAATAATAAATGCTGCATTATTTTCTTCTTATTATAGCAGTGGCGGCCATTAATAAGGTTGCAGTGTTGCACAACAACCAGATTTTTCATAGTGAAAAAATATAGAATTTTGACAATAGCACTTTATTCCTCAATTACATGGATAGGAATTGATAATTTTGTTCTTTAACAGTTCAGAAAATCTAATAGTACTGTGAACCGCATTGGGGTAGTAAACTGCGCAAACAGTGTAGAAGCGTTAGCCATGTGGTCGTTGCATGGCTGGAGCACCGACCAGATCTCAACAGTGAAGGGTATGGCAGAGATGCTAGACCGAGTAAGTCCTATCCCAACATTTAACTCGGCTCATCGTTGCCCGCTGATTGCAACAAGAGTGGGGTGAGCGATGATACCCTAGTTCCTCCGTGAACTGCTGATACGATCGTCTTGCAATGTAACTAGCTCATGAGTGAGACACTTCCGGCTATTTCTCACCCTCGTGTGCAAGTTACGCTGATGGAATGGACATCGTGTTTAAATGATGTAGGAGATATCACTATAATAATAATAAAAATAAAATTAGCCTATAGACATCCCACAATGGCAAAGGCCTCCTGTTTAAACAGGGATGTTTAGGCTCCGAAGGTGAGCAAAAATGATTACCAATTCTTAACATTCTCGATTGTCTTTGAATTATATGCATACCATATATTTTTATTTGATTGCTTATTGTGTGACGGTTAGTGGATCCTCTATGTTATTGTGGCTTCTGCCTTCACTATCAAAAATAGACTTGTTTCCGAGAAATTATGTCCACCGGCTCTGTCCAATTCAGGTTGTCCACTGATCTTTCCGATAGCCCCTGTACTAGACGGCTCATATTACTGACATGGCACGGCATCCCAATTAAACTTTACAGCTCCATGACCTCCAATCAGGGAAATGTTTGTATACCGCAATTATTACCTGATGGCACATGCATACGGACAGAGTTTCCTATAGGGGCAGGTGACCTCGCTGTTCCGCCCCTTAAAACAACAATAACTGACAATAGAGTTTCGTATGCAAGCGAGTCCATGTGCTGTAGCGGGGGCGAAAGGGGAGAAACGTTCACTTCGTTCGTTGCTTAGGAAGTGTTTACATCCGCTCTTACTGCAACAGTAACTATATATTGCACGTGTTAGCTATTGTATTGTTGTTTTAAGGGGTGGAACAGTGAGGTCATCTGCCCCTAAATATTGCATGTGAGTGTATCTCCTGGCAGTAGTGACCTCCTCCACTACCTTCCTTCCCCTCCTCAGTCACTAGTTTGCGCCATCAGATATTAATTGCTGTTTTCTAAATCAGAATACATGTGACTGAATTGTTCTAGAAAGAGAGAGAGCATGTTTTCTTCTCCCCTAATTGCCAATATTGCACTAGAGTGCCCGAGTACGATACTTTCTTCTGTAGTTTTGCGGAGAAATATTAATTGTATTATGGATTAGCTGTTCTATTCAATCGATCACCTCTAATAAGCATTCCTGGCCGGAGACATTTGATTTGTCTGTGAATGATGTCCATGGTCTCGTTTAAACACATCTGGTATCTGCCTCTGGTGAGGAGGAGTTGATTTGTCGTCAGCTCCCGTTGTGTCATCGGTGGCTGCTCTGGTCGAGGGTCGTACGCTGTAGTTGAGGAAGGGTTCCAAGGAAAATACCAAACCTTTCAAACAAGGGAATTGTTTAGGTCCCTACTCAAGTAATATTTTCTTACCTACTGATCAAACCGAAGTAAGTATACTTATAATGTTATGAATTTTAGTGAATATCATAACTAGGGTAACTGGTAGCAGATATTAAGCAACGTTTGAATAGCAGCTTATATTTGGTTTACACTTACATAATATCACAACGGATAAGGTAACTGATAAATTTACGAGCAGTGAATGAGATAAGGGTGTAAGGGTGGCGTACCTGCCTCTCGCCCAGAGACCCCAGACTCGATTCTCGGCTCTGTCAAGGATTTTGGAAACTCACATGAGAGCTTTACTGGGGTGCACTCAGCCTCGTGAGGGCAATTGAGTTGCTGTCTGATCAGAGAGGCAACCAAATGGCTGAGCAGCCATCGCTTGGGACGCCAAAGGCCTTAATGGGCTGTAGTGCTGCAGTGTTTAAGTGAATGAGCTAACAGTGTACTACACTCACCGGCAAAATAATGCAACACTTGTATTTTTTAATTATTCTCACAATTTATTGCACTGAAATTGTTCTTATGTAAACATTATGCATAATTAATTGTTGTTTTTTTTACATTTGCAATCCACTTCACATACAAAAAAATGCTTCAAATAAAAAATCTGTTTAATTTTTTAGAAAAAGAAAAAAAGTGAAAATGTCTTAAATTTTGAGTAAATTACATTGGCGTAGTCGTTTAAAAATGTTAATCTGAGTTCAAATATTGACACAAGAACTGAACACTTAAAAACGGGTATTTCCACCCCTAGCACGAATCACCTCGCGTAACCTCTCTGCCATACTTGCGATGATTTGTGAAATGCTTTCCTGTAGGATGCATTCCCACTCCTCATGCAGCATCACCCGAAGTTGCTGGAGAGTCTCAGGAGCACGTTGACAAACATTTATGGCCAACATGTCCCAAACATGTTCAATTGGATTGAGGTCAGAGCTCCTAGCTGGCCAGTCCAGTGTGTATATTCCAACCACATGCAGGTACTGCTGGACACATCGGGCAGTGTTTGCTCGTGCGTTGTCGTGCATCAGGCGAAATTCGTCCCCGACAAATGGAGCAAATGGTACAACATGGTTTTCAAGGACTTCCATGATGTACTGGTCAGCTATAAGAGTCCCATTCTCAATTAGATAAAGTTCAGTCCTGGCATCCATACTGACCCCGGCCCAGGCCATGACAGAACCCCCGTCGAATGCAGTCTCGGAGGAAAAAGTTACAGGACAAAACCTTTCACCAACCCTCCTCCTCACTCTTTCTCTTCCGTCAGGCGATCTGAGACCGAATCTCTTCTCGTCTGTGAAAAGAACGGCTTGCCATTGCAGTTGTAAGTTTTAATTTAAAAAATCAAGTGTTGCGATTTTTTTGCCGGTGAGTGTCATCATCATCATCATCATCATTTCCCCTTATCCAGCTCCTGCCGGGTCGGGGTATTTATGGCACTTCTCCACTTTCCTCTTTCCTTCCATCATTCTTCTTCCACGATCTTGTCCCAGTCCAGATTTCTTTTTCTTACGCTGTTCTTCACTGAATCAATCCCCCTTGTTCTAGATCTTCCTCTTGCTCTCTTACCCTTGCACTTTGCCTCCAGCATCTGTCTTGGTATTCTATTTTCCTCCATCCTCTTTACATGTCCAAACCACCTTAGTTTATTCTTCTCAATTCTCTCATTTAGTTTTCCCATCCCAACTTCCTTCCTAACATCTTCATTCCTCACTCTGTCTTTCCTTGTCTTTCCTATCATACTTCTTAGGAATTTCATTTCACTGGCTTGGATTCTACTCTCTTGCCTGCTTGTCAGGGTCCAAGTCTCAGCTGCATAAGTTAATATGGGAACATAGTACACTTTATACATTATCTCCTTGCTTTTCCTTGGTACTTCCTTATCCCAAACAAGTTTTCTTACACTTTGATAGAATGCATTGCTTTGCTGTACCCTCCTGCCAATCTCCATGTCCAACCTACCAGTTTGCATCAATTCACTTCCTAGGTATTTGAACGTGTCCACAATTTCCAAACTCTGACTTCCAATTTTCACAGCGCCCTTTCCTTGTCTTTCCCCTCTTGTCATCACCATGGTCTTGCTTTTCTCTATACTGATTTTCAGGCCGTACTTCTGAATATTTTCGTTCAGTGCATCTAGTTGTTTTTGCACTTCTTCGGTGTTAATTCCCCAGACCACAATATCATCTGCAAATAACAGTAACTTCATTTCTTTATGTCCATATGCTTCCTTTGTTTCCTTTACAATTTCATCCATCACCATTATGAACAAGAGAGGTGACAGCACACTCCCCTGTCTTAGTCCAGTCTTGTTCCTAAACCAATCTGTCTTTCCAACTGGGGTCAGTACCCTGCTAACACAGTTGTTGTACATTGCTTGCACCATTTCCAACATTTCTCTTCCCAGTCTCTTCTTAACCATGGTTTCCCATACCTTCTCTCTGGGGACACTATCATATGCCTTTTCAACAAATATTAATAATAATAATATTCAAAGAATGTCATATTCATAAGGGATGTAGGCAACCCGATTTAAGTCCCTGGCTGTGTCATGTGATCACTAACCAGGCGTCTTATGCCTGAGTTTACGCGCGGAAATGTGTGGGTAAATTTGTCTTAACCAACATTTAAACGATCATTAACATTTTAAATGTCTTTTAGTGAATCATTATTTCGAAATTATGCTTCATTTTGAATGATCTTACTGAAGTAATTTTGTACTCTGGCTTAGTAAATAAATACTGTTCATTTTATGGAATCACTTGCATCCTTTAGATCTATTTGTTCCTTTGTTACTGAAGTACAGTATATCATTTTGATCGTAGTATGGATTTGTCATTAGTTTAAAAACCTCAGTCTGAGTTATTCTGTAATTGTTGCGTGCTGGATTATATATGGGTTAAGCTCCCACTGGAAAAGAAATTGTGGATATGCGTTTGAGTGAAAGGACATAATGGGAGAACGTTATTATCTGGAATTTGAGGACCGCGACATTTGTGACGAATGAGTTACACCAGTTAAACCACACTTGTGTATCGCATCTATCTCTGATCAAGCCGTCTTTAACAACACCTCCCCCCCCTCCCTCCCCCCGCTCAAGTGGTGCAACGCCCAGAACGAAAACGCACCAGCCGTCACTGTATTATAGTATATGTGGTGGAGTAAGCTAACCTTTGAATTCATTAACATCTAATGAGTTAAGCTTGTGATGTGATTGCTGTCACAGAATGATATTTTGTTAAAGTCCATTTCATTTTAAAGTTCCTTTTATGATATGGAAATATGGGGGGGGGGAAACATATACACAGAAGTGAAAATATGGAATTGTGAAATTAGCAAACCTTTGAATTCGTTAACATCTAAGGCTGCAAGCTGTCACAGATATTTTTGTTAATGTCTGTTTCTGTTTAGAATTCCTATTTAATAGATTATCTTTTATAATATAGTAAGATGGAATGATATACACATATTCACCAGCCATGCAATAGTATTTAAAATTGGGATGCATAAACTTAGTTGTTCATAGTTAGTCCTGTTTCTGCATAACACACCACACCTCACTGCAGACCTAAACGTTATCAGAGGAGTCAATAAATAAATTTTATCGCACCTTAAAAGCCATTAGTTACAAAACCTCAAAATAAACATAGTAAGAATTTTAATAATTTTATTAATGCAGCCAATGGCCATTTATTTTTCTTCTCAGGACGGGTCAAGGAAGGGATTATAAAAGGAAATCGGCCTAGGACCTATTGAAAGGAACCATCCTGGCATTTGCCTGGTAGTGAAAATGTGAAACCACAAATAGTAGCCTACATTATGCAACGAGCCTATAATGGCAATAATTAAGACACGAATATGTTTATAAAACAAGCATATGCGAGTTTTATAATTTCCATACGAGTGTCTTAATTACCATTATAGGCGAGTTGCATACGACTGTTTATGTTCGACGATAATTATTATAACTATTTTATGTTCGAACATAAATATTTGTAAATATCTGTCGAGATTTTGCCAGTTTTATGTACTGAACAGAGCACATGGGACGCAGAGAATACCTTGTATTTGACCATGGCCTCCTCGATTACCCCACTATGACACTAGACCACGCAGTGAAATTTCAATTAGAAGGCCTTGGAACTCAGCACAGGTGCGATGCTATCCTTATCTAATTGGTCAAACAACTGTTTCTTGAGCTCTGATTGGTGGGAGAAACTGTCCCATAATGAAAACCTGTAATATAATGAGCCTCATTATAGTACAGTTTGATGACATATAATATTTACATTTCGACGTCGGAGAACATAAAACCATTTTCAGGACGGCCGAGGTGGGATTCGAACCCACGCTCTCCCGATGTCAGTGACACACGAGGTTGCGCGTCAGCACTCTCGGCCACTACGGCCGGTAATATAAAATTTAACATGACAATATTATTCTCTACTACCGGTATTATATTTGCTCCAGTCACTGAGTGATTTTGTTAATTTTTTTACACCATATAAAGTGATAATGTTCAAATTTCTGAGCACATAATACACAGATACATTGATCATTTGCATGATGGAATTTTTTGGTTGTACATAACTTATGGTGAAAACCAGTGGCAGCTGGCGGATAATTGTTCTGGGTGTTGCACTATTTACATTAAGGGGGGGATGGGGGTTAGGGTAAAAGACTGCTTGATATCAAAGAAAACTGTATTCATTTGCGCGGTAAAACGGATGAACCTCATTCATCACGAATGCTGCACTTCAGAGAACATCACATTGCCATCGGATTAAATGGATTATAAGTTAGTCTACATGAAGGCCTTCACGAGAACAAAACAACGTAAGTTACGTATATACGAGGGTGAGAAAGAACGTGTAAATTACATTGCAAGACATAGTATCGGCAGTTGATGGAGCATCATAGATGTCTCCGTCCGCGCCTCGGCTCTCTTATTGCAATCAGCGGGCAACGACCAGCCGAGTTAACTGTTAGGTTTGGACTTACTCGGTCTACCATCTCTGCCATACCCTTCACTATTGAGATCTCATCGGTGCTTGGGCCTGGCAACGACCAAACGAACGAGCGCTCCTAGACAGTTGGCGCGCTTCGCATTCTCAGACAGTTCACAGTAACTTACTATAAGATTTCCTGAATTATTAAAGAACAGAATTATGAATTCCTCTGCATATAAAAGAAAACGTACAGCTTTTATTACTAAAAATATTATTACGGTATTAATTGATTTTCTTGAATTAATCTGGTCGTTGTGCAACACTGCAACCTTATTACCAGCCGCCACTGGTGAAAATCATGTATGGCAAGCCTAATAGTGGCATACCTCTCTGCATTTGGTTTGTTTTTGTCCATTTTCTGTTTATCATTTCCAAGAAATTCGTCATTGATTTCTTCTTGCTTCCTTTTCTGTCTGGATATCACTGTATTGCATGCGTCTGTAAATGGTAGCTTTAACTTAGCTGAATCCTTAAGTTCTCCAGGAAGAAAATTTCTCTGGAAAGGGGAGGAGTCAATGAGATACTGATATGAAATGAATAACACTGAGCAAAATTTTGGAAGGAGGTGGCCATGTCCTATTAGAAGATGCTTACCAGACACCTGCATTTCCCAGTGCCAGTTTCTGGATTTTCCTGAATTTATCATATTCATCCTCCAGTTTCCCTTAATGTACATGGATTTTCAATTTTCCAACTAATTTGCATTAAAAGATACTTTGAAAACTTAATGAAATCAGTATTTTCACAGTAGATGGAGTATTATATCTTGAATTGCATCTAAATCTAGCGGTGATGCATTTCACTCTCTTCTGGTTTGGGTATGTCTTGAGAGTTGTGCATGCTTATTTATGCACATCCTCTTTCATTTGTGGCCCAATTGTTCCTTATACCTAGTTTGAATTAATAAGTTTAAGAGGAAGTCAATCACATGGGCCATGTTTTGGCAGTGGTTTCACATGTGGTCAACTCTTCTAATCCTCGTGTGGTTCTGTGCTAGGGCATGCAGGATTTGTTTCTTTTTTAAAGTGGAATCATCCATCACATTACCTCTGGGCATCCAAGCCCGTATCTCAAGTCCTCAACAACCAATGTGTGCTGGACAAGATGAGATTCATCTCATCGCATGATGTGTCCATACCAGGATTTGCAAGTTTCTCACTGAAGGATGCAACTTTAAATACCCCACAAATATCTATTTGGAACCATTACCTCTGAATGAACCCAAGCTGACAAACTTTGCTTTTACATTTCTGTACATTGCCTTCCATATGTCTTCTGCTGGGTCATACAGTGTCATACATACCTATCGACAGTTGTATACCTTACCTTTTCATTTCTTCTTAATAAACATCCCTTCCTGGATATCACAAAAGAAACTGTTTTTTTATTTTTTATTTGGGTGCTTGGACATTGTGGTCATTTCATCCCCATGTAGTTGGGTGTGTGTAGAATTTGTCTGGTAATCTGTGTTATTGCGGTGTCTGAAATAGTGTGTGTACTTAGATTGGGATGAAGGCGGCCATGGCCTAAAGTTAGGAACCATGCCGGCATTTGCCTGGAGTAGAAATGGGAAACCACGGAAGACCATTTCTAGGATAGCCAAGGGGGGAATCAAACCCGACTATTCTCCGTTTGTCCCACAAGGCTGAGAATACCCCATTCCAGATCTCAGACCAGAATTAAATTTCTTGGCAGAGCTAGAAATCGAACCCAGATCTCCAGGGTGACAGCCAAGAATGTTAGCCGCTACACCACGAGGTGGCCTATCACCTATCACCTTGTAAACAGCGTGAAGGTTTGGCACCCCCTAAGGAAAGTTGATGTCATGGTGAGGAGGATCAACAATTTGTACAAAAATATCCACTGTTCAATCAAAACCCCTATAGGAATGACTGAAAGCTATTATATACAAGCATGTTTCTTATTTTCATTGGGAATGAGAAAATGAAAGTCATGATGTTTGCCGAAGACATATCTCTGAGGGGTGACACCAATGATCAACTACAAGACTAGTTAGATGCATGGATAGAAGCAGCAAAAGGATGTGGTCTTATCCTCGGCCCAGAAAAGAGTGAGGTGAGGGTCAAGATAAAAGATGGTCAGCTGCTGGGGTTTTTTGAAGTGGAGGAAAAACAATTACAGATGCCTGATAAATTCAAGTCATATATAAAAGAGGTGCCATAGTAACTTTTACAGAGTAATTCATCATCATTTTCAGTTTTCCAGCCTAAGCCAGATCGGAGCAAATATGACACTCTTCCACTTTACTCTGTCTGTCCATCATCCTTCCTGAACCACTGAACTCCACTCTAGGTTCCGAACTCTCACACTGTCTTTTACCAAATCCATCCACCGTACTCTAGGTCTTCCTTGTCCTCTCTTTCCAGTCATCTGTCTCTCCATCACTTGTTGTGGCATTCTTTCATCATTAATCCTTTTCACATGTCCATACCATCTCAATCTTCTTCTGCTCCAGCTTATCATTCAGCTTCTGTACATTCACTTCCTTTCGGATGTCTTCATTTCTCACTCTATCTCTCCTAGTTTTCCGTACCATACTCGTCAGGAATTTCATTTTGACTGGCTGTATTTTACTTTCATCTCTCCTGGTCATCGGCCAAGTTTCTGCTCTATACATCATAGGTCTTCATCATCATCAACTTGTACAGTTTCCAGCCCCAGGCTGGGTCTGTTTGGAACATAAGCCTCGCCACTTAGTTCTTTCTTCCCACCACCTCTCCTCTATCACTCTGGTCCAGTCCTCGCCTCTCTTCTTGACACATTCCTCCACTCCTTTCAGCCATCTATCTCTTGGTCTTCCCCTTGGTCGTTTCTTCTGCATCTGCATCTCATGTATCCTCTTGGGAATCTTCTTCTCATCCATTCTCTTTAAGTGTCCATACCACCTCAGTCTTGATGTCTCAATCCTACCTTGCAAGGGCTCCTCTTTCACCATTTTCCTGACCCTTTCATTCCTCACCCTGTCTCTTCTTGTTACTCCGATCCTACTTCGCAGGAACTTCATTTCACCTGCCTGTATTCTGCTTATGTCTCTTTTCTTCATTGTCCACGTTTCTGAAGCATAGGTCAGTATCAGGATATAGTAGCTTCTGTATAACACTTCCTTGCTTTTTTGTGGGACATCTTTATTCCACACTAAGCTCCTAATGCTTCTCAGAAATGCTTCTGCCTGTCTGCCACGTTCCGTAATCTCTTTGTCATTTCTCCCATTTTCCTCCAACATACTTCCCAAGTACTTGAGACTTTCCACCTTCTTCAGCTGTCCACCTCCAAGTGTTATCCCACTCATTGGTCTGTCCTTTTTCCTGGTCGTTAACAGGATCTCACATTTACTGATGTTAAACTTCCATCCGTACTCTCCCACTGTTTCTTCCCAAGCCTTCAGCTGCTCCTGAATTTCCTCCTCCTTGTTTCCCCAGACCATGAGATCATCTGCGAACACCATTGCTTTCATCTTATCTTCTCCTATCTTTCCTGCTATCCGTGTCATTACCTCGTCCATAACCACAATAAAGAGAAGGGGTGACAGCGAACTACCCTGTTTCAGGCCACTCATTTGTTTGAACCAGTCTGTTCTTTCCCCTCCAACTTTCACACAACTCACACTTCCACAATACATCTCCTTCACTCTGCCTACAGTCTCTTTTTCCACTCCCATGTTTTCCATTGCTTTCCAAACCTTCTCCCTACACACACTATCATAGGCCTTTTCGATGTCCAGGAAGGCCATCAGCAGATCCTCTCCAAATTCGTAGTGGTGTTCCTGGAGCTGTCTCACTGAAAATATGAGATCCACTGTTGATCTCCCAGGTCTGAATCCATACTGCTCTTCTCTCAGTTTTCTCTCCACTTTGGCTCGTATTCTACTTTCTAATATCTTTTCATATATCTTGGCACAGTGAGGTATGAGTGTGACTCCCCTGTAATTTCTGCACTCCTTTCTGCTTCCTTTCTTAAATATTGGGACAATTAATCCTTTCTTCCAATCTTCTGGGGTCTTTTTCTCCTTCCATATCTCCCTCATCACATGGTACAGCCACTGTTTCCCAACCTCCCCTGCTGCCTTCACCATTTCAACACTCACTTCATCCACACCTGGTGCCCTTCCTCCTTTCATCTTGTCTATAGCCATTTCCAGTTCTCTCCAAGTCAGGTCCTTTTCCATTCCTGTGTTGTCTTCTCCATCTTCCAATACATTGGCTTCCTCCCTATGACCATTTGGATTCAGCAAATCCTCAAAGTACTCTTTCCACACTGTCTTGAGTGCCTCTTTGTTGTGTACCTCATTTCCGTTTTTGTCCATCATTACCACATCCTCTCGCAGACCTCTTCTCTTACTTTTGACCATCCCATAAAGTACTTTCTTATTTCCTCTGCTGTCTTCCTCCATCATCTCTGTCCACATTACCATCCACTTCTTCCTCTCCTCTGCGACAATCTTGTTTGCTTCTTTCTTCTTTATCTTATAATATTCCCTTGTCAGATCAGTTCTTTCCTGGAACCACACTCTGAAAGCCTTGTTCTTCCTTCCCACAGCTTCTTTTACTCTCTCATTCCACCATGGTGTCTCTTTACACCGCTTTCTGTTGCTTGTTCTTCCACATACTGTCACTGCAGCTTCCACCATTGTGTTTTTGAATTGCTTCCATTCCTCTTCCCCTGTTTTAGGATTGTCTGTTGGCATCCTTTCCCTTATTATCTTCTGGAATTCTTCCTTGACTTCCTTTTCCTTCAGTTTCCATACTTTGATTCTCCTTTCCTGGTACTCTGTCCTCTTGCTATCCTTAACAGCTCCCAGGTTCATTACAAGTATTCTGTGGTCACTATCTAAGGCCTCTGATGGTATTACCTTATATCTCTGACACTTCTCTTCATTTCCCAGTCGTACAGCATGTAACCTACCAAAGATTTCTTTGTTAAATCACTGCTGTACCACGTTACCTTGTGGCTTAGGTCTTATACATCCCAAATTAAACTCTGAACCTGATGATAGAAAAGATGAGAACAGGATTCATACAGCAGAGATGAGATTTGTCAGGAGCATGGTCAGCAAAACAAGGTGTGATAAAATACAGAAAAGAAAATTGTCTGAAGTACACTTGTTACAGGACAGAATAGTATCTCAGAGTATATGCGACAAATGGATGCAAATAGAATCCCTCCCAAAATTTATGATTTACACTCATCATTTCTAACAAGACTTTTGGTGATGTTGTGTGGTGAGGAGTAGAATCACTTTCTATCAGCCAATCTCAGGCAACAACTTACATCTACCTGGAGAGGTTTTGTTTCCGATTGTCTTTGTTTATATTCCAGGCGGGGCTCCCTAGGGTAGCCAGAGCCTATCTGGACATTTTGAATGTATAATTGTAGTAAGGTGCTAGCCCAAGTTTCAGAGATATTGCATCTCATATAGGATTTTAGGCTTGCATTTTGCAGAGCAGGTGGGAAATGCCCCTATTTATTTATTTCTAAATAAGGTTTAGGAATTCATGATTTATTTTTATATAACTTAATATATATGTTTCTTGCTGGTATTCATCACTCTGTCATCTACAGTAATCGTCTTCTATGAACCTCTGTAAAGGCTGGCCCCGTTGTGTTGGAGTTGCACACCTGCTCACTCTCGGAGGCCCCAGGTTTGATTCCTGGCTCCGTCAGGGGTTCCAGAAACTCAAGTGAGGGCTGGAACGGGGTACACTCAGACTCGTGAGGACAATTGAGTAGTTGTCCGACACTGAGGCAGCACCCCAGTATGGAAAACCAAGATTAACAGCCGACGGGACTCACTGACCACGTGTCACCACACAATCTGTAGGCCAATGGCTGGGCAGTGGCCACTTCGTAGGCCAAGCCACTTCATGGGCTATGCCACCACAGGAATGGAAAGATCTGAAAAGACCAGCCCGGCCACATTCTACCGTCCCTTTTTAAGTATTAACTTTTCTTACCCTTTTTGTTATCTGGGAAGAAAGAGGGGTGTACAGTTGTTGTAGTCGAGATTGTGGCGGGTGCCACGATCCAGAGAGGGGCTACAAGGTCCCAGGTCCTTTCCCCGACTCTGTCAGGGATTTAAAACTGACAGGAGTGCTGGTATGGGGTGCACTCATCTTCATAAGAACGATTCAGTAACTATTGGTATATGATCCTGATCAAGAAAGTCAAGATTAACAGCCGAGGGGACACGTCACACTGACCATGTGTCATCCTGCAATCTGCAGGCCATATGGCTGAGCAATGGTCACTTGGTGCCACAGGATAAAATTAAGGTTGACATTTGTGGAACAGATTGTTCTGCCTCCACTGAGCACAGTGCTACACATGCATTTAGAGACATTTCACGTTGTACTATCATTTTGGTGGCTTCGGTGGCATAGTCGGTAGCATGCTGGGCTTCTATGCCCAAGATCGCGGGTTCAAATCCGGCCGAAGTCGTCGGATTTTTTTAGAGCGTTAAAAATCCCTCAGTATGCCTTCCTTCGGAGGGGAAGTAAAGGCGGCAGGCCCATGTCATAGATTTATGGCATGTTAAAGATCCTTCCACTAATTACACCTGTGTGAAGCTAAATTGTATAGGTTAAGAATGTAAACAACGCTCGTAGGTTCCTAAGTTCGTTGCCAAGAGCTGACTGCAGTGGCGTCTAGTAGCTAAGTTCTGAACTAGTAGTCATTGACGATGGTGTTTGGCGGCAAAATTAGGAACTATTTGAAAAATTCAAATGTCTGCAGTTCTTACTTGAATTAAAAAAACAGATAACACTCACTAATACAGTCATCACAATTAACACCTGTTATCAGACAGATTCTACACACACCCAAAGTACACGGGGCTACATGACCGCGTTGTCGCCAATACCCTGTCAATCCGTAGAAGACTTAATTGTATTTGGTTTGAATTAAGTGCTCCAATGTGGGTGTAAACTATGTAAATATATATAAATAAATAAATACTGTATGAATTTAATTAATTTAATTTTAAAAATTCTTTGATTATTGTGTGCTGGAGAAGAATCCATTGCAATTTAAAACATGTACACACTGATTAATAGATAAATTTTAATTAAATATATGTAGTGACAGGTGTTGTTAAATTTATAGAATTATTCTAAGTATTTATCAATTCAATTTCACATCTATCCTTCCTAAATGAAATTGTGTATGTTTATTTTCATTAGCACCAACTGCATTGAGTGGGTATTACTCCCAAAAGCAACATCAGAAGCTAAGCAATTGTCATTAATAATCTCAACACAATTCCAAGGAGATCCTCCACTTACATTAAGTGTTGATATGGAGGGCTATGACACAATCAAGGTATGTAAGTAAATACCGTACTACAATCTCATAACATTTACAATTCAATAAGAAACTGCTTTTGTTGTTTCATTTGAGAGGCCTGGGCAGCGCGGTTGTTTAGCTCCGTGCACGATTTGTTTGATAACCTGTGTTATTGTAGGGTCTGTAGTATTTGTAACTGGGATTGAAAGGAGGCAGCCATGGCCTTAAGGAGCCGTCCACATCACAAAGAGGAGGGGAGGAGTTTATGATTACGTTGAATGACGTGTGGGGAAGAGGTTAACAAAATTATTACGGTACATAACCACTTAACAAATAACAACAACAACAAAAACTCATTTTACGAGCTACATGGCTTTCCAGGGTGGGTCATATCAAAAATTCTTTCATACAAAATCCCTCAGTATGCCTTCCTTCGGAGGGGAAGTAAAGCCGGCGGTCCCATGTCATAGATTTATGGCATGTTAAAGAACCTTCCACTAATTGCACCTGTGTGAAGCTAAATTCGATAGGTTAAGAATGTAAACAACACTCTTAGGTTTCTACGTTCGTTGCCAAGAGCCGACTGCGGTGGTGTCTAGTAGCTAAGTTCTGAACTTGGCCTAGTAGTCGTTGACGGTGGCGCTTGGCGGCAAAAGTAGGAACTATTTGAAAAATTCTAAGTAACAGTACTTAAATTTAAAAAAAAAGACAGATAACACACACTATTACAGTCATCACAATTAACACCGGTTATCAGACAGATTCTACACACACCCAAAGTACACGGGGCTACATGACCGCGTTGTCGCAGCCCCTAAACTTAAGAACCAGCCAACCAAAGGCACTGTGTATCGGGATGTAGGGTTTATGTTAGTTGAATGTAAATAAAATTTTTTTTTACTTATAAAATTAGCAGTAGCCTTACCTTGTAAATTGAATGCAAAGGTCATTTTTTTTACATATAAAATTAACAGAAATCTCACCTTGTGAGTTGAATACAAAGACCATTTATGTTCTACTTATAAAATTATCAGAAGCCTTGCTTTTTAAATTGAAGGTTAAGATCATTTTTGTTCATCATCATCTTAAACAGCTTATAAAATTAGCAGAAGCCTTACCTTATAAATTGAATGTAAAGACCATTTTTGTTTTACTTATAAAATAAGCAGAAGCCTCACCTTGTAAGTTAAATGCATAGGTCAGTTTACTTTTACTTATAAAATTAGCAGAAGCCTTACTTTGTTCAAAGATGAAAAATAAAGTAGAACATTCGTCAATCGTTTGCACATTTCTTGTACTTCTTTTACCCCCCAAAACACCTCTGGAAACTGCAGCTTTATACTTTTTACAGTACAGTAATTGATGTCTCTGACATTGTGTTTCTTGTTTCATTTATTTATATGATTAAATCGTGATGAAATCAGAAATATTAAGTATTGCTTTGTGATTAAAAAATACAGGGGAGGAGGACGATGCAATGATTACGTGTGACTACATCGACCAAAAGGTTATTACATATTATGTGGATGGCCCCCTAAGTTAGGAAGGCATTGTAATCTATAATGTGCAATGTATAGCAACTATTACCTTACGTCTTGTTATTCATGTCTTTTTTTTTTAAGCGTGTGGCTTTTTGTGCCGGGAGTGTCCAAGGACATGTTCGGCTCCAGTTTTGTAGCTGCTTTGAGGTGGACACCCAATGGGTGAGCTACAAGTACCATCGCGTGTGGAGTGTTGTCTGAGGAGGAAAGTTTGAATGTAAGGACGAGGAGTTGGAAGGAAGTGGCTGTGGCCTATAGTTAGGGACCAACTCCGGCATTTGCCTGGAAGGAAGATGGGAAACCACAGAAGACCATCTTCAAGTTTGCCGGCTGGGGGATTCGAACCTCCTTGCCTCCCGGATGTGAGCGACTGCCAGCAGTCATGCCGTAACGACCACGACTAACTCACCCGGTCATATCAGATTAAATGACATCCACCTATATGAGTAGTATTTTGTCAATTCTTGTTGATCTTTCTTTGTTGTTTAGTGTTCTTGATTGTTGTTAGAATGTGTAGGAATTCCATTGTATCACCTGTGTAAGAGTTTGCCTAAGTATATTAGGTGAGCTCAGGATATAAAATCAAGGTCAAAATGACCCAATGGCCAGAGTGTTAAAGATTCTATTAATCACTTTTTAAACACTAATAATGTCTTGTCACAAAGGAAGGTTGTTAGGACACATACTAAGACACCCAGGAATTGCAAACATAATTATGGAAGGATGGGTTGGGGAAGAGAACTGTAGGGATAGACCAAGGTTAGAATATGTTAAACATATTGCCTCACATGTAAGGTGTGGTAGCTAAGTAGAGATGAAATGATTAGCTCAGGACAGGGAGGCATGGAGAGCTGCATAAAACCAGTCAAACGCTGAAGACTCAAAACACACACAACTGTAGCAACAAACTGCTAAACTGACGAGAATAAGACAGGGGAAAGTTGTTTTACTCATAGTTCTCTTGAAGCATAAGTTGAGGTGTTGACTTCTTTCTGACAATGTGGGGGCAGGATAATGCAGTAAAATCAGATAAGTACCCTATTATCTGTTGAATAAGACTAGAAAATGTAACCTCACTGTGGATTTGAACCCGAACCTTCTTCTGCTGCTGTTCACCTCCTAGTGTAGCGGCTAGTATTCTTGGTTGCTGCCAGGTCCAGGTTCGATCCCCGGCTCTGCCAAGATATTTAATTCTGGTCTGAGGACTGGAATGGGGTAGGGGTACATACGGCCTCGTGAGGCAGAACTGAGAAGAGGAGGGTTCGATTCCCACCTGAGCCATCCACAAAGTGGTTTTCCATGGTTTCCCCTCTTATACTCCAGGAAAATTCTGGGATGGTCCCTAACTTAAGGCCATGACCAGCTCCTTTCCAATCTTCATCTGAATTACAAATACACTCCCTACTATAGACACCACAATAACAAAGGTTATCAAAGATATTCTACATACATATAGTTCTCTTACTTCCCTCGTTAATGAGCGACGACTCAAACGTAGGCAGTAGCACGCGCCGACAATAACCATTGTTTGCTTCTGACCAATAACATGCTTCCTCTATTTCTCCACGTGGACTCCACAGTCCGGTCGTAGTGCCTGCTCGCATGTCATGCAGGTGGCAGGTGTCCAGTGTTGCACAACTTCACGTAGCTCTGTCCAGTTTTGCTGCTTGCTCTCAGTGGTTACGATGGAGAGTTGACAACGCTGTACCTCGAGCTGGGAAAGCCTTGGCTGTCCACAGACATGGAATGTAAACTTATCCGGCCAGCTAGATATCAAAGGAAAGTGACTATACACACCCACGTACATGGGGCTGAATAACCATGACGTCGAAGCCCCTCAAATGAAACAACAAAATTAATCTTCTGCTGTTCGGACAAGTACGTTTACCCACTTAAACCAATGTGGCCGCACCTCTCAGTCCAAGACTTGAAAAGTGTCGTGGTCATAGCTAAACGCACCTGCCCGGACAGAAGTTGATTCTGGTTGAATGCCGACTGTGGTAGCATTTTCGAATCTTAATCAACATGTATGATAGCTATGCCTTAAAACAATTTTTATAATTCAGATAAGTTTTTTGTTTGTTTTTCTTACATCGTTATGCCCGTCGAAGGAACGTGATTTAATCTATCTCGCTGATCTTGCTTTCTTGTCCTTCCAAAATTCTTCATCTTCTTGCTTCTGCGGACCTACTTCCAGGTTCTGGGGGATGTAATGTTTAAAATTGATGATTGTCAACTAGTTCTCTGAATTTAGATCAGTCCAGTACCATATCACTAGAGATAACTTTTTCCTGAAGGTCTTAATCAACTTCAATCAGCCAGTTGTTCTCAGCTTTCATTGAGAGAGTAAGATTTATAATTATTTTAGTCAGCCTGTGATCACTCATTCCGACAATATGCCCATAAAATTCCTAACGTCTTTTCCTGAATGTGTCCAAGATCTCTGAATGTTGATAAAGCTCCTGGGGTTTCTTTTTCATCCAAATTCCCTCATTACAAACTGGGCCGAAAATTTGCCTCAAGATTTTTTTCTTTCTTGTGATCTTCCCCCAATGATCAGTGTTTCAGAGGTGTAGTGCCTCATGTTTGATTACCATGTTGTAATACCATAATTTTGCTTTATGAAAGATGAATTTCTTATTCGAGTATACCTGTTCATGAGATTCTATAGGCCCTTTGCAATTTTGCGATTCTTTCTTTGTTTGCATCACAATTCTGGCCTGATGGTTGGATAATTTCTCTTAGGTATTTTTTGAATTTAGACACTTGAGTTAGTATTTGAAGGGCTGACAGAATAAAAGGGATGAGTCCACTTTTACAAATTGTTCAGGAGAGCAAAAACTATGCTCTGAAACCAAATAACATTTGTCTTTGATCATTTGTTATTAATTGTTCTTTGTTATTTAGTAAAATTTGTAGTAAAGATTGCAGTAAAACAATGCTATTAGGTACTTTTCCAACCATAAATAGTCTAAACTACAAGCTTTTGTGGGAAGAAGGTGATTAGTCCGTAGGACTTATCCCCTTTATTCCATCCAATAAGAGAAAATAGTATTGTTGTTGCAAAAATGACGTTTATTTTGTATGTTGTACAATATTAACACAGTTAAATTAACTTTCTACTATATTATGTTACAAGCTCAGTAGTTATACAAACTACGATCAGAGAGTGTCGTCTGCCTGCTTAATTGTGTGGAAGGTTTTCAAAGATCCTAGCTTTAAGTTCACAGAATGTGGCCAAACGCTGTAGATCTTTATATTTTGCTGCACTGATCGGAATGGGCCCTAAAATAAAAGCAAAGTGATTAGAAAACTGACTTTTCCTTTAAAAAAATTTCATAAATGGTCTAACAAAAATAAACTTACCATCATAGGAGGGGCCTGGTAGAGTGAATTCTTCATTATGTGGTGGTCGATTGTGCCTTTTCACAATGACTGCTTCTTCCCAGGCTCCGTTGTACGTGGTACGGTAATGAATGTCTTCAGTGTTGTTGTCGGTCCTTACCTCTCGTATGGGTCGAATTGGAAACTTCCTCTTTGCGTAGACTGAAGTTAGGTGTTCTGTCCATTACCGAAAAATGGCTCAGCAATCAGATCACTGTTTTGTTCATGTTCTCGTATAAGTTGAACAACAAAGGGTGAAGGCTTTCACCGAGCTGAATCAAAGTGTTCCTTCCAAGCTTCTGGTATCTCAAGCCAAGCTTTTAGGTTTAATAACGCCATTTGTCTGTCACAGTCTAAGTAGCTGTGGCCACGTACTGGATAAGTGAGAGTAATTTTGGTAAAGCGCTTCTCATGGTGGACCAAATAATGCATAAAACGTAATATGGTGAAATTCTTATTCTGACCGCCACATGCGTCACAAAAGAATTGTATTTCCTTGACTTCTAGTGGAAGGTGGTTAGAGAAAAAGTCGTGTAGAAGAGAGCACACGTCATCACTTCCTCGTTTTCCCACAGTCTCGGTGTATAAGTAGAAATAACTTTGACCTGATGATAACACTGTGATATTAAAAACATGCAAAGACATCATTGGTAGACACATTGGGGATTGGTAAGTTTCTGCCATAATCAAAGCAAATGGCCTCTTTTTCTACAGAAGGCTGACAATCTCGAACTGATGCACTTTTTCTATTGTAAAATGTTTGAGCCCTTCTTTTGTGAAGTGTGTTTGCTGTCTTTAATCGACCTATTTCGATTTCTATTTCTTTCATTCTGTCCATGTTGGTACAGTTCTTTTTTTCAGTCTCCAAATCTTCAACTTGTGACATAAATACGTCACAAGTAGAACAAGTGTCTATTCGTGGATACCCAAAGCTGATATTGAATTCTGCTAAAAAGATTTTTCTGTAGTAATGGTAGGACACCTTTACTCCTTGATTTTGTTCCTTAAACAAATCAAACATATTTTTCATATTCAAATCTTGTTGCAGGTAAGTTCGTTTGGAATCTTTCAAACCATAATGATTGTTCCTGGAAGGAAATGATTTAATGTGCTGTCTGATTAAATTTACAACTTCATCCTTAATCTTATGAGGCCTAACATTGTGCTTTCCTTGTTTGCTTTTCGCACAAAATCCAGTAGCTGCCAGACCAGTACAAACTTGTTCTAGTCGTTTTTTTCCTATCCCATGAATAGAACAAAAAGCCTTTTTCCAAACGTCATACTCTACTGTCTGGCCCTCATCATTTTTACCACGGACTCTGTATTTAAACGTGGCGGAATTCGTCCTAGCCTCTTCTGCTGGGTTCCGATTACGGCGATGATATACAAGAAGAACAGATATCATGCCACTTATGTAAGTGTCTTGCTCGTCTTTACTTTCCATGAGATTAAACTGTTGAAGTATAGAATGTTTTACTAAATCTGGTACAACTTCAAAACATCGAAGTCGACATTCACAGTCCTGGCCAAGAACATGAGTCGATTAATTTTTTTCCTTACATCTGACATTCTACCACGTACTTTTCTTTTTTTCTTCTCTGAACTTCTTACAAACTCATCAGCATCATTCCCCATTGTTTGTGAATCTTGCAGACATCTCGACTGTTTTAGCACTGAACTTAGATGCACTAAAAACAAGCTACTGCCACAAACTAACTAAACAGTATTGCGCATTTAACTCCACGTGCCCGCATTTACTAGCAGGAACTGCAATGAACACACACACACTACTTTACACTAACTATCGGACCGTCTTATTCACTTGCTTCTTGTTGAGAGACTGAGGACAATATTGTGGGCAAATCTAGAAACAAGTCTCGACGTGCTGATGCGTCATACTTCACGGTGCAACAAGCGCTTGGAACAGAACGGACTGATCTCCTTTATCCCCGATTCGAGGATTCTTCTTTTATTATTTTTCAATGGACTGGTCCCGTTTATCCCACAATCGTCAACACCATTTGAAAAACATTGGTTCTATGTCTAGTTTGGCATAAAAACATCCGTTTTGTCAATTGATGGACTTATCCCTTTTATCCCGCCAGCCCTTCATTTGTTATACTAATCATAAGGTATTAATAATGTTAGAATAGTACAAATGCTAGTGATTACTAGTAAATAAAGTAATAATTTAATTTATCAATTTAACATTTAAAGAAACCATTTTGGTAGGTTAGTCATGTCTTATTTATTGTTTTAAATTAAAAGTGTTGAGTCACAGTTCATCCCTACACATGACTAACACTTGAAATAACAAGTGAAGAAAAGATAGCTTTGATGCCAGTTTTCAGTGTTGCCTTATTAACAATTGATATTGTAACTTTCAGTTGGTCAATCTCTACATAGTATAAAACAAAGTCCCCGATTCTTGGAGTAGCGGGTAATCTCGAGAACCACTGGATGGATTATGATGCAGTTTTCAGCATTCTGTAAAGGATTTCTCGAGGAAAGTTTCTGTCAGTTATGACCAAAGGAAGCCGAGCAATAACAATTTCAGTGAATCGAGTCGAAGAAAAGCCTGCCGTCTGTGCACCTTTTAAGCTTATGCTGGGTAAACTGTTAAAAATATCTTTGCCTGACTGATTCACATGCCTCTGTCTTCCAACGCTTTCCTCCAATTTTGACTCTAACCTGGCCAGGCTGGTTTCACACAGTACGATATCATCAGCAAACATCATAGTCCCAGGTGTTTCACCTTTAACCTCTCTCACCAAAACATCCATAATTAAGTCAAATAAGTATTGACTAAGTGCTGACTCTTGATGTAATCCAAGCTCCACTGGAAACCCCTCAGTCACACCCACACTGCTCCTCACTTGGGTCACAGCTCCCGCATACATCTACTTCACCAACCTTGTGTACTTCTCAGGCACTCCCGTCCATCTCATGCATCTCCAAACTTCTCTTTGAGGAACTCTGTCATATGGCTTTTCCAGGTCAATGACTCTACATGCAGCTCTGATTGCATCGCTCTGTATCGTTCCATTACTGTGTTAATGCGAATATTGCATCCATTGTCCCTCTTCCAGGCATAAACCCAAATTGCTAGTCTCCTATTGATGTTTCATGTCGAAATCTTCCTTCGATAATTTTTCCCAAATCTTCATGGTGTTATACGGCATGAATACGGTTGTCACTGCGGGGGCCGAGGTTAGATTCTCGGTTCTGACAAAAAAATTAATACCGATCTGAGGGCTAGAATGGAGTACACTGAGATTAGTGAGGCAAAACTGAGAAAAGATGGGTTCGATTCCTGCATCAGCCATATTAGAAGGGGTTTCCCCACTTCTACTCCAGACAAATGCTACGACAGTTCCTACCTTAAGGTCAAGACTGCTTTCTTCCCAATCCTCACCTCAATTTCAAATACACGTTCTGAACACTTGGTGGTTAATTGTATATTGAGTTTATATATGGAGCTCATTCAAGCAAGTCTTGCACACGGTCAAACTTCACGGGATAATCACATGGAACACACAAAGTAAGTTTCCGCTACCTAGCGGTGGATATGAGCACTTGCTGAACTACTAGCATGCTTGCCAACAATGGGCGCAATTAGTCTTAGCACTAGCACATACTACTATATTAGACGCACCACAGTAACACAGTTTACCAGACAAATTCTACGCACACTCAGTTACATGATGTCCAAGCTCCTATATGATACAATAAAAGAGATGAAACCAAAAAAAATTTCCTTCCAGGAAAGACTTGCCCATATGCCAGAGATAAAGCTGAAAGAGGAAGATCGTCTGGCATCGGTGGTTAGTCTCATCAATGATGAAGCAGCTATTGTTCCCCGAGGGGGACTTTTCAAATGTCCAGATGGTGTTATCGTAGAAAATGTAACATTTACTGGCTTAACAATGCTGGAAGCCAAGAAACAAAAATCATTTCAGCACTTCCGAGTGCCACAACAGCGATGGAACACCAATCTCTTGACTAGGCCAGATTATAACTTTGCTATTGATTTCCTGGATACTATTGACATTGATATTCCAAAAGGTAAGGTGCAGAATTCAAATTCTAGTTTAAGAGATATTCCAGTTTGCCAAATCTTTAAAATTTATATATGATGTACATGGTGGACCATAAGTCAAGTGACTCCTCTTTATTTTATTTTAAAATAACAACAAAATTAAACATGAGATGTATCTATTCAACATTCATGTGTCCAAAATGATCATAACCATTCTTGTAACAAAACTGAGAGGTTTTGTTCAGAATATCTTCCATGATAGATGAAAATGCTTCTCTCACAGCGGACCACAGTTCATCCAATGATCAATAGTGCTGTTACCTATTGGTGTAAAACGTAAACGAGTAGTGCTAACAATTGAACGAATATTAAACATTCAGAAATTAGATAGTAATGAAGTCTCTGCAAGCAAATTAGCCAATAATTACGTCTTGAAGTAAGGAAGAAGATAAACAACCAAAAGCAGAGAACCATTACAGACTTCTTCGGAGCACAATAATGTGGGTGAGTTATCTTTATAAATGTATTATAACTAGAGCCCTGCGCGGTTGAACAAAACATTATCCGCATCCGCACAACTGTTATCCACATTCGCCCCACATCCGCATGCCTTTTTTACGCATTTGCATGTTTGTTATCCGAATCTACTGGCAATAAAATAAGCTTTTTAATTAGAAGCATAAATTACTAAAGAAACATATTTCCATTAATGAAACCACACAGTGTGTTGTCTGGAGTGGACAAGGCCAGGTCCCTCCTGACATGCTTCCATTCTAGTTATGGGTCTTCCACATCATGCTCGATCGTTTACACTCCCTGTTTCGATGCACGCTTTTCCCATTGTATAATGTCGATTCCATACCTTTCTTGAAAGCGATTCATAACATCTTAATGTCTGTCATTGTCATACCGGTATTGGATCTCTCGTGGACCTACACTGTGGTAACAAAATGCTGTTTGACAGAATACGAACTCGTGTCGACAGCTGTCACAGGCAGCAAGGGCACGTTCAATCAACCTGTTAGGAAACAATTCATTAAGGTGATCTGACACTGATAGCAAAATATGCAGGGGCACATCGTTTTGCAGTATCCAGCTTCCAGCTTCCATGAGCTGCATATAGAGCCATTATTGGAGCATCTCTTCAAATGGCTGCCCGTTAACAGAACTACAAAGAAAAAAGACGTTCCTAAAATACGGTTTGGAGTTATACCATCATCATCGGCTTTAACTCGAATCCGAGTATAAATCTTCTTCCTTCAGTCCAGTTTGTGGATGTATTTACGGTGACTAAAGAGTCCAATCCTGGCATGGAACAAGCGTCCACACAAGTCACATAGTATTGCTGGAGGAGGACGTGGTTGGGCTGCTCGAAGTTTCCTAGCTTGACGCTTGGCCTCTTCATGTGTGCGTCGATCCCTTTCAAACGTTTTTACAGTATCCGAGATGGTACGGCGCCAAGTTGAGCGGTCTTCAGCCAGCATGTCCCAGGTTTGTGAATCAAGCCTTGTCAATTTCAGGGTCTGCATAAATTGGTCCTTGTAGCGCCTCCATGAGGTCTGGTGCCATAGCATATAGCATTTGACGAGGTAATCTCACATCATCCATCCGATGGACATGACCAATCCATCTAAATTGGTGACCTATTATGGATGATTCTATGCTGTTGATTTGAGCCTTTTCAAGAACAGCAATATTGGTAATGCGGTCTTCCCATTTAATCCTCAGGATTGATCGAAGTTTTTGTAGGTGGAAGCGCTCAAGCTTCCCAAGATCACGTCGGTAAAGGGTCCACGTTTTACAGCCATACAACAATGTAGAAATGACTACTGCTTTGTACACCATAAGCTTTGTACTCATGGACAGATCTTTATTCATGAAGACCCGGTGCGCTAATCGTCCATATGCTGCATGGCCTGCACCAATTCTCTTATCCACATCCTGTTCACAGGTACAGTTCGCAGAAATGGTACTGCCCAGGTACGAGAGAGAAGTGGTCTACCTGTTCTAATGGCAAATTCGATATGGAGATATTGAACTGAGGAAGAGGTGTGCCTGGTGAAGGTTGTGCCAAGACTTTAGTCTTATTGACATTTATGGTAAGATCAAAGCGATCACATGCACTTTTGTAACAATTAACTGACTCATGCAGCTCTTCTGGTGTGAAAGCTGGCGACGCAGCATCATCTGCATACAACATGTTAGTAACCTTAGTAACCTGAGTTTTCCTCAAGGAGCGGAGACGAGTTAGGTTGAAAAGCCCTCCATCAAAACGATACTTGACCTCTCCACCTGGGATGTTTGTGGGTGAATCATAAAGCATTGCAGCCAAGTACAGCACGAAAAGCATTGGAGCCAGTACATATACCTGTTTCAGTCCATGGGTAATAGGAAATTCATCGGACATCTTATTCTGATGGCAAACCTGAACTGTCATGCCATCATGGAGAGTCTTGATTAGATCTACAAAACGCTGAGGGCAACCAAACCTCTTCAACACTGCCCACATGGCCGGTCTTGGAACCGAATCAAATGCCTTTTCCACGTTATAAAAGACTAAGAAGAGTGGATTCTGTTGTTCTCTACATTTTTCTTGTAGCTGTCTCAAACAGAAAATCAAGTCAATTGTGCTTCTAGAAGCTCTAAATCCGCATTGTGACTCTGGGAGGATCTTTTCAGAGATATCCTTGAGGCGGTTAAGTAGAATTCTTGCAAGAATCTTCCCCTCAATTGATAGGAGTGATATACCACGGTAGTAACCACAAACACTGCGATCACCCTTTTTAAAGATAGTGATGATAGTGGCATTCTTTAGTTCTCCAGGTACCTTTCTTGATTCCCATATTCTGAGGATAAGGGTGAAAATCCTTGGTTTGAGGGAATGACCTCCGGCTTGAATTAGTTCCAGAGGGATGTTATCTGGGCCAGGTGCCTTTCTGGGTTTTAATTGGGTGAAAGCTGCACTGAATTCATGATAAGTAGGAGGTACTGCCAACCACAGTTGTTCAGGTTGTTGCGGCACATCACAAAGGAAGTCTTTAGCAGCTGCTGATGGACGATTTAGGAGATTCGAGAAGTGCTCCTTCCAGTGTTTCAAGATTTTTTGACTATCAGTAAAGGTAGTAGAATTATCAGCGCTTTTCAGTGTACCCGATGATGAGCGAGATGGTCCATATATTTCCTTGAGTACTGCATAGAAGTTCCTCAAGTCTCGAGCATCTGATAGTCTCTGCAGTTCCTGAGCCTTCTGTTGCCACCAAGTATTTTTAATCTGCCTTATCTGCATCTGACATATACCCTTGAGTTCCAGTAGTTTATCTCTCTTTGTGTGGGAAGTTGGGTCTTGAAGATGGGTAAGATAAGGCATTCTTTTGGCAATGATGAGAGACAGAATTTCTTCATTGTTGTCATCAAACCAGTCTTGTCTTTTCCACACTATAAAACCAATGGTTTCCTCAGCTGACTGTGTGATAATCTTCTGTAGTGTGACCCATTCTTGCTGAATGTCATTCGTTACTAGGTTTTCTCATAACTGGGTGACGATCCTGTTTCCAAAATTTTTACAGATGGATTCATCCTGAAGTTTGGATGTATTAAACTTCCTTCTTGGCAAATTGTTGATGTTCCTAGGTGGTTTAGGTCTGATGGATATCCTGAGCTTACATATAAGAAGTTTATGATCTGTCCAACAATCGTCTATATTCCTTGCTGTTCTGGTAATAAGAGTGTCCTTCTTATCACATTGCCGGGTAATGATATAATCAAGAATGTGCCAATGTTCGGAACGAGGATGCATCCACATGCTTTTGAAGCGGTTAGGTAGCCTGAACTGCATGTTAGTAATGAAAAGTTCATGTTTAGCACAGACCAAGAAGCAATAGTCCATTGGGATTACATTTTCCAAGTTCCTGTTTGCCCATCACATGATTCCATAGCCTGTGATCTTTCCCAACTCTGGAGTTATACCACCCCAGTTCATAACATGTGGTGGATTATTCTCCAATTCCTGGGAAAATTGAGGATTGTTTTTCCCCACAACACAATGTTCCGATTCCTTGAACTTTAATAAATTGCACACTCATCTGTGAACATGACGTTGTTGTGATTACTTTCTGAATGGAATCTGCGGAGAAGGGCAGCATAAGCATTGCATTGAGCGTCACTCAGTTCATTAACAGACAGTGGTTAGAACAGTTTTACGCTTAAATCTTTCTTCTTATAACGTAGCATTGTTGTCCAGGGTAAGCCAATTTCAGTTTAGTGTATACGTGTTGATTTAAGAGGCAAATGCTCCACAGATGTCCACATGTTAACACATGTTTCCATTCTCGTTACGTGTCTTCCACTTAGTGCTCGATTGTTCACACTCCGTTTCAATGGCATGCTTTTCCCATTGTAAAAATGCCCTTTTTGGAGATGGTAAAACTCCAAACCTAACTTGAAAGCGATTCATAACGTCCATCATCGTCATACCAGTCTCATGGACCTTCAGTGCAGCAACCAAATGCAGTTGAACAGTTTGCGAACGCGTGTCAACTAACATTACAGACATTCTAGCTCAAACTGATGCTTGCAACTTTCTTCTAGTATTTGTTGTACTATGTTCACATCTCTACATAGGATAAAACAAAGTCCCCAATTCTTGGATGTAACGGGTAATCTCGAGAACTACTGGATGGATTTCGATGCGGTTTTCATCATTCTATAAAGGATATCTTGAGGAAGTTTTCAGTAGAAACACATTCAATTATGACCAAAGAAAGCCGAGCAGTACAGATTTTAGTGAATCGAGTAGAAAAAAAAAAAGTAATCTGCCGCCTGTGCGTCTTTTAAGCTTAAGCTGGAAATTTAAATTACTAGCTTTGGAGCGAGTTTATGAGCCTATTAACCCACTTTTGGCCAGCATCAAACTGTCGAGAGAAGAGTATATGTGTTTGGAGTTTCGCTGTTCACCTCGGCTTTTCTGAATTGCGTCTGGGACCTGCCATCCTTGCGCCTTTTAAGCTTACGCTGGGTAAACCGTTAAAGATACTTATTTGTAAGATATATAAGAATATCTGGACAACAATGAAAGAAACATAGGGAATTACATGACTTATGGTCCATCCTGTATACTGCCATTCTTCTGACTCGAACTGAATACAAAGGTGACTAGCAAGCGCCAGCATACAAAATTATGGTACAAGGTAGCTTCAAATAAGTCAATAACAGCTCTCCCCGAGTGTACGAGTATTTCACCAGGGCCAAAACAGGAGAACACAGCATTATCATGCAGTTATTGGATGGTGTGTGTGTTGCATCAGATCCCCACAATATCAGCTGAAAGGTGTTAGCGAGCGTGGAAACATGAACTTTATGTACATCATTATTACAAAATGCTTGCCACGGTGGGTGAGTGGTTATCGTGTCTGAATACCAACCCCAAGACTGCAGGTTAGCTCCAGGCCTTGGTAAATAATTTTTGAAAGGCGGCAAAAATCACGGCACGCATGCCATATGTTGTTGGCATGTTAAAGAACCCATTTGAATTTAGTAGGCCGTGTTCATAATAGCAAAATTAATCTGGGGATTTTCTGCCAACATAAAGTTCCTCCTTTCTCTACTAGAAAGTGCTATAGTGTCAAGGAGCTTAGATATCTAACCTCCTTGACTTTCATAGCACTCCAAGGAACATCAAAATTCGACATGCAAACTGCCCTCTGGGCGCCAAATAACAAAGCTTGCACCTGGCACCCGAGTCCATACGGTATTATTATTACAAAATCTGCTTTTAAAAATGTTCCTCAAATTACAAAAGTTGATCATTATATTGGTGATTTGAGAGTGGTTCCACATACAAATTGTTGGTTTTACCTCAGGATAATGGTTGTTAGAGCAGTTTGTAGATATTCCACAATTCAGATAAGTCTCCATATCAGCATATTATTAGTAGACAAACACTGTTTTTGTATGTTGCAGTTCTAGCTTTTTACCATCATCTCAGCAGAGTACTCTTATTAGTTTACAATTCTAGTTCAGGGCTTATTGCTTAAGTGCATCACATCAACGGTAGCTACACATTCATAGATTAGTTGGTGGAAGGAGCCTGTTTGTTGATGGGATCATCATTTCTCAGTCTTGCAACCTTGTAGATTTTTTTTCTTTCTTCCTTCCATATTGGAGCACTTTCATCAGCATCATCTTGCACAGTGTCCAGCCACTGGCCAGGTCTGTTTGGAACATAAGCCTCTCCATCATCTTTTGTCCTCCCACCATCTCTCCGTCACCACCTTGGTCCAGTCTTCTCCTTTCTTTCGCACACCTTTCAGCCACCTATCTCTTGGTCTTTTTCCCTCTATTTTCATCTTGTGTATCTTCCTGGGTATCCTCCACCCATCCATTCGCTTAACATGCCCATACCATTTAAGCCTTGATTCCTCTATCCTATCCTGTAATGCACCCTCCTTGACTAATTCTCTGATTTTCTCATTTCTTAACGTGTCCACCTTTGTCACTCCAATACTGTTTCTCAAGAATTTCATCTCACTAACCTGTATTCTACTTCGCCCCCTTCCTTTCATAACCCAGGTCTCTGAGGCATACGTCAGGATTGGAACGTAGTACGTCCTTTATATAATTCTTTTCCTGTTTTGAGGGACATCCTTACTTCATACCAAGCTCCTAACACTTTTCCTGAATAATTCTGCTTGCCTCCCCTGCTCATTTATTTCTCTGTTGTTTCTTCCATTTTCTTGTATCATGCTTCCCAGATACTTGAAACTCTCTACTTTCCTCAATTCTTCCCCACCAATTGGAGCACTTTAATCAATACAAATACAATTAAGTCTAACAATGGTATTTGGAGATTAGCGATTCAGCTTCAGCTTCTTCTGCACCCAAATTTCTTCATTCTATCTGACCTGGCCGCTCTTTGTTCATCTGTGATGGTGTAGTTTTTCCGTTCAAATGTTGTTAATGTGAATCGTAAGTATTTATTCCTTAAAATATTCTTCTCTTCTCTATTTTTAATTTGGAGCATCGTTAAATTTAATTCATCTAAATCATGCTGGATCTCTTTGAACCAGTTGTTCTTTGTTTTACTCTTCCAGAAGTAACTAAAGAGCTGTTTTATTAGTCTGGTTTCCGGTAGGCATGAGATATGGCAGAAAAAAAAGAGATTCTCCTTTTCCACATTGTATCTATTATTGATTCACTCTCTCAATATATCACTTCATTCGGCAGTAATCTCCATTGGCCATTTACTTGGTGTTTTTTTGTTAATAATTGTTTTGATTGCTTGCAGTTTGTCAATTGTTGATTTGATGTTCAACTTGAAGAGTGTTTCACTATCATAAGTTGCCTCGGGTTTAACAACGGAATTGTAATGCCGAAATTTGGCATTCATTGCGAGCGATTTCCTTTTGTAGGTTGGCCAGTTGATTCGTTGTGCTTGTTTCAGTTTGGATGTTCTACTGTCTATCGATGGTTTCTCGTTTGAGTTCCAGGTGATTATCTCCCCAAATATTTGAACTTATTCACAACCTTAATTTGTTTACTATTGTATAGTTGAAATATTGGTGTGTCAATTCTGAAGTTCGGCATCATTTCAGTCTTTTCGTACGAGGTTTGTAGACCAATTTTGCATGCAATTTTTTCGAGTTCTTCAATTTGAAATTTAGCCTCTTCCACAGTACTTGCTAGTAGTGCAAGATCGTCTGCGAATGCTAGGCAATTAAGTTTGATATTTCTGCCAATCTTAATGGTTGGAGGACACTGCTCATTCCATTCTCGCATGACTGTCTCCAATGCACAATTAAACAATAAGGGCGAATGCCCATCTCTTTGACGGAGTCCAGTTCGGATTTCAAATGGTTCTGACAATTCACCTCTAAATTTGACTTTTGATTTAGTATTCTCAAAGGTAATTCCAAGAAGGCAGATGAGTTTTTGATGTAGACCAAATTCTCAAAGGATTTTTAATGACTCACGATGGATATTGTCATAAGCTTTTTTAAAGTCGACAAAAGTGATGACCAATTGCTTGTTTCGAACTCTATGATGTTTCATGATCCATTTAAGACTAATGATTTGTTCGGGACAGCTCCTTCCTGGTTGAAATCCTCCTTGATACTTTCCCAGTTGTTCATGAATTCTTGTATAAATAATTTTTGAGAAGATCTTGTAAGTGACTTCAAGTAAAGATATACCCCGATAATTATTGGGAACTGATCTATCACCCTTTTCGTACAATGGGTGGTTGATTGCTGTGGACCATTCTTCAGGTAATTTTTCAGTATTCCAAATGTCTATGATATGTTTATGTAAATTTTGAAGAGTTTGTTTATTTCCTTTCGCGTAGATATTAAAATAAATAGTTCTTTTTTTGGCTGCTTATGATTTAGCATTTATCACACTTTCTAAGTTTCAGCTGTACTTTTTGTTTTTGGAGGGCAGTGATGGTTTGTGAGCGTCATTGTGGATTTGGTAGTATTTTGTAGAGCTATTTTGTCTTGAATATTTGGATCTGACGATGCTCTCTTGATGAGCGAAACATGTCATCATAACTCTTCTGTTATCCAGAATGAATATATATACTGTATATATATTTTAGCTACAGTATACTCTCGATTATTCGGTTTGCGGATTAACCGTGAACGTTTTTGCCTAATTAAGAATAATTGGAAATACAGCACACAGTACAAAAATTTCTCTGTAATTGATACTGTACGGTAAATTGAATACGTTTGAATTTATTTTTCGTACATACAGTATTTTTGCAGTGTAGTCCCGGTGGGGCTAAGTTATATTTTGTACGGTACTTTGTGACAGGTCGACGACTTCTTGCTTTGTCCAGTCTTGTTTTGTAACAGCGAAGTGGAAGTTCCGTAAGGAGGTGGGGTTAAGCGTATTTCAAGATTGCTGCAAGGCAAGTTCTCCTCTTAAATGGTCAACAGCTGTTAACAAATTGTCATACAGTAAGATACGGTGCGTTGTTACGTGAACAATGTCAGGTGTAAAACGTAAACGAGTAGTGCTAACAATCGAACAAATATTAAAGATCATTCAGAAATTAGATAGCAATGAAATCTCTGCAAACAAATTAGCCAATGATTACGTCTTGAGGTAAGGAAGAAGATGAATAACCAAAAGCAGAGAACCATTACAGACTTCTTCAGAGCACAATAATGTGGGTGAGTTATCTTTATAAATGTATTATAACTTGAGCCCTGCACGGATGAACAAAACTTAGTAAACCAAAATTAGAAGGAATCTCCTTCAATCAATACTTGTATGGATTGACGGAGATTCCTTCAAATTTTGGTTAACTAGTCTTTTGTCAATACAGACCTAACAAATTCCAATATGGAATTAAACCAAGGAGAGATAAACAAAACTTTATCCGCATCCGCCCCACATCTGGACGTCATTTTTACGCATTCGCAAGTTCATCCGAATATACTGGCATTACAATAATATTTTAATTAGAAAAAGCATGAAAGTAACAAGGCTATGTACTGTATGTCATGTGCTATGTTTAAAATTAATGTTATACAGCCAGAGTTGCAACCCTTTTCAATTCGGAGTGTTAATTATGCTTAATGACATAATTTGAATTAGATTAGCTTAAATCATCATCTTACATTTGACATGAAAAATATGATATGTCATAGGGATAGGAATTTTTCTGTGATTTCAAAGTGACGAAAGCAGTGTTTTAAAGTGTAAAATTCTGTGGTTTCAATTGCACTTTTCTGTACTTTAAAAATGATTTGTTTCAGGCAGGATATTTTTTATATCATGGATTATATGCATTAAATATTACACTAACAACACATTTCACAGTCCTTCTAAGTATTCTTCAGTGAAAAGATCCAAAATATCTTTTGACAAATAGTGATGCATATCACTTAATGTGGTAGTGTAAGATGAAAAGAAAAGAAACCTTCACAGTCAACATTTGAGCAGGGTATCCAAATGGTCTTCAACACAGATTCTGAGAACTTTGGAAATGCAAATGGCACTCCTTGCAAAACTACAACAATGTCTGACTTGGTAAAAGTTTGCAGTACATTATATTTTTGTTTTATGTTTATTCATCTTCATTATTGTTGTTAAAGCAATGTGATCTGCGAATCGGAGCACGTCAATCTTTTCCCCATGTATATTTATTCCAACTTCAATCTCTTCTCTTATCCTATTTATGGCGTCTTGGACATACAAATTAAATAATTAAGGAGATAGTGAGCATCCTTGTCGTACTCTTTTTTTTAAATGTTTCAACCTCTTCCTGGTTATTGTCAGATCTTATTATTCCCCTTTCATTCTTATACAAACTATGTATTCTTCTTCTCTCTCAATAAGAGACTATCACTGTCATTAGCAACTTTAACGGTATATTCCAATTCAAGTTATCAAAAGCTGTCTCCAGATCCACGAATGCTAGATGGTATGTTGGTATTCCTTTTCTATTATTTATCTTAAGAGTTAATATTGCTTCTCTTGTTCCAATGCCCCTTCTGAATCCAAATTGGTACTCTGTAAGGTAGTTATCAATGTTGTTCTCCACTCTCCTAAGGATAATACATGTAAGAATTTTAGATGAATGCTTTGTTAGGCTTAATGTACTAAATTGATCACAATTTTGTGCTCTGGATTTCTTTGAAATTGGTATTATTATGCACTTGGTAAAGTCAGTTGTACTATCCTAGTTTAGTATACGGTATTTTGCATATCATTCCATACATTGCATCTTCAGCTTTTTCTCCGCAATTATTTAATCATTCTGCAGGGATTTTATCTACACCTGGTGCTTTTTTGTTTTTTTTAATCTTTTAGTGCTCTTTGAAATTCTGATTTTAGTATTTGGTCACCTCTATTCTCTGTGTCTGCCTGATCTTCTTCCTATACTTCCTTATTCATAACTTCATCTCCATAAAGGCTCTCTAGATATTCTTTTCATCTCTTCCCAACCTTAACCCTCTTCATATAGGTATTGCCCATTCTCATCTTTAATACCACATCCTTCTGCTTCTTCACACCAAAAAAATTGCTTCACATTTCCATATGCTTTTTCTAAGTCATTTGCTTTAAATTCAGAGTCTACTTCATCACATACGTATTTTTCTTTGTCCCGCTTGCATTTCCCAAAGATTTCACTTCTCAGTCTTCTATATTGTTGCTTTCCTTCATCACTTGTGTTGTTTTTGAATCTTCTTCTTTCAGTTAACATTTCTACAACTTCCTCACTTATCCATGCTTTCCTGCTGTTTTCATTTCTATTTTTCAGCAGTTCCTAGTATTTCCTCCTTCAGGATTCCCCACTGACTTTCTATTTGTTTCTCTAATGTCAGTATTTCTTTCTATCATTTCATCTGTTCTTCTTTGGAACTCGTCTCTAATATTTGGCGTCTTAAGTTTTGTCACCTGTAGATACTCAGTTTTTCGCTTAGTGATTTTCTTATATTTCAGTTCCGCGTGCATCATGACAATATTATGATCGCTTACAATATCTGCAAATTTTAACCTGGTTCTTAAACCTGTCTTTTACCATTCTGTAATCCAATTGCGGCTCCCTCTGTTCCTTCCCCTGCCAACAAGATGGCGCGCGCTGTACAACGCGAGTAAACGTGCTCCGCGATTCACCTGCCATATCAGCAAGATAAGTTTCATTTGAATATTCGTGGGCGTGCTAATGTTCTACTTACTCGTTTACTCGAATAAAAGTGAAGTGCTATGACCCTGAAGGCCGTAAATGAACGACTAACTAAATTCGAAGAGCGAATGGCTGAATTTCAAGCAAGCTTGGAACAAGCCATGGCTGCTAATGCGACCGGTGCTGCCAACCCCGGCCTCGCTTCAGACTTTAAGGGCTTTCGAGAAGCTACATCAAGTGAATTAGGCGAGATGAAGAAGGAGGTAAACCATCTGCAGGAACGTATCGACCAGCAGGACATTCAGATTGACGAGGCAGAGCAGTATAGCAGAAGGAACTGCCTCCTCCATCATGGAGTAAGTGAAACCCCTGTCGAGGACACCTACGCTGTGGCACTGGGAACTTTAAAAACAAGACTGAACATCGAATTGTCTATGGACAGTATAGATAGATGTCATAGACTGGGCCGTATGAAGAGGATGACAGCAGAGGTGGTTTCCGCAGGAAATAGGCCTATCATCATTAAATTTCTCAGGTACCATGAGAGAGATCGCATCTGGCGTGCCAAGCGAGCTTTTAAAGGTACCAAACTACTCGTTAGCAACTCTCGGACATCCACAAGGAAGGACGAGACTTTTGGGGTATGTGGCGGGTTTCAACGGAGGATGGCCGCATTATCGTCCATTTAGAAGACTGGAAGAAGCTAAACATTAGCCCGTCTAATGAATTGAACTCTCACATGGGTTGGTTAGGTGGATTATCCGAGCGATAAGACCATTGTGATGTGCCTACTAAACATTATTATTGTTATTATTATCATTATTACTAGGTTTACGTGTGTGATTGTGTGTGTGTGTGGTATATTAACCAGCCAGCGGTCCAGTTCTCCAGGAAATCCAGGTAAGATTTTTTTTTGGTCTCAGTTAAAGTATGTCCGTTAGTCGGGTAGATACGGTGTTTTCCAATGACAACGACCTTAGCTCTAAGAATAGAACTCTCCTCACCCCTCTCCCCACCATAGACGCCAGCAGCTTATTGAAACACGAACTTTCACCATATCCTCACACCCTCCAGTGTTGTCACTTAAACAGCCTAAGTTTACCCGCACACTTTGACGAAATTCAGGCTATATTTAGCAAAACTAGTGTCCATTTGATAGGAATGAGTGAAAGTTGGCTATTGCCTTCAATTCCAAATAGCATGGTTCAACTTGATGGTTATAATCTCCATTGTCATGACCGCACTAATAAGAGGGGAGGAGGTATAGTTCTCTACTGTAGAGATGACCTGAAGAGCCGTGTCATTTGTACCTCATCGACCGGCGATTTACCGAGGACGCAGTTCATGTTCGTTGAAGTAGTTGCTAGTGGACAGAAAACACTTATTGGAGTGGTTTACCGACCACCTAAAGTATCTTATATGGTCGAGTTTGAAACGTATCTACTTAACTTGCTACCAACGTATGAACATATCATTATATTAGGGGATTTCAACACTAATCTACTTACGAAGAATTACGATACTAAGAAATTAGAAGACATGTTTTCCTCATGTGACTTGACTATCCTTCCCTCAAATCCTTCTAACCATGTACATACTACCAACAACATTTCCCACACCTTAATAGATCTCAAAGTGACTAACAACCCTCAGAAAGTGGTAACTCACGGACAGATTTCAGTACCGGCCGTGTCCACCCACGATCTTATATTTCTCACTACGCGTTCCAAAATATAAACCTAGGTATATAACCTGCAGGAATATGAAAGATATCGATATGTATGAATTAAGGTACGATGCCTACATTTTTCCGTGGAATGACATTTTAAATCTGAAAGTCATTGACGCAAAAATAAATAAATTTAATTCGTTAATACACAGTCTATACAACAAACATGCACCCAAAAGACAGATAAGAATATCATGCAAACCTAATCCATGGTTAACCTCTGAAGTTAAACATATGACGTCTCAACGTGATACACTCTACCGACATTACAAACGTACCCAAGACCCAAGTGACTATGAAAATTATAGAACAATGAGGAATAGAACTAAACAAATCATCCGTAATCTTAAGTTTAAATACGTTCGTGAATCAACAAGGAATCTAAATAAGGCTAGTGCTTGGAGGCATCTCCGAGCCATGGGCATAGGCAAAACACGGGAACAGCTTCAGGTACCCGACATTCCACTTGACGATTTTAATGCGTATTTCACGGAAGAGAGAGTTCAGTCTAATCCTCTTAACAGACCTCATGTAAATAATGACCTACCATTTGTCCCACAAAATCGCCCATGCTTTGCTTTTCGTACTGTCAGCATTAATGAAGTTAAGAAAGTCTTGTATTCTATTAAATCGAAAGCTAGTGGTGTCGACGATATTCCTATAACTTTCATACATAATATTATTACCGGGTGAGTTAGCCGTGGTGGTTACGGCACGACTGATGGCAGTCGCTCACATCCGGGAGGCGAGGAGGTTCGAATCCCCCCGCCGGCAACCTTGAAGATGGTCTTCTGTGGTTTCCCATCTTTCTTCCAGGCAAATGCCGGGGTTGGTCCCTAACTATAGGCCACAGCCGCTACCTTCCAACTCCTCGTCCTTACATTCCAACTTCCCTCCCCCAACGGTACTTGTAGCTCACCCATGGGGTGTCCGTCTCGAAGCAGCTACAAAACTGGCGAGCCGAACATGTCCTCGGACACTCCCGGCACTAAAAGCCATACGCTAAAAAAAAAAAAAATAATAATATTATTAGTGCTATTCTACCCATATTTTTAATTACTGTCTCAAAAACGGCACATTACCTGCAATTTGGAAGTACACTAATGTAATCCCACTTCCTAAGAACCCAGGTTCTAAACTTCTATCCGATTACCGTCAAATTTCTATTCTCCCCGCTCTTTCCAAATCGTTAGAACGGTTGGTACATACTCAAATACTGGAATACCTGCATACTCACTCTCTTCTGGATCCACTTCAATCTGGCTTCAAGAAGGGCCATAGCACAGCAACTGCCTTACTCAAAGTGACTGAGGATATCAGACAAGCAATGGACGAAAGACAAGTGACAATACTCACACTCCCTGACTTCAGTAGGACTTTTGACACGATACACATTCAGACATTGTTGAAGAAAATTGCATTCTTTTTCGGTAATGAGGCTTTAAAATTTTTCACCGCATATCGTACAGATCGCATGCAACGTGTAATAACACAAGATACTGCTTCACAGTGGCGACTCAGGAAGGCAGGAACCCCCCCCAGGGTTCCATTCTTGGTCCTCTTTTGTTTGTCCTTTATATTAATGACATCTCCTCAGTAATAAAATATAATAGATATCATCTTTATGCGGATGACCTCCAAATTTAATGTCACGTTGGTGTCAAAAATATAGCGAACGCGATACGAGATGTAAACACCGACCTGCAACAACTCAGCGTGTATGCTAGTGATAACGCTCTCCTTCTCAACCCCAAAAAGACCCAAGTTATTATAATCAGTTCGCAGGGATTCTTGAATTCCATGTTTAAAAACTACACTATCCCTCCTGTGACTTTAAATGCAACCGTAATCCCGTTTAGTAAAACGGTGAAAAACCTTGGTACGACTCTGACTGAAATTCTTGACTGGTCTGCGCATGTAAGTAATACTTGCAGGAAGATGTGCGCGACGCTACACCCACTCAAACGGCATAAGGACATTTTGACAAAAGACGTGAGGATAAAACTTATTGAGACTCTGATACTACCAATACTTGACTACTGCGACCGTGGTCCTTGTTGATGCAACTAGCGAACAAACTAAAAAACTGCAACAAGCATTGAACTCTAGTCTTCGGTTTGCCTTCAACTTTAATTACCCCTAGCTACAAAGCTCTTTCTTGGCTGAAACCTGAAGGGCGGCGAAATTTTCATGTTTTGTCGTCTGTGTGAGTTTGCATTCACAAATTCTCATAGTGTGTTTCTTTTGTTTTTGTATTTCTCATAGTGTTCTTCTTTTGTTTTTGTATACCGTACAAGTCAAATGTACTTTTTGAATATAACTGTCTGTTTCCGGTTATGACCAATGGATGTCGGTGTTTGTTTCTTCTCCCATCAATTTGGAGTTTAGGACTGTATTTAGTAAACCTTTTTTGCTAATTATTTTATGACAGGTTATGAGCCCAGTTAAACGCTTATTGCTGTTAATGTGTGGACTTTGTTATGGGAGAATGTCGGTCGTTAAAGGGTGTTGATATGTGCGGCGCACATGTGGACAGTTAAGTGTGCATCCAAGATAGTTTTTGGTGAATTTTGTGGACGATTTTTCTATTGTGAGGACTATTTGTACGTTTTATTTTAAGTATACATACTAACATGGATGCAACTACGGGAAGCAGCGAGCGATTAGTTGCAATAGTGAGGTTACAGGACGACAATTGGGAAGCGTGGAGCACCCGAACAAAGGCATTGCTTCAAACAAGGCGTCTGTGGGACGCGGTTCAAGGTTTCCCACGAAAGACCGATACAGGAGAGCTAGAAGATACACCCGTTGAAGAGTACTCCGAGGCCCAACTGGGCAAAGATCAAGACGCGAAAAACTTGCTCATAGGTTTGGTCACCGACCCTTTCCTAGGTGATATCAAAGAAGCGGAGACAGCTAAGGAAGCATGGCAGAATCTTCTGACTTCATGTTGCGATACCGGAGTCCTTCAAATTGTGACGATGTTAGAAGAATTGTGTCTTTTTAAGAAAACTAGTGACATTAGCATGCGTACATTTGTTGATAAAGTGCTCACTTGGTGTGCACGGTTGGACGATGTAGGTACACACATCAAAAAAAGTTTTGCATCACCTCGGTTCCAAGAGTTCCGGAACCGTTAAATACAAAGGGAATAGAGATCAACACAAACAACATTTCAGCTCGTTTTATTGCTCATGAGACCCACACATTGCATGTTGTACCATCATACAGCTAGACTTTCAGCATTTGTGGTCCAGATTGCAGTACACACCACTACCTCTAATACCCAGTAGCACGTCCTCTTGCATTGATGCATGCCTGTATTCGCCGTGGCATACTATCCAAAAGTTCATCAAGACACTGTTGGTCCAAATTGTCCCACTCCTCAACGACAATTCGGCGTAAATCTCTCAGAGTGGTTGGTGGGTCAAGACGTCCATAAACAGCCCTTTTCAACATATCCCAGGCATGTTCGATAGGGTTCATGTCTGGCGAACATGCTGGCCACTGTAGTCGAGCGATGTCGTTATCTTGAAGGAACGCATTCACAAGATGTGCACGATGAGGTCGAGAATTGTCGTCCATGAAGACAAATGCCTCTCCAATATACTGCCGATATGGTTGCACTATGGGTCGGAGGATGTCATTCAGGTATCGTAAAGCCGTTTCGGAGCCTTCCATGACCACCAGTGGCGTACGTCGGCCCCACATAATGCCACCCCAAAACATCAGGGAACCACCACCTTGCTGCACTCGCTGGACAGTGTGTCTAAGACGTTCAGCCTGACCAGGGTGCCTCCAAACACGTCTCCGACGATTGTCTGGTTGAAGGCATATGCGACACTCATCGGTGAAGAGAACATGATGCCAATTCCGTGGGGTCCATTCAGCATGTTGTTGGGCCCATCTGTACCGCGCTGCATGGTGTCGGGGTTGCAAAGCTGGACCTCGCCATGGACGTCGGGAGTGAAGTTGCGCATCATGCAGCACAAACACAGTTTGAGTTGAAACACGACGTCCTGTGGCTGAACGAAACGCATTATTCAACATGGTGGCATTGCTGTCAGGGTTCCTCCGAACGGCAATCCGTAAGTAGCGGTCATCCACTACAGTAGTAGCCCTTGGGCGGCCTGAGCGAGGCCTGTCATCGACAGTTCCTGTATCTCTGTACCTCCTCCATGTCCGAACAACATCGCTTTGGTTCACTTTGAGACGCCTGGAAACTTCCCTTGTTGAGAGCCCTTCTTGACACAAAGTAACAATGCGGACGCGATCGAACTGCGGTATTGACCTTCTAGGCATGGTAGAACTACAGACAACATGAGCAGCGAACCTTCGTCCTGGTGGAATGACTGGAACTGATCGGCTGTCGTACCCCCTCCGTCTAATAGGCCCTGCTCATGCATGGTTGTTTACATCTTTGAGCAGTTTTAGTGACATCTATGAACAGTCAAAGGGACTGTATCTTGGATACAATATACACAGTCAACGTCTATATGCCGGAGATCTGGGAACCGAGGTGATGCAAAACTTTTTTTGATGTGTGTATAAAATTTACGGATAAGGCCAAAGCTGCTTTTATTCTCAGAGGACTGGAAAAGCGGGAGTACGAAAATTTGATACGTTCATTGGAAAGCAATGAAGAAAACTTAAGTGTAAAGGTAGTGCGAGCCAAACTATTGTTGGAGGAGAGAAAGAACAAGTTGGACAAACTAAAGATGGAGCGAGAACAGGAGACTTATGCGAGGCTGAAGAAGGAAGAATCTGAGGGTGAAAGCGTGAAGGCAATGGTGGCAGCCATGCGCTTAAATTCCAAGGGGGTCGTCAACAGCAGCAAAAGTGTCAACAAGCCAACAGGTAGTGGTGGATTCATGTGCTACAAGTGCCAAGAACAGGGGCATATTGCAAAGTTCTGTGATTTAGTTCATGAAGCAAGAAAGAAAGGTTCAGTTTTGTGTTTTAATTGTGCCAAGATAGGTCATACTTCCCGGTATTGTAGTAATGGACGCAAGGAAAATGTTAAGGTTAAGAATCGTGAGGTTATTGCCACGGTAAAGGACGATGAGGCGGCAAACGAATGTGTTCAGGTTAATGCTAGTAGTGTTAAGGTAAAGGCTTATGTGACAACTGAAAGCAAGGATGATGCATCTGATTGTGTATGCAGGTGGTATGTAGATTCAGGAGCCACTGAGCACCTGACACCTTATAAGGATATTCTGTATGATTACACCCCAAAGGTTTCTGGTAGTGTCGACACAGCTGATGGATCCGTAGTTAGTGTATGTGGTATGGGAAGTGTGCTTATGAAGCTATCTGACAAGTGTGGAGGTTCTTTTCTGAAACTGAAAAGAGTGTTGTATGTCCCAGGTCTTCAAGACAATTTAATATCTGTAGGTCAATTTGACAGGAAAGGTGCAGTCGTAACCATTAAAGATAGCAAAGTTGTATTGTCAGATCATGAGGGTATATTCCTTACGGGTGAGGCTGTTGGAAATATGTATGAGGTAAATTGTGATCATTTTATGGTAGAACAAGGGAAAGAATTTGCTTGTAATGACGAGGTGGAGGTTGTGTATGCTAAGAGCAACAAAGCTGTAACTAGCGGAATATGGCATCAGCGTTTTGGCCATGCTCTGAACATTCCAGATCGTGATTTTATACCCAAAGAAAAGAATCTTGATTGTGATACTTGTAAACAAGGTAAAATGAAAAGACTTAAATTTAATGAAAGAGATCATGTATCTCAGAAGCCATTAGATGTTGTGTTCTCTGATGTATGCCAGCTAGAGCACCCATCGATTGGAGGTAGCAAGTATTTTATTACATTTACTGATGATTGTACCAGATTCTCATATGTAAGGTTCCTTAAGCATAAGAGTGATGCATTTAATGAGTTTCTCAAGGTTAAGGCCCTAATGGAGACAGCACAAGGGACCAAGTTGAAATCTTTCCATTCAGACAACGGTGGAGAGTATTTAAGTACAGAGTTTTGTAACTATCTTGAAAAGGAAGGTATTGTTCGTAGGTTAACAATGGCTTACTCTCCCCAACAGAATGGCGTTGCTGAACGCCTCAACCAGCAACTTCTCACCACTAGTAGGTGCATGCTCATTCAGTCAGGCATGCCAGTTCAATTTTGGGGGGAAGCCATCAGCGCAGCCTGCTATATAAAGAATAGGTGTGGGTCATCAACTGTAAAGAACATCCCATTTGAACTGTGGACGAGTAGAAAGTTGTCAGACCAGGAATTGCTTATGTTAAAATCATTTGGTTGTAAAGTTTGGATCCATAAACGTAATGTGGAAAAGTTAGTGCCAAGGGCAAATGTTGGTGCAATGCTAGGGTACCCCAATGACTCGAGGGGCTACCGTGTATGGGACATCGAAAAGAAATGTGTCATTAAATCCAGGAATGTAGAATTTGCTGAAGATGTATTTCCGTTTTCTGTAAAAGCCCAGGAAAAACCTGTAACTCAGATAGATTGTGAACCTAGAACAGTTGGAGAAGTGTTTGTCGAGCAGAAAGATTGTGGAGGTGACGTGTTTGAACACGAAGTAGCCGAATCAGGAAATGAAAATTCTGTAACAAGTGATAGTGATGCCTCTTTGTCAGATTCTGATGTCGTAATAGACTCTCCATTACAGCCTGAACACACAGTATTACGCAGGTCGAGTAGAGAGAGAAAACGTCCCAGTAAGTGTGTGTGTTGTAATGAAGTCAAGGTCAAATGTCGCATTGTCATGTTGAGGTCAGAATATAACGATCCGGTGTCTTTTCAAGAAGCCACCTCACGAGATGACAAAGATAAATGGTTTGAGGCAATGAGCCAAGAGATTGCCCTCTTGAAAAAACATAATGTGTGGACACTTGCAGAAGATTCAGGTGGCAAGACCGTCATAGGCACCAAATGGGTGTATAAAACTAAACGAAACCAAGAAGGTGAAGTACTTAGGTATAGAGCACGTTTAGTAGCTCAAGGTTTCAGTCAGATAAAGGGTACAGATTTCCTTGAATCCTACAGTCCTGTGGTAAAAAGGAAAACTATTAGGACCCTTATAGCCATAGGAGTAGAGCGTGAATGGGATAATTGTCATTTGGACATTGTATCGGCATACCTTAATAGCAAAATTAAGGAAACTGTATTTGCAAGTCAACCAGAAGGTTTTCGCAGTGTAGAATACCCAGACTATGTGCTAAAACTCAACAAGAGTATTTACGGTTTGTGTCAAGCTGGTCAAGATTGGCACAATTGTATCACTGCACAACTTGTCAAGCTTGGCTTAAATCAAAGCAAATGTGATCCATGTCTGTATTTTAACCCAGATCATGACCTGTATGTCGCCCTTTGCTACCATACAAGGAATGATATGCAAATGTTTGTTGTTAGTGTAAGGCTAGTTATGTATTTTTTTGTTTTAAGTTTTTTTTTTGCAATTTGTGAATGGGGGGAAGTGTGAGTTTGCATTCACATATTCTCATAGTGTGTTTCTTTTGTTTTTGTATTTCTCATAGTGTTCTTCTTTTGTTTTTGTATACCGTACAAGTCAAATGTACTTTTTGAATATAACTGTCTGTTTCCGGTTATGACCAATGGATGTCTGTGTTTGTTTCTTCTCCCATCAATTTGGAGTTTAGGACTGTATTTAGTAAACCTTTTTTGCTAATTATTTTATGACAGTCTGTATATCGAACCCTAGACGAATATCTCCCACTGTATACAGTATTTCTTCGAAATTTCATTTCCTGTCCTCATTTCATAATATTAATACTAGATCTGGCTCTTCCCGTTAACCACTCTTCCAAGTACAATAAATCCTTCGTTGAGACTGGGTCGCGACTTTGGAATACACTCCCAGCTGACGTAAGGAAATGCAAGACTTATACAAAATTTAAGACTGCTTGCAGAATTTCCTACACCACTGACTGTTGATGTATGATATGACAGCATGATTGAGTCAATATGGTATATAAATAACTTTGTCAATTCAAAATTAAAATACGCAGTTATTTACTAGATCTAACACTATAACTTCTTCTTATTATTATTGTTTCATGTAACTGTTTTATATGTTTCTTTGTTTGATGTGCATTGCTATCTTTATTTTGTATGTCCTGTATTCTAACTTAGTTTCTAGTTTACGTATCTTATTCAATGGTAGTATTTGTGTATTTTATAATAACTATGTGGTTAAGTGTAAGAGAGGGCCACGAGCCCTAACTTCGCCACTGCAAAAGACATAAATAAATAAAAAAATACCTTTGCATTAATGTTCTCCATAATGATTACATTGTCTTCTGCTCTTGTTCCTTCTATCAGGTGATTTAGATCTTCATACATTCTTTCAATTTCCTAGTCTTCATTTGTAGTTGGCATATATGTTTGGCTCTGTATTTATCTTGACTAGAATATCCTATCATTATGCTGCATATATCTCACTACTCCGAGTCCCATGGATTTCTCCATAATCACTCCTACCCCCTTTCTTCCAAGCGGTCCGTCTTCTAACCCCGAGTAAATTATTCTGTAGTCATCTGACCAAAAGTCACCCGTGCCAGGCCATCTCATTTCAGAAATACCAAGAACATAGATTTTTAATCTCTTCATTTCTAACATTTCATGTTCCTTACGCATTTCTGTTTCTTGTGTTTGTTAATAATACCGTTATTTCCTTTAGCAGCCCCCGCCCGGAGATTCGAATGGGTGGCTATTTTACCTCCGGAGAATTTAACCAAAGAGCTTTCCATCATGAGCTGCTGATTCTTGGTATATCCAGTCGGATCTTGAATGGAGTGGTTTCCTGTTACCTTCTCCATTCTATGCCGTTGGCCATCTGTCAGCTCTTCCACCTTTAGGAGCAGTTTCCCATCCCATGGGCACGAGAGTGGCCTACTTCTACCCACTCATCCGCCCTCCTAAAAGACCATTGGCACTTGATAGAAGGTGGTCGCCTTATCACGGGAGAAGTTCAATGTCTGATATATGCCTATTATATAGACATATACCTTTTGCTCTATTAACCTGAGCACTGAGTTGCCTCCGCCAGTTACACTGTACCGAACTAACCCTACTGACTGTAGGGACCCCCTACCCGCTATCTGGGGACACGCCCTCTAGAGGTTGCAGGCTCCCCCGAGGGACAGTACCCAGCAATAACCGTAAATCCCCTGGAAAAAGTTTCTTTAGATTTTGTATACTGTACTATCTTTGATGACCTATTTCACCCTTCGCCCGGTAGTAAATCATACTGGGTTTGTTGCAGCCAATTAGACAAACATACGCTTCGTCTAATACGAAAACAAATTTTCATTTTTTTCTTGCCAGGTTATTCTCATAATTTTTTCTACTGTTTGAGCACTGTTCTGCAATGTTACACTCCAACATTATGTGAACTCTGCTCATTTTACTTTTCTCTAAGTTCAAATTCAGTTGATAGTGTTAACAGCTTTTAACGATGTCCCTAACTTGCAATGGCTTAATGGATGGCTGGATTGCTGGCCGACACAAGGGCCTTGACCTTCCTCACGACCTCTGGAGTAAGGTTCGGTGAATATGTGGGCTCACTCGTTTCTTGCCTTTAAGAATTGTACCCCCATACGGCAGCGTCTGTTTTCCAGGTTAGGGGCGGCTGCAAGGGCGTCTGTTTCCCATGTTAGGGGCGGCCTGTATAATAGCTGGCAGTAGCTTCATAAAATGCCTTTGGGAGTGGCGACCCCATCGTAATAATAGCCTAAAATGGAAATGGCACTTCAAATGATTCGGAGAAGGTTAGGGCGTACCCTGCAGGCGACGCGCAATTCTTTTGGTACTGGGGGAACTGTGAGAAATGGGCGACCAGTAACCGAAATGAAAGTGGGAATCATGAATGTCATGGCCCTGACAGGCAAGGTGGAGGAGGTGGTAGACTTCATGAAGAGGGAGAATGTTGGATTGATGGGACTGAGTGAAGTGAAATGGAAAGGTAAAGGAAGGAAGAAATTGAGGAAAGGATGTACATTATACTGGAGTGGTGGCCAAGAGGGAAAAAATGGCTTGGGACTGATGACCTCGAAACAACTGGAGGAGTATGTTGAAGTGGTTGAGTGTGTGAGTGACAGAATAATGAAAATTAGAATGAAGATGAAAAATGACGTGACGGACTTCATACAAGTGTATGCACCACAGACTGGAAACAGAGAAAAAGATATTGAAGTATTCCTGGAGGATGTAGAAAGAGTAATTTCAGATGTAGAAGTGGTGATCATGGGAGATATGAATGCACAAGTCGGAAACGAGAGACAAGGAAAGGAAGAAGTCATTGGACCCTATGGATATGGGAAAAAGAACCGGGAAGGAGAGGAACTTGTAAACTTCTGTGAAAGGAATGGACTGATAGTGGGTAATTCATGGTTTCGGAAGAAAAACAGTAGGAAAATTACGAGATATGATTGGGGCAATAGAAGAACAAAATCAGTAATTGACTACTTTCTGGTGGAAAGGACTAATCGCAGAAAGCTGATAGATGTGACAGCTTTACCAGGAGAAGCATTTGATGGGGACCATAGAGCTGTGGTGGCAAAATTTAGATGGGAAAAATTGGAAAACCTAAAGGAGATCAGAGAAAGTAAAATAAAAGTATGGAAATTGAAAGACAAAACTGTACAGGAAGATTTTCAGGAGAGATTGAAGCAACAAATCCCAGTTACTGAAGTGAAAAACATAGAAGAGGAATGGTCCCACTTTAAAAAGGCATTTGTTGGTGCAGCAGAGAGTGCTTGTGGTAGGACGTCAACAAGAGTGAAAGAGGAGGAGACACCGTGGTGGAATGAGGAAGTGAGGAAAGCAGTGAAAGAAAAGAAGTCTGCATGGAAAGAATAGAAACGAGATCAAACAGAAGAAAGCAAAAGGAAGTATCACGACAGCAAACGGAGGTGTAAGAAAGTGGTAGGAGAAGAAAAGAAGAAAAGTTGGGAAGAATTTACACGAAGAATGGAAACAGATGTAAGTGGCAGTAAAAGGATGCTGTATGGGCTTCTAAGAAGTAAGAGGAAAGAAAGTGTTACCACAAAGCTGGTGAAAAAGGAAGATGGGGAGTTGTTAACACACCCAGAAGAGATAAAGGGACGATGGAAGGAGTATTTCGATAAGCTATTGAATGTGAGCAATTGTACTGGTGAGATGGAAGTGACACAACCTGATGACTCTCTAACAGAAGATGATATAACAATGCTGGAGGTGGAATTAGCAGTACAGAAAATGAAGATGGGAAAAGCAACAGGGGTGGATGAAATCAGTGTAGAAATGATAAAGGCTGCTGCACCTGTTGGTATGCAATGGTTGTATCGACTGCTAAAGTGTGTGTGGAAACGGAAATGTGTACCAGAAGACTGGGAGAAAGGGCTAATAATACCAGTGTTTAAGAAGGGGGACAAGAAGGTGTGTGATAACTATAGAGGGATCACCCTCTTATCACAGATAGTAAAAATACTGGAAAGGATATTAGAAAGACGAATGAGAAGAAAGGTGGAAGGAGAGTTGCAAGAGGAACAGTATGGCTTCAGGAGTGGAAGATCCACAGTGGACCCAATCTTTAGCTTGAGGCAGGTGATGGAAAAGAACTGGGAATATGGAGAGGATTTGATCATGACTTTCATAGATCTAGAAAAGGCATATGATAGTGTCCCCAGAGAGAAGGTATGGGAAACCATAGTTAACGAGAGACTGGGAAGAGAAATGTTGGAAATGGTGCAAGCAATGTACAACTGTGTTAGCAGGGTACTGACCCCAGTTGGAAAGACAGATTGGTTTAGGAACAAGACTGGACTAAGACAGGGGAGTGTGCTGTCACCTCTCTTGTTCATAATGGTGATGGATGAAATTGTAAAGGAAACAAAGGAAGCATATGGACATAAAGAAATGAAGTTACTGTTATTTGCAGATGATATTGTGGTCTGGGGAAGGAACACCGAAGAAGTGCAAAAACAACTAGATGCACTGAACAAAAATATTCAGAAGTACGGCCTGAAAATTAGTATAGAGAAAAGCAAGACCATGGTGATGACAAGAGGGGAAAGACAAGGAAAGGGCACTGTGAAAATTGGAAGTGAGAGTTTGGAAATTGTGGACACGTTCAAATACCTAGGAAGTGAATTGATGCAAACTGGTAGGTTGGACATGGAGATTGGCAGGAGGGTACAGCAGAGCAATGCATTCTATCAAAGTGTAAGAAAACTTGTTTGGGATAAGGAAGTACCAAGGAAAAGCAAGGAGGTAATGTATAAAGTGTACTATGTTCCCATATTAACTTATGCAGCTGAGACTTGGACCCTGACAAGCAGGCAAGAGAGTAGAATCCAAGCCAGTGAAATGAAATTCCTAAGAAGTATGATAGGAAAGACAGAGTGAGGAATGAAGATGTTAGGAAGGAAGTTGGGATGGGAAAACTAAACGAGAGAATTGAGAAGAATAAACTAAGGTGGTTTGGACATGTAAAGAGGATGGAGGAAAATAGAATACCAAGACAGATGCTGGAGGCGAAGTGCAAGGGTAAGAGAGCAAGAGGAAGACCTAGAACAAGGGGGATTGATTCAGTGAAGAACAGCGTAAGAAAAAGAAATCTGGACTGGGACAAGATCGTGGAAGAAGAATTGTGGAAGGAAAGTGGAGAAGTGCCATAAATACCCCGACCCGGCAGGAGCTGGATAAGGGCAAATGATGATGATGACCCCCATACGGGTCTTTCCTGTCTTATCAAAGACTGTAAAATTCCTCATGTATGCTTAAATAATAGAAAAATAGCATTGGAATATAACTTTCCCATTATGATTTAATTTTCTTCAGCATCGTTGCAGCTGCATGCTTGTGAACACTATATACACACAAACAGAACTGGTTTAGTTAATCCCTCCCAACAATGGCCTTGGCACATGTGTGATCTTAAAGCCATTTCCAGAGATCGGAAACAACCTTGGTATACAAGGGATTTTTGATTTTTCTATCAGTCCAGTACTGTCAGATCGCAGTCTTCTTTCGTCATCCGAAATCACCCTTTCTATTTTGTAAGTTTGTTGATCTTAGTTTGTAGTGGGCTTTGTCTATCTTCTTAAATTTGTGTGTTTTGTTTTCTTAAATCCTCAATAATTCTCTCATATCCTCCTTAATAACTTTCAGAATGTTCCAAATTTCCTAATAATTGGGATTGCAATTGTGTTGACCAACTGAAAAGTTAAAACATTGAAATCTTGAACATCGGCGAAATGACAGTGTGTTATTGGTCAGTTCACAGAAGTCGCATGGATACCCTGTGAAACCAGGCATGCCCTGACACATTTATTTTGATTGAGCATGAAGTTACAAGGAACAGGGAATAATACAGTCCTATTGATATAGCCGTGGTTACCATCCCAGTATTTGAACCATTGCCAAGCAAATGGTGGCTGAACACGGTTAAAGCCCTGCGCGGATATCCCAAAATGTTTCGCCACATGGATATAGTTTGCATGGCTGTGCGGATGAACTGAAGATGATGTTTGGAGTAAATTTGCGGATAGTTTTTGGATTACAATCCGAACTTGTTGAATATCTTTACTAGGACCTAGATGTTATGACACATTATTTTTCAGTTATGTTCTTTTTTCATGACAAATGTAAGATGATGATTCAAGCCAATATCATTCAAATTATGTCATTAAGCATAATTAACACTCCGAACTGAACAAAGTTTGCAATTCCGGCTGTATAACATTCATACATAGCCTAAGGGAACGACTTTCTCCTCTGATCTCTAAATGTGTTGCTTTATGTTTTATCTAATTAAAAATATTATTGTAATGCCAGTAGATTCAGATAAACGTGCGGATGTTTTGTTTATCAGCGCAGGGCTCTAAGCACAGTTGCTCATTGGCTAGAACAGCAGATTGAATATCACAAGGTCCCAGGTTCAAGTCCTGGTCGTGCCAAGTATTTCAACTCTTTGGTTTATATACAGGGTTATTCAAAATGATTGTCGGGGTTTCGTGAATTTTTTGTAGAAACAGTGGACAACATACCATTGTCATTGTTGCAGTAACTGTTTCACTAACTCTCAAAGTTTTGTTCTACATCGATTTAGTACCATGTATAACCACCAGATGGCAGTAACAACAGTATTTGACCAAATGGCGGTCAGCTGTAAAGAGAAGGCCTTTTGTGCTCTCGAATTTCATCAAACCGGTCCGTTACCAGAGTCCAGCGCCATATTCCTCCGACATTCGGGAAAAACCCTCCCTCCGATAACTCTATTCGCAGATGGTATGCGCAATTCGTGAATACCGGTTGCTTGTGTAAAGGGCCGTCCCCGTGTGTCAGAAGCATACGTGAATCGGATCAGGGATGTTTATCTCTGTAGTCCTAAGAAATCGACTACAAGAGGCAACAGGAAACTGCATGTTAGAGCATTTTTTAAATCAATAACTTCCAAGACGATGGATTTGACGTGAAATGGAACATGATCAGATGCTCTTATCCTGGCCACCAACGTCACCAGACTTAACACCGTGTGACTTCTTCCTGTGGGGGTATGTCAAAGATCAGATATGTGTTCCTCCTCTACCGGCGAATATTCTGCAACTGAAGCAGCGTATCTGAGCCGCCTTCGACACCATCACCACTGTCATATTGGGACGTGTGTGGGAAGAGATGGACTTTCGAGTTATTGTGTGTAGGGTGACCAGAGGCGCACATATCGAGCATTTGTAATGCATGTAAAAAAAACTTTTTGAGTTACAGTACACAATAAAACACGATTCATCTTCCTACGTCAATTGCACTGTGCGTTGTGAATTTTTGTAACCCCGACAATCATTTTGAATAACCTTGTTCAGTATTTGCATATGGCTTGTACGCACAGACTAATAGCTGTGACACCACATTTGGTATGCACCTTAATTCATAGAATACTCTTTCAGGTTGCTGGACAATTCAATTTGAACGAGGAGGCCGAGATGTAATCGTACGTAGCCTTTTCTGGCCTGGAATGACATTCTATCACTGCTTAGGAACTCCAGAACATGGCTTCATGTATTCGGGGCATGGCAGATGGAATATAGATCTGCCATTTATGCTCTAAGGTTTCATTAGTTCTATAATTCATTATATTACTGGTTCTAATTTTCAGTACTGAGCCTGTTGTAATTATCTGTATAAATAAACCAATAATACCTATTGTCATGTCAGATTATTTAGCAGCAATTTAAATTCACACACGTTACACTACAATGACAATCAATAGATCCGTCTATTCAATACTTATTTATACAAAATTTACAGGTACATGTTTCGGGATCCTACTTGATCCCTTCTTCAGCCAATACAAAAAAATTATCACTGAACTCCTGAACATGGCTTCATGTATTCGAGCATGGCAGATGGAATATAGATCTGCCATTAATGCCATTGATCAAAACATAAAACTTCTCATATATAAAATAAACCTTTTTCTTGTAAATATTACTTTATTAAAATTAATCATCATCATGAACCGGCTCCAGTTTCCCGGGTGCGGTGAATGAGCACTCTCCAAGAATGTCCCCCCCTCCACGACCTGCTGCAAATCCAGACCTCTCCCTGCAAGATCATTTCTAACCTGGTCGATCCATATCTTCCTTGGTTCTTTAAAAATCATTTTTCTATGGAATTGTTGTTATCTCTCTTGATTGACACGAAAATATGTCCTATTGATAGAATCTTGTTGAGTCCTATTTATACTTTTCTAATTGTCATACATAAAAATATTAAAAAAAAAAATCTTGATCCATTTGATGACCCATTATTCAACACATGTAGTCATGTTATGCCTTGTTATGGATATTCTATTCCAATTATAGATTCTATTGACTGGATCGCATGTAGCTTTCAGATAAAATTATCTTTTGAAATGAGGACATCTTTCCTTCGCTGTGACTCCAAGCGGGCGTCTTATTGATGTTATCCAACATTCCAATATGAATCTCCAGCGATTAATCCCGAAGTTGTTACGAGCATGATGTCAGAACTGTATGGAAAGATGAAGTCCATCACAACAGCGAATGGACGTTACACTAAGGAGTGAAGCTTCCAGTCTTGCAGTAAAATTTCAAGATTTGTGTCGGAAAGTAACAGCGCCACAAGAATAAGCACCAATAAATGACCACCAGTTAAATAGAACATTTTACACATTTTTACATGTTATAAGATCAAATGAATAATTTTCTACCATCGTGAACCTGCAACAGAAAGACATGCAGCCACATTCGACTAGGTTTTAATAAAAACAATCAATTTTAAAAATATCAGTAAAAACAGCAAAAGCCTTGTTTCCCCAGACCAAGAGATGAGGAAAATTATTTAAATAAGTTTATTAATAACCTCACTCCCATTAAATAAGATGAACTTTCAGTATGATGCAATGTAATTCATGTCAAGGCCAAAGCTTTTAGAATTTCTTATAGGCTACACACATCCACAATTATTCTTATTTTGAGACCACATAGGATGACTTTAATCAACCCACTAGTTTATCATCTTGGCTTACAGGATTGAGCCGCGTCATATATCAGTTGAAACTTCCAGTCTTGCAATAAAATTTGAAGATTCGTGTCGGAAAGTAACAGCGCCACAAGAATAAGCACCAATAAATGACCACCAGTTAAATGGAACATTTTACACATTCTGACATGTTATAAAATCAAATGAATAATTTTCTACCATCGTGAACCTGCAACAGAAAGACATGCAGCCACATTCGACTAGGTTTTAGTAGAAACAATCAATTTTAAAAATATTAGTTTGTTAACTTCTTGGCAGGGACTGTGTGAGCCTTACGGTCCTGCCCTTTCTTGTGCAGAAAATATTCTTGTTGGAAGTTTCCTTTTTGTAAGTGCAAAATGAAAAGTCACAGTTTTAAGTAGGCTATAGTGGTTAATTTTTTCTTATTTGTAGTGTCTTCTGGTGTTAGGCCAATTGCTTGTAAGTCTTCTCTAATTTCTTTTATCCATCTATATCCAGTTTTTGTTTACATTTTAGAAACAAATAGTCATTAGTCTGCAAGAGTTGACGATTTTAGCAAAGCTTTTTATTGTGTTTTTGAGGAATGTCTGTTTTATCAAGTGTTAAGTTAAGGAGCTTTCACGAGAGGCTGAAGAAGAGAGTATATTCTCACAAAACATGTACCTCTAATGTAATATAAAAACCTGTAAAGAAAGGTATTGAGTAGGTGGACTGTTAAAACCCTCATAATAACTAAGTCAAAGCGGATCCAAAATGATTCGCTACGTTCATAAATAACTCTTAATAGGCAGTTTTTTTTTTACATTCAAAGGCAGATAGAAGTTGAAGATCACTATGTACTCTTTTGAGAACATCTCTGCATGTAACTGGATAAGTCCAAGGTATTTTTAGCATACTTCTATGGATCCACATTTCGAATGTCGCTTCATATTTTTCAGGGCGCTACCCTTTAAAGTCTCCCGTGGGGTTGAGGTAGCGTGCCTGCCTCTCACCCGGAAGCCCCGGGTTCGATTCCCGGCTCCGACAGGGATTTTAGAAGCTGACGCGAGGGCTGGAATGGGGTGCACTCAGCCTCGTGAGGACAATTGAGTAGCTGTCTGACAGTGAGGCAGCGCCCCGATCACGAAAACAAGATTAACGGCCGAGGGGACCCGATGTGCTGATCACGTGTCACCCCTATATCTGCAGGTCAATTGGCTGGGCAGCTATCGCTTGGTAGGCCTGGGTCCTTAATGGGCTGTAGTGCCAGGGGTTATTTTTTATTATTTTAGCCTTTAAAGTCTAAGCCTCCATACTATGTAAGTGTGTCGACCAGACGAAAGTTCCAGCCCTTCTTCGATGGAGCTTCAGATTTAAGTTGTCGTTGAAGCAGGATGACATTTTCTATATACACAGTGAGCTATTTCTATGCAACCCGATTTCAACGTTGGGATCTAAATCGGCGGTGCCAATACTTCCTATAAATTTAAAATGAAGAACACAATCGATTGCAAGACCTCTGATGCTGAATAGCTTAGTCATGATTTTGATGACTTAAAATATTTCACAGTCCGATGTCCATGCTAAACATAATGTCTAAACTGGAGAGCAGATCACCTAAATGGTTTCAAATAGAAAGATAAATGATAATTGTTGTTTTAAGGGGCCTAACATCGAGGTTATCGGTCCCTAATGGCTTGGGTGATGGCAAAAATGCTAATGAAATGGAAACCATAACAAAAACCAAGGTAGACTGAAAACACGTATTAATTGTAGCTTCGACTGAAAGCACTCACAAAAGGCAAATTCAGTTGAAAAAGACTCACAAAATGGAATTTAGATTCAAAATAGTTACAAAATGCAAGTTAGATACGAAATACCCTCAAAATGCAATGTAGATTCAAAAGACTTATGAAATGCAATGCAGATTGACCATACTTTCAAAATACATACAAAATGCAATTGAAATTCAAAATACTCACAAAATGCCTCAATGATTGAAAATACTTGCAAAAAGCGATTGAGGTTGAAAATACTTTAAAAAAATGGAATTGAAATTCAAACCACTCACAAAATGGTGGCACCCACGATGCAAAGTACTTACAAAATGCAATTTATATTGAGAACACTTACAAAATGCAATTGAAATTCAAAATACCCACAAAATGCAATTTAGAAGCAAAATACTTGCAAAAATGCAATTTAGATTGAAAATGCCGGCAAATGCAATTGGGGTTGAAAATACTTATAATATGCAATTGAGATTCAAAATACTCACAAAATGCAAATCAAAATCAAAATGCCGGCAAATGCAATTGGAGTTGAAAATACTTATAATATGCAATTGAGATTCAAAATACTCACAAAATGCCTACAAAACGCAATTTAGATTGAAAGTACATGCAAAATGCAATTTAGATTGAAAAAAAAAAAAAAAAAAAAAAAAAAAAAAAAAAAAAACCAACACAAAACGGATCTTAGATAGAAAAGCTGTACAAAATGTAATTGGAAGTGAAAAGACGTACAAAATGTAAAAGAAAAAGGAGGAACCCTCGAAGAATGAGGGATCCGGAAAGATGACACAAGGGCCAATTAAGGGGGGAAAAGAAGAGACTCCCTAGGCCTCGGATACCCTAATACCGTCGGGGTCGGAAGAGAACAAGAGTTGACCAAGGGAGGCTGACAGGAAAGATAAGAGAGAGAAGCCCGGCACAAGAAAGTAGAAGCCATGCCGGACTCAACTGGGGTCCTGTGGTCGCTAACCCACGTCCCACTAGATGAGAGCCCTTGGGGGAAAATCAAAAGATAGCCAAGGGCATACAACATTTTTGTATCTATTCATCCTAATAATGCCTTTGAGGACTGTGAAGTATGTTACAACAACATCCAAGGTTGGTCAGTGATCTCCATCACCTAGCCTTTGAGCAAGGACTGGACAGAGATGTCCTGTTGGCTTGTCACAGAAAATTACTGGCTCGTGGAATAGGAACTAGAAATGCATGCGGCAACAGTGTAGTGGTTATAGAGGTAGAGAAACACCGTATTTGCTCGAGTATATCTTGAACCCCATTTTTTATTTGAAATTTCAGGGAAAGAAAAGTTCTCACATATATCTCGCATTCATTTCTGAAGCCACCATATAAATGACCGTAATAACCTTGAGGTAGAAACACGTTCGATTTAGCGCGCCACAACAGTCGTCATTGTCCAAGAACTTACCCGAAGCGATACTAACAGGAAGAGCGAGCAACGAGTTGATCCGAGCCGATTAGGGAACGAGGCGCCGCCTCTAGACACGTTCGAATTAGCAATTAGCGTGCCACAACAGTCATCAATACGCAATGTTATTGTTCGTTTTGGCTGCAGATGTTTCCTTTATTGTCGTCTGTCAGTTGCCTTGTAGACATCAGTACCTGTACTCTGGCTCCGCGTTCCAGTGTTGTTTTTCAGTTAAGTGTCAGGGTGTCTACCAACTCATCTTAAAAGAATTCCCTGATTATTCCAGAATTAATGAGAGAATTCCCTGAGTAAAGAATGCTAAACATTCGCCCGGGAACGGGAAGTGTGATGAAATGCATGCTATTTTTGATTGGTTTTAAGCGCTCTCCAGGAACAAGAAGCAAAATGTAATCCAGGAAAGCAAAAGGAAAATAAATTAAGTTTTATGTTCTCGGAAATTCCAGGATCCAAACAGATGTGAGCAATGGCGGCACAAGGGAAACAGTTGTGAAAATAAATTTATTTCAATAAGTGAACTTGTTGTCCAGTAAAATAAGCAAGGTCTATTAAGTCATGCTACAGTAAATGCCTCCAATAAAAGGGACAAAGGGAGGTTGAATACACACATCAAGGTGTCACCATATGAGTGGGATCATCTTAGACCAATATTTAATTTGTAAAACCTTTCATTACCATTGAAATCACTAATCTACGTCGCAGGTATGATATTCGGTAGCATAAGTCTGAATATAAGCCTATACAGTAATTTACACATATCCAAGGGACGAAGGGAGGCATATTCCAAGTTCTCACTCTGAATTAGGTCCACCTCGTCATGACAGATGTAATTGACTAATCATCATCCAAGTCCCACTACAACCACCCGGGTGTGGTTTAAAAGCCTCCTCCACTCCTTTCGGTCCCTCCATTTTTACTGTTCCATCACTTCTGCCACATGCAACCCAGCTTCTCCAATGTCCTTCAAAATTTGGTCCAACCACCTTCTTCTCGGTCTTCCAACTGGTCTCTTTCCCTTGACTTCACTTTCTAATTCCCTTTTTGCTACTCTTTCTTTACCCATTATTTTTACATGTCCGAACCAACGTAACCTTGCTTTCAGTATCTTCTGATTTGACGGTTCCATATTTAACTCTTCTCTCATTTCAATATTTTGAATTCTATCCCTTCTTGTCTTTTCAGCTGACGTTCTTAAAAATTTCATTTATACTGCTTGTATCTTACTATTTTGCCTTTTATTCGTTACCAGTGTTTCCAGTCCATATGTTACAATTGGTATGAAATACTGTTTATATAATATTAATTTCGTCAATTTAGTAATTTATAAATACATTTAAATGAAGGAAATCATTATCAATGATGTTTCGACAGGCCAGAACACACCATTATCAGTCTAAAATAATTTAACCTAGTCTGTTTGATAATATAAGGCCGAGTTTGAAAGGTGTTACAAACACATTTCCTGGGCGCAATTAAAAACAAAATAGGACATAAGTTCTAGCCTAGCCAAGGAACGTAGGAGCAATAAATATGCATTTAAGGGCACTAGGCATATCCATCATATTACATAAACATCAAACATTTTCCTTGTTCCCGTTCCAGTGGTTAACCAGAGCCCCAGCAAGCTTCCCGTTCTCATTCCCGGGCCAATCGTGAACCAGCCTGAACATAACTGGCAGCATCTACAAGGTAAAGGTACCAAGTAGACTTCAGATGATCACATTAACAACCTCATAGTGATCATGAGCTAGACAACAGCACAAGTGCTTGAGCTTCCGTTAAGCCTTTGGTCACTACAGTATAAAGTACAAGGTATCCCAAATGAAATATTCGTAAGCAGAGCGAGAGGTTATTTGCCTCGATGCACAAGAGTACACACAGATCGAATAGCACACGATATAATCGGGGGCAGCACAACCACGTGTTTGAACGACTACGTATTTTAGGGGCTAAATCATATATCAACAGCAGCACAAGAACACCCTAGAAATTATTGCACACCATAAGTTTTCACTATAGATTTAGCACACAATGGCACAAATGTTATATTTTTAGTAAACTTCAAACAGCACACTAAAGCATTAACAGTAGAACTACAGCAGACAATAATCAAAGAATACCGGGATGGAAAAGCCGCGCAAACAGAATTGTCAATCCAGGTCTAACACATGTTGCCCGGGCGCGCGCTAACACTTGACATGACAATACACATGGTAAAACCTCACTTCCTGTACCAAAAGCACTATCGAGACAATATACCTATCTGCGCTTTTGAAACTTACACTGGGCACACCGTTAAAAATATCAATATACTATGAGTGTAAGAATTGTTCAGCATGGAAAGTTCTACAAAAAAGTCTGCGAGAGCATGTATCTATCTTCAATACATCGCCCACTATAAGTGTTTTTAGATTGGACGGGAGGGGGATTTGAGTTTCATGCACCTCGCCATTCTTAAATTACGTCCGACAAGAATTCGTTGTACATGCTATCTCCATGATAATATAATTAATAGTCCAGTCAGTGATTTCAACCCATCATGCAGAGACTTAAAACGGATATAGGCCTAGGTCGTAGTTCATTGACATCGAAAAAAAAAAAAAAAAAAAAAAAAAAGCGCTCGTCACGTAATGCATTCATAACTGTTTCCGGGCGAAGCTAGTATATTATACTCTGTGAGCTGCCAGAATAGGATTGACATTTCTCGTCTCGCCATGTGGTCTGAGAACGAGATTGCCAAACTGTACAAGCCAGAGATAAAGCTGACCAGGCACTGAGGCACGTGGGCGGTAATATTGCAACGCAGAGTATTATGACATCAACTATGCGAACATGGATTGGTCAAGAGGCAGAGCGGTGATGACTGACGTGGAATTTCCGCTGAAATGTCAATCCTATTCAGGCAGCTCACATAGTATATTTATAAACAATACTAAATTTAAAATATTTTGTCGCCAAAGTTGCTACATCTACCGACAAAATTGGCAATACTGATCACAACGAACAAAATGTTCAAGGCCCAATAAAATGGCGGAGTTGGCTCCTGCGCAGAAAGCGAACGGAAAAGTTGCCACATCATACGTTCAGTTGACCTTGAGAAGGCACTGTTCATTGGCTGAGCACTGTCATCAGGGTGTCTACTGTAAGGATGAAGTAAAAATTAGTTACTTTTTAGTCAATTTTAGTTACCTTTGAATTCAAGATACGTCTGTGGTCTGCAAGCAAAGAGGCTCATCACGCGGTGATGATAAACAACAATGAACTGTGATTAAAGCTGTAAATAAAATAAATAATAAAAAAATACTAGATATTAATTATCAAATTAGTTGTTTCAGATAATATGTCGTCTTGTGCACAATACGTTGTTTTAATATCAAGAGGTTGCTCTGCTCTTTACCGTTTGGCGAGATTTCCTTTGTCCCCGCGACGTTACGTGATCGTCACCGAATTCTGACTTTGCAGTCAATTACGGAGAAATATCGAGATGTTACACAATCGGCGCTGGTCTCAGCCGTTTGACGAGATTCCCGCAGTTTTCACGATAGAACACGGAGAAAAATCGGGATTTAGATAAACTGTCACTTTTGGTCATTCGACGAGATTTCCATTGTCCTTGAGGTCGGGCACGAAAAATATAGCATTATTACGCAATCGGCGCCACTTGCTGTCCGTTTGACAAGAATCCAGTTGTCCTAGTCATTGAAGGTGGAGAAATATCGCGATGTAACACAATCGCTGCCGCTCTCGGCCGTTTTACGACATTCACGTTGTCCTCGCAATATTATGCAATCGGCGCTGCATCCAGCCGTTCAACGATTGCCTGCCTATCTGCCCTGACAGAATGGTGGAGGCAAGTTCAAGGTTAGGTATGGTTAAAATTCACGAGTAGTAATGGACATGTTGTATGGTCGGCGCCGTGATTCCCGCTGTCCCTATGCTGTGGTTGGGAGTTCATAAGTTCAGGGTGGATCACGAGGGAAAATTAGTATCGCGATGCAGCGTAGGCAGTCATTTCTAAGTGGGTTGTTGCACTTCTCGCTCCCCGTACGCTTTTAAGTATACGGTCATGGTAAAAGTGGCGAGTAGGTTTCGGAATGTTTCGTGATGGGTGCCCAATCACCTTTGACAGGATTCCCGCAGTCCTCGTGGTCACAAGTTCACGATAGGAGACGGGACTTATCATTTTACGCAACTGACGTATATCTCGGTCCGTTTGACAAGATTCGCGCAGGCAAGTCATGAGGTCAGCCAGTCGTCTTGAGGATGTGATTTGGAGGATGAACGTTCGAAGTAGGTACCGTATCGAATATTACGAATTATTCTGAGAGGATTGCACGAATAATACGACAAGAGGGCACATTCTCTTTCGAATGCGAATCACGAATTATACTAGTTATCGAAATAACCAGTTAGATTATATATCCGATGGAACCCAAGTTCGAAGGAAAAAATAGACATATAGCTGAATTTGGAATTAACCATACCAGATGCAAATTTACGAGACAGATTTTTAAAATACCGGTAGGTTATTATGTATTTCGAAGCTGTTTCTAAACGGTGACATTTCGCAAGATAGCAACATTAAATTGAATGAAAATCCACAGCCTGCTTCCAGTCTCCGACCGGGTCAGGCATGGAATGAATGAAGCCCCCATCTAGCGGCGAGGATATGAACTGTGCCGGCTGCTGAGGCCTGACGCACTCCTCTGGGGCAATGATTAAATGAATGACAGATGAAATGAAATGATAGTGGAGAGTGTTGCTGGAATGAAATTTTGACAGGGAAAACCGGAGTACCCGGAGAAAAACCTGTCTGCCTCCGTTTTGTCCAGCACAGATCTCACATGGAGTGACCGGGATTTGAACCACGGACCCAGCGGTGAGAGGCCGGCGTGCTGCCGCCTAAGCCACGGAGGCTTGCAGCAACATTAAATTATTTCACGTTATTTTTGGCCTTAAATTTGACTCAAAATTTAGAGGTCAATAACTGAAATGAGAGGTTTCTGTTTAGTTTAGGAAGTTTTCGCGAATAAACGTCTCGAGAAAAGTCAGGTTTCCTAATAACACAGAAAAATATTTCACACAAAACTAGAAAGTATCCTTGATGCCGAAAATATACGTTGAATTGATGTAGCCTATACCACACAAGGTATCCACAGTATGCATTTCCTCTAGTTCAGGCACGGCGAAGTATAGCTTATGCAATCGGCGCCGCTTGCGTGAAACTTGCTCCATCGCAATCTCTGAGCCTAGCGGCGCGAGTTTTAATGATTCAACCCGCCTACAGAAAATTTTCGTTACCCGTTTGTAAAATTCGTTGCTTTTTAGTCACTTTCGTTACCCGTTTGTAAAATTCGTTACTTTCGTTACCGGTAACGAGCGATCACTTCCCGCACAATTCGAAAGTATTGCTTCCACTTTTACGGGATATAGACAAATGGAGAAAAATCCCTGATTAACAAAGAAATTCCCTGATTATTGCAGAAATTCATAATTCCCTGAGAATTCCCGGTTTTCCCGAGTCGTAGACACCCTGGTTAAGTGTGCTTGTTTCCTTGTGTACGTCGATCGTTAAGTTACGGAGAAACGTGGAAGTTTTACGGCTGGGTTTAACTCAACGTGATCAACTACGCAGAAGAACATGGTAATAGAGCTGCAGGACGAGAATTCAGTGTGACTGAGTTTAATATTCGCTACTGGAGTAAACAGAAAGCTGCGCTAGAAACCACCAACCGAACACGCAAAGCATTCAGAGGGCCAAAAACTGGTAAGTTTCCTGAGCTGGAAGACGAGTTGCTTAATTACGTTACGGAGTTGTGAAGTAATGGCTTTAGTATCTCGCACAAGATGCTATATTTCAAAGCGCGCGAACTAGCGAATAAACGCGGTATCAGCTGTTCGGATCTAAAAGCAAGCCGGGGTTGCATCCGTAGATTCATGAAAAGAAAGGGCTTGTGTCTGCGAAGGCGAACATCTCTCTGTCAGAGAATGCCAAGTGATTTTAATGACAAAATTATAGATTTTCATCGCCATGTGATAGCAATGCGGAAGAGAAACAATTACCTGCTATCTCAAATGGTCAACGCAGATCAGACTCCGATCAACTTCAACATGCCATCCATCACTACAATCAACAAGAAGGGAGAATCTAGCTTCCCTGTACGTACAACTGGGTGTGAGAAACAACGCTGCACAGTCATGCTAGCAGTAACCGCGGATGGAAGGAAATTGCCACCGTATGTTATTTTAAAAGAAAAACAATGCCTAAAGCGAAGTTTCCCAAAGGCATTCATGTTCGTGTGCAAGAGAAAGGATGGATGGATACAGCTTTTGTTCAGGACTGGGTCCGTACAGTGTGGGGAGCACGGCCAGGGGCATTGCTTCGACGCCCGGCAATGCTAGTGTGGGACAGTTTCCGCGGACACTTGGTGGAAGACAAGAAGAAACGTCTTCAAGAAATGAAAACCGATCTTGTAATTCCTGGTGGATTCACACATTGTCTACAGCCCTTAGATGTTTCCGTCAATAAACCTTTCAAGGACAACATGCGTAAATAGTACGCCGAATGGATGGCGGGAGGGGGGCCACGACCTGACGCCAGCAGGCAAAATAAAGAGGCCGTCAGTTGAACTCGTGTGTGATTGGGTTATTGTGTCGACGGACATTGTTGTGAAGAGCTTCTTGAAGATGGGCATCGCAAATGCATTGGACGGAAGTCAGGATGAAGCAGTATGGGATGATGACCAGTGATGCACGCGAAAGTACCTTGGAGATTAGCAGCAGTGACAATGAATAGGGTGAGTACCATATGCCAGTTGCCTGGTTTCAATAATGCAAATTTTGTGTTTTTTCGGCGATATGGCCATTCCCCACGTATATCTCGCACCAAAAAATTTCACACGTATTTTCGATCAAAAAAGTGAGAGATAAACGTAAGCAAATACGGTACATTCTGTTTAGTGCTTGACAATATCAACTGATCAAAGGAATACCAGGGAGATTACATTTATTGTTACTTGAGTATGGATGAACAAGTTTTCTTGGCTTTTTGGCCATGATCCAGCTTGGGATTCCTCAAGTTTCACTTAATACTGCTTCTGGCATATTCTGGGGATCCTCCGTCTCTGTCAGTGAGTAGTGAATTGGAGTGGAGGTTGCCTGCTGCTCCTAAAAAAGGGGTGGGCAGCCATGCTCTTTGCTGACTTTCCTGTCTATCCCAGTCACTAAATACTTTGCGAGAGACAGATGTGCTTTCAACTATTCTTACTACATAGGTTACAACCGGAAAGCAGAATCAAAACATATCCATGAGATAGAACACAAGAATCTATTAGAACTTCCGTGGTGAACATCTTAAATTAGTATTGGACTTTTTCCAATTACTCCAGGTTTGGCCATATTTATATGCCTAAAGAATGAAAAAAGTTAATATTTCAGGCTCTGGCAAACATCCGATGACATCCAAACACAAGTTTGTTTGTTTTTGGACTTTGCTCGCATTATAAGGATTCACTAAATGGGAGGGAAAGGTAAGTCACAAATAAATGAGTATGTAATTTATTCAGAAAGTTTGCCCAGTCAATAAAATACTTAAAATACAATCTAGTTGAAATTTACAACAAAAACTTGAGGACAGAAAATATTGCATTAAAAAACCGAAACATGTATGATAACAACTTGGAGCAAAGTATCACGTCATCACATCCCAATAACCACCTAGGAAACGTGGATGTAAAACATTACTCAGCAATACAGTTCAAATTTATTTAATTTGATTGTTTCCAGTGCAAAATATATCAGAACTGATTAGTGACAAAAATAGGGCATTTCAACACGCTGTCTCTTGCGGGCTTCCATTCCTGAGAAAAATTCACGTATGTCTTCTTCTCGCACAACCTTCTTCGATTCCACAAATTTCTTTAAGTAATCCTTCAGCTGACTCTTCATGTTGTTGTATTCTAAGACAGAAAAAAATAAGATAAAAATGAGATTACGGTGAAATAAAACTATCTCCAACTAAATGGGGATTATTGTGGTTTCGGGGGTGGAACATCGTGGGTATCTTCCCAATTAGGATATTAATTAAAATAATAATTATTATTACTTACTACTTAAAACTAACTTGTACATTAGAAGAAGAAATGGAGAAGAGTAATAAAGGAAATTATGAAAAGAGAGAAAAGAATGGCCCCCAACTTCAGAAAACAAGGATTGAGGGACTTGGAAAGAGGTAGAGCCATGAAAGCAGACAGGAGAGAGAAGGAATAGAAGGTCGGTCTTAACGTCAATCGGGGGATAAAAGAGAGAACAAACGGACAACTCGGGAAATCATAGGGGTCACCAATCCTCAAGTTCCCCTAGCTGTGAACCTTAAAGTGTGTAGACCGCCAAGGTGAATCATGTATAGTGAGGGGCGCTTACAATACAAGGAGATGTGGAGGATATGCTCAGTGGACCGTATTATATGGTCTGTTAATGAACATGACTTTCAAAACAATATAATAATTTTCTTGTATTATGAGGGAGAGAGAGAGAGAGAAAGACAAGGGCCAATTAAAAAAAAAAAATAATAATATCGTGTGGCCTCGGGTGCCTGGTGCAAGCTTTGTTAATTGACACCCAGAGGGTAGCTTGCATGTCGAATTTCGTCGTTCCTTTGAACGCTATGAAAGTCAAGGAGGTTAGATATCTAAACTCCTTGACACTACAGCGCTTTCAAGTAGAGAATGGAGGAACTTTGTGTTGGCGGAAAATCCCGAGATTAATTTTGCCATTGAACACTGCCTACTGAATTCAAATGGGTTCTTTAACATGCCAACAACGTACAACATGAGTGTCGTGATTTTTGTGGCCTTCAAAAATCACTTACCATGGCCAGGGGCGAACCTGCAATCTTGGGGTTGGTAGTCCGACACTATAACCACTCACCCACCGTGGCAAGCTGGGGCCAATTTAAGTAGGACAATGAAAGGCACCATAGGTTTTAAATATTCTAACACTGTCAGGGTCAGAAGAGAACGAGAACTGATCAAGGGAGGTCACCAAGTAAGAAGAAAGAGAGGAGCCCAGCACAAGTAAATGGAATCAAGGTCCCTAGGTTCCAACAAACTATCCTCACTATTTTATGCCAAGGAAAAATTCCTGAGATTTTCTAACTGTTGTGTGGTGTATAGAGCATACTATGCCCGGTGACAATTTCGATGAACCAGGGATGATGTGAAACAGTGCCGCAGCATACAAGCCATTGTTCTTGCCGCAACTTCAAACACAAAATGAGCTTGGACATGGTTATCGTGGAAGGGATTTTGTATGTAGTTAGGATCCCAGAAACAAAATATAACGTTTTTTTGCTCCGTGGTTCGTATTATGCGGTCTGTTAATGAACATGACTTTCAAAACAATATAATAATTTTCTTGTCCTTTATTCCATCTTCATGGTTGGGGTAAGGTACAGATAGCAGCGTATAGCTGTGCACTTGACCTGTAAAGCTCAGTGGTAGAAGAGGGATGTAGGGCGGTGCGGGGAGCGGGACGAATACTTTCCTACTGAGCACATTGACGTGCGCGACAGTAGGCACTCACGATCAGACATGCTCAGCATGGCAAATGTTTTACGCTGCGGTAGTATACTGGGGGAGTGGGATGTGTAGAATTCAGCGCCGGGATCTTTAAGTATTTATTTCGCTGTGGCGTATGTTTCATTGCAGGATGCCCCTTGACCCCTTGCTCAGAGAGCTTTATATGCCAGGGCTGTGAGGTCCTGCACTTTGGCAATGTCACAAACTAGACTCCAAGTGTCTTCTTCCTTAAATTAACCTTCATCCCTTCCTATAAAATTATTCCCATTATTTATTGGCTCTGCCCTTCTTACGAAATTATTCCCATTGTTTATTGGCTCGGCCATAATACGAACAAATAGAGGTACAAATAATAATGCTATTACAATATTATATTTGATATTTAAATTAACACACTCCTGTGGCGCAAGTTCATACAGCAATGAGTGCCACTGGTGCTGATGGGCTGTGATGTGAACACACTACTAAGCTTTGAAAGAATAATGGATTTTCCGCCTTCAATACTGTTTATTTCTATTACTTACAGGGACTAGTTTCGGGGGGTAAATACTCCCCCTTCCTCAGCCTGTCCAACAAAACTACACAATGGAAAAACTTTCCATGTACAAGTTCATACAAAATACATGAAGTTATAGTTACGTCAATACGGACTTGAATAATCGACATTATGACACTACTAAGCTTCCAAGGTCCAGAGGCCAAGAACGCCCTTACCGAGCATAGTGATTAAAATCTTGAACAAATTGCAAAGGTAACTTACCTTCTATAGCTTCTACTTGCTGAACTCGGTCCAGTGATGACAATGCCCTCATTCCTCGCTCATACTGAGATTCAAAATGGCTGCCATTAACGTTAGCTTTCCCTCTGTCTTCATAGGCTTGTACCGTGTCCTGTTCGTCCAGCAGGAAACTCACCCCCTCCTTTCCATACAGTTCCTGTAAAAAAAAAAAAAAAAAAAAGTATGTTACAGTCTTCTGAGAGATCCACAGAATGAACAAGAACACACCCATGTAAGTTAAATATGATATATCATGCTCATGGCATATTTGTAGCATCCTACTTTTCAAATAAAAAAAAAACTGGTTTAAGAAATTTCATTGGTATAATCGTCGTATAGCATATTTGTGTTTGTGCGCTGGCAGGTTGAACATTCTGCCGCAAGCTTATAATCTGGTGTGTCATTGGCACACAGCATGCTAGAAAGTTGTCACGCTCAGAGCTAGTCCAGGGGACTGAACTTGCATATACCGTATTTCCTCGCAAAATCGTCGCCACCCGCGTAATCGTCGCACACCACTTTTCAAACACTAAAATAGGTTTATAAAATTCCATCGCATAGCATGTTTGTATTTGTGCGCCAGTCAGTTGCACATGCTGCCGCGACTTTATAACCTGGTGCGACACTGTCAGAGGAAAAATATCTCGTCTTTATGCTTGCGGACTATGAACTGTGACGCGAGCGGCAAGCAACGTCACTTAGCATATTCCGCGAGCGTATAATCTGGGGTGATCTTGTGAGGAGAAAGTAATCTCGTCTTTATGTCTGCGGGCTATGAACCGCGACGCGAGCTTATAGGCCTAATCTGGCGTGATCTTGTCAGGAGAAAGTAATCTCGTATTTAGGCCTGCGGGCTATGAATCGCGACACGAGCGGCCAGCGTAAATTCCGCGAGCTTATAGCCCTAATCTGGCATGATCTTGTCGGGAGAAAATAGTCTCGTATTTATGCCTGCGGGCTATGAACCGCGATGCGAACGGCCAGCGCACATTCCGCGAGCTTATAGGCCTAATCTTGTCGGCAGAAAGTAATCTCGTCTTTATGCCTGCGGGCTATGAACTATGACGCGAACGGCCAGCGCACATACCGCGAGCTTATTGACCTAACCTGGCGTGATCTTGTCAGCAAAAAGTAATCTAGTCTTTGTGCCTGCCGGCTATGAACTGTGACGCGAACGGCCAACGCACATTCCGCGAGCTTATAGGCCTAATCTGGCGTGATCTTGTCAGGAGAAAGTAATCTTGTCTTTATGCCTGCGGGCTATGAACCACGACGCGAATGGCCAGCTTCGTGAGCACAATCCGCGAGCGATAACCTGTCGTGACCTTGTTAGAAGAATGAAGCCTGTCTCTGACTGCAGGCTATGACTCGCGCTACGTGAATGACTGGCCCGTGCAGCAATATACAGTATATTCTTTGAACTTAAATATTCTTCGCATAATCGTCGCACCCTGCTTTTTCCCACTAATTTTTGGCAAAAAAGGTGCGACGATTATGCGAGGAAATACGTTATATCGCTTCCGTGAGCTGACCTTGGGATTTATTTAGCGTATGGTTTTTAGTGACGGGAGTGTCCGAGGATATGTTCGGCTCACCAGAGGCTGTGGCTGCTTCAATGCGGACACCCATAGGGTGACCTACAAGTTCTGTTCAATTTTAAGTAGTTCCAACTTTCGCTACTAGATTTCACCGTCAGCTAGTGGTGAACGTTGGATCTTTAATAGAGTGTTTCAACAAAATCTAACCTGCAAATTTAGCTTCACACAAGTTTAATTAGTGGAAGGTTCTTATACATGCCATAAATCTATGACATGGGACCGCCGGCTTTACTTCCCCTCCAAAGGAAGGCATACTGAAGGAATTGAACGCTCTTAAAAAATCCGACAAATTCGGCCGGGTTTGGGCAGACGAGCTCAGCATGCTACCGACTATGCCACCAAAGCCGCGGCCTTGGGATGAGCTGTAATAAGCCACTGTACAAAGTGCTACTACTGTCATCGCTGCAGGAGTTGGCAGTTGAACACGCTGAGACGGGGTGCGGGGGGGTCTTGCAGTACGCTTGCGCGGTCCACCTATTCCAAACTTAAATATATTGGCTACCCGCATGCCAATGGTTATTATTGCAGCAGAAGAAACGCAGCCAGTGAAAGAAGGAATGTGCTGACTGAGTGAAGCAACTAGTGACAAACTGAATGTTTTTGGAATGTGCAATACTTAGTGAGCGGGAAGACCTCTGCAGTTCAAAACCAACTGCCATCTCCTGACGCGATATCAGTACACTGTGAATTTGTCACTGGGGCACATGATTTCTACTGCAACGTCTTGCGACATTTTATGGAAGATGTTATACTCTGATTTACAAAATATAAAGGGTGAAAGCTGTCATCCGCTTGAAGGGTGAGGCGAGGAGTGGAGACGAGAAGGGTAACGGTCTCCATAGCAACAGTGAGCAGTGTTGCAATGTATGCCGACACATCAGTGCGCACATGGTTTGGTACAGTGTTCTACTGTGCCTTGACTCGTCACGGTCATTAGACTGCCAGGCAGGGGGGGCTAACTTCCCCAGTATTTGTGTCTTCCTGCACGATCTGCCTGAGTGGCAACGCAGCATGTCCCCACGTGCTAGCTTTGACAGCAGTCACCGTTCATTATTGGTAATACAGAGTATAGTCAGGAACGACCAAACCCTGTGAAGAGGGAAACTAGATGCTCTATGACGACGAGCTCACAGAGCTCAAACAACATGTCAGTTTATCACTCGTAGCAATGTGCTCGTCCTACATCCACAATCACCAAATGACCCCTTGCTACTTCTTCCTGTTTCCAAAGAAAGATGAAATAGAAGCTAAAGGGTTGCTGTATTACCATAGCGGAGGAGATCCAATGAGAATGGTAGTAGTAGTTATGGTTGCTTTAAGGGGCAGAAGAGCGAGGTTCACAGAAGGGGCTAGCGTCTTCAAGAATGTGATATCCAACAGGCGTTCCAAAAATACCAGTGGCACTAGAATTCGGTGAGTAGCTTCTCAAGTGGCAATTTTGAAGGAGAGGGTAGCCAAATTTAAATCACATAATTTTGCTTTGCGAGAACTCAAAATTTACTAGTCTGCAGATTTTGCTGTTGTTCTGTGTTCCAAATAGGTTTGAGCATATCTTTATAAAGATTACCTGCCAAATTCAACTTCCAGAAAATAGGTAATCTTATTAATCTTACCTTACAGAAATTACAAGTACAGAGAAGTTTCCTCCAACCATCTGGAAAATATGTTGTAATAGGTTCTCCCTCTGGTGTTTTCACATTCTTCAGAACACATTCTGGAGCAGAACCAATCCCACTTTTTGGCACACACTCTGGAACACAAGCCAATCCCATCAGACAAGTGGTATTCAAAACCTGCACCCTGCAATTTAATGTGAACAGAACAACACTTTTGCTGAATCCAATGCTGGTCAATACTGTGTATATTTAGTCTGTTAAGGCAGTAAGCCTGGAGGCGGGATGGATTTTCAAAAGCAACGCTGTATGTTATGAGGCACAAACCCCAAATACTCACAGCACTGTTATATTAACCCTTCTGATGCCAAAACCAAACATTTAATAAGAGGTTAAGCTAAAATTGCGAAGTCAAGTTTATTGAAATCACAAGGGTTTGATACAAATTATCTCCAACTTATATTTTTTAAGATATAATGTTGATATTTATTTCTGTATCAGGTAAACATATTGTTTACTGGATGCTAAATAATTAATTTTTGCTTCATTTGCATCATTCAAAAAATCTTTTAAGTTAAAAAATATTAAATTGGAAATTTTAATATAAATTTGACAGCCTTCACAATCAAAATAGTATCTTTTGTGATATAAATGTTTATAGGTTTTGAGTACCATCAATTTCTACAAAGATATGCATATACAGTACTGCGGCATTAGAGGGATTGTCGTCTGCAGAATAAAGATAGTCATCATCCGTCGATAATTCACTCTCACACACTTTACTCAGTGTTAAAACCTTATTTACTTCATTGAAAGAGCTAGCCAGGCTTATCACCACGTATCTTAATTAGCCCAAGCAAGATCATAAACATACAAGACTTCAAAAGATCATCATCATCATCGGCTTTAACTCGAATCCGAGTATAAATCTTCTTCCCTCAGTCCAGCTTGTGGATGTGTTTACGGTGACTAAAGAGTCCAATCCTGGCATGGAACAAGCGTCCACACAAGTCACATAGTATTGCTGGAGGAGGATGTGGTTGGGCTGCTCGAAGTTTCCTAGCTCGATGTTTGGTCTCTTCATGTGTGCGTAGATCCCTTTCAAACATTTTTACAGTATCCGAGATGGTATGGCGCCAAGTTGAGCGGTCTTCAGCCAGCATGTCCCAGGTTTGTGAATCAAAATCTGTCGATTTCAGGGTCTGCTTAAATTGGTCCTTGTAGCGCCTCTTAGGACCACCATGAGGTCTGGTGCCATAGCATAGCTCACCGTGTAGAATTTGACGAGGTAATCTCACATCATCCATCCGATGGACATGACCAATCCATCTAAATTGGTGACCTATTAACTATTATGGATGATTCTATGCTGTTGATTTGAGTCTTTTCAAGAACAGCAATATTGGTAATGCGGTCTTCCCATTTAATTGATTGATATGAAATTAATCAACTTAAAATATTATTCCCATATTGGTGATGGCAATAAGTAGAAAGCAAGATGGTTCCACCTTAGTCAATAACTATTTATAGAGTGTGTCTAGCACATTTAGGGGCAGATGACCTCATAGTTACGCCCCTTAAAATAACAATAACTAACTGTCTAGCACATGTTTCGGCCAGAATGTTTCAGCCTTCTTCAGCTAATTATGAAAATAATTATGAATTCATAATTTTAGCTTTACATTTTCCCCCTATCAATGTTAAGTGATAATTATTCTAATATCAAAATTATTTGCATTTTTCCCTGTCAATGTAATGTGCTCATTTTTCTTATATCAAAATTATTTACATTATATAATTGGGTGTAAATACTTGCTGGCCAAATGAAAAATTATAATTTAATTGTTAGGTAGGCAACACTGAAAATGGTTTCAAAGCTTTCTACACACTTAAGTTAATATTTTAGAATTTGTGTGATGAAGAATGCATATTTCTCTTAACCATGCAAATGCTGGCCTACATAAAAGGTACGGACCTGTGCAATACAGGGTGTCCAGCTAGGATGTATATTAAAACAGAAATTTATATAGATAATTATTGGCAGTTTGTTTCTGCAAGTAGAGAGATTCGAAAGGTTCTTTACATACCTAACAGCTCCTGTCATAAACTGAAACCTTACAATAAGCCCCGACGGAAGGCATTTGTGGAAGCTCGTGGTGAAAATCTATGGAAATGAGGTATTCCTTGATATGCTTTGTTTATCTGATGAGGCTACATTCTACATTTCCGGGAAAGTGAACACACACAACTGCTTCAAACGAGGGAGGGGAAACCCACACGCTGTGGTAGAGCACGACCATGACTATCCGAAAGTGAATGTATTGAAGGATAGGGTCGTAGGACCATTCCTTTTTTGCAGAATACTGTTAATTCACACAGGAACTTGAAGACAGGTTCGAGTTGTACGCTTTGCCAAAACCTCTTCATGGTATGATCTGGCAACAAGATAGTGCAACATGTCTTTATGCCGATATTGTGAGAATTGCTTGGACCGTGACTTTCCAGGGCACTGGATTCCAAGAAATGGTCATCCAATATCTTAGAAGCCCACACCTTATGCCACTTGATATTTTCCTGATAGGCCAGGCGACAGGTAGTTCAATAAGGAATTAATTAGTGGAAAGCTGGAAATTGCTTTAATCGCTTTATTTGGACCCAGATATTACTCTCCCAAGTTTTCCCCCTCGAGCGAAGTCGGCGTTGGCCCTTCTGGCCCTAAGAAGGTACCATTTTTCGTTTTTTTTGGCAAATATCTCCCATACCATCAACTTTATTAACAAAATACCTATTATAAAAAAATTATCTAGAGTCAATTTACTACAAAAATGTTCCCTACCTTTTGTCTCTAAACTGAACCGTTACTGTTACGTGCAATGCCCGTACCAACGTTTTTAAATATGTATCTCCCCTATATTCATGTGTCCCCGAGATGGTAGTATCTATCGGACTTCGGCGCTTCTAGCCGTGGTTCTTTCTTCTACCGCTAGAGTGTGTTTGTGGTGCCTTCTGGTATCATCCTAATTGAGACATATTTGAAGGATATTGTATTCTACGTCATTGAACAAAAGACTGTATATACTTCATGCCACCAAAAAAATCACATAATATGCACATTGTTACTTGATGTGTCATGCTGTGATTGGTCATTTACAATTAACATGAATGCAGTGCGGTATTTTGACTTTGGATTCTCCGCCATCTTGTGGTCTATATAGTGGGTCGTCAAGAAAACAACAAGCCGGCTGCTGGTCAAAGAGTATCGCTCCGTGTGCTGGGGGCTTTGGCCCCTAGCCGCTACGAAATGTGGATAAATGCTAAAAGGAATTGCATGAGCTCTTAAGGCTGTATTTCGCCTTTTCGCATTGAAGATGAAGAATGAAAGTGATATATTATCGCAACTTGCTGCAAACGAGTACTTGTCATCTAAACGACGCATGTGCCGGGTTAGCCATTTTTGAGGCACATTTAGTGCCGTATAATATTTTTAAAATTCTGTGTTAATTATTTTATTTTTATTGTGTCTCCTCAGAGAAGTTTTAAGGTACGTAATTATTTAATTAGTTTATATATATATTGTTATGGAGCTCCGATATTGGCCTTATATTAATGTTTTAATTCTGTATTTTGTTTCACCTGGTAGACCTAATTTTTCTCTTTTGCTAATGTTACCAGTTATGTAATTTTTGTTTTGTTTTCTGCGTACCTTCTGGAGACACGCTTCTAGTTTATTATACGTTGTAAATTTTTTTTATTTAGTTTTTGGTAATCCTTGGAATTGCCCTATTATTTATTTATTTTACGATCCGTTACAGTCTAAAAAGTCTCATGTCAATAGTGTTAAGGCGTAATTCTTTCCTCCCCTTCTGTTCTCTCTGGTGATTTTAATTTAATTTTATGCTAATTGTTTGCCTTAATTCGATCGGACATGCGGTCATCTATTTGGTGGCCATGTTTGTTTTTTGTTTGGCCGAGTGCATTCTGGTCTTGAGAGCGTATTCTCTAGGCGTCGACCGGGAGACTCAAACGTGTTGTGCTAGTAGCTTAGTATGTTTTTGTTAATCTTGCTCGTTTAACTTAGTGTTTTGTGAGTGTTCCTAAATTTTTCTCCGTCATAATAGTTGTGGAATTGTAACTTGGTCCTATTTTTATTTTATTAATTTAATTTTAAATTTCTCGTTTCATCGTGGCTTTTGATGTCTGCATGTCGGGTCGGTATTACATACCTTAGTAAATTATCAAGTCCTTTCGCATTTGGTAATACCTGTATTCGTTTTTTTTATATCTTTTGGGCATTATTATTTAAATTTTAAATTAAATGTTTTCATTTAGCTCAGCAAGCATGTTAAACCGTCTCTTGCCTACTTATGTAAATAACTTATGTTGGCCTTAAGCCATATGCATCACCAGAGAGAGTTTGTCTTGGCCATAGAGTTTCTTCTTTTTTTAAAATGATTTTGTTTAATTTTCACTTTTCTTTGCCCCTTTTAGTGATTAAATTTTCTTTTAAATTTTAAGCAACTGTTGTGGCATTATTTCGTCTGCAGCAATTCTATTAGTTATCGGAGGGTGTCTGTAGACGAGCCTGTGCCTTCCCCTCTTCTCCACCTTCCTTCCACCGTTAGGTGTTCTTCTGTTGGGGCATGTCATCTGGCGGTGATTTTGCTGTTGATGCGATGCGGACCTCTCAGAAAGGTAAGTAGGCCCATCCACCCTGGCCATCCCTGTGTCAGTTACGATGCTACGACCATTCAAAGTGGAGCCCTTTTTGATTCTTGCGGAAAATCTATGGAAATGATATGGCATATCAAAGTTTCTTCATGTTATAAATATTTGTCAGCATTCCAGGTGCTCAAGCTGTTAACTTTTTACAAGTATAACAGCTTTTCTATGTAAACAGCCGTGGCAAAGTACCTACCATTAGTATTATTATTGCATAGTATTGGCATAAAATCACTCTTTTCCACACCACCTGGCGGTAGAGTAAATGGCGCGTTTCTTTTAAAGTGGAATTAAGGACTAATCCACAGTTCAAATGTCAAAGTTAGTCGATTTTAAACCTTTTTGATGAAGGCTAGCAGTCTTGATCGTCTGCCTCGATTTCTCCGTCATCGCTTTCATCGTCTGTATCGGTACATTTGTCCGACGTCACAGGGCGCTCAAGATTAACATCGATGTCTCCGTCACAATCATCCATATCATCTTCCTCGGCAGCATTTGTACATGACCGTCCCATACAATTCCTGCAGATTCTGGAGCATCGGAGGCCCGTTTTCCTGCAACCACACGCTGCGTTACATCCTTTCGAACATTTGCAGGACACTGTGTTCAGAAGCGTTTTGGCGCCGGATCCCTCGTCGTAGGTATGGGAGCCAAACCACATTGAGCATTTTTCCAGCCCCAATCCAGTGGATTTGTATAATTTCCACACCATGTTTGGATTTGATGGTATGTTCTTAAAGAGTGCTCACGTGCCGCTGATTCGGTGGGAGGTAAGCTTGCGAGATTAAATCGATGTTTGCTTAGAGATTTTGCAAACAGTTGGAACCGCAACTCATTCAGGGCATTTCCCGTGGTTTTGTTGTCATAAAGCCTAGCCAAAACCAACTGACCCACTTTGTCAATTTAATCGGGGTTTGCATTCACGTCTCGGAAAACCCTAACAGCTGTTTGCAGTTCCTCATTACTCTTCAGCAGTGTTACGAATTTCATTTTGCCCTGCCTGTGAAACGAAGACGACGTATCGCACCCACTAAGCGCATGCAAAAAGAGGAAGTTTTCTTGCACACACGGCGGGAGATTGAAACTTGTTGTGCAAAATAGTTGTTGTTTGGTTGAACCTTTGCCGGGTTTCATAAAATAAATTTTCGTGGAGGGTGGCACACGAGCCTCCAAGATGACCAGGATATCTATTTCTTCAGCCACTATAATGACCGAATTGTCTGGCCGAGATAACTCGAGTGCGGTGGTAACGATGAGCACATCGGCATCTTCTGGAGCTTGTCTGGTTTCGATTCCTTCGCTTTCGAATTTGATGAGCAACAAGTCGAATAATCTTCGTTTGTGTCATTACACAAAAATTTTGCTTGTGGCATAGGTGCCGACATGGACTCATAAAAAAAACAAAAAACATTAGCAGCATCATGCTTGTGCGATCATCGAAGACGTTCAGCGGACTTGGTACTGCGAGCTGCTGGGTCGTCAGGATACCCATCGAAAATAATGACACTGTTTAGAAGTATATTTTAAAGTAATTTACATATTCGGCACTAATGTCGACAAAAGTATCGGTTTGGTGCCAAATTACACGGTGCAGAAGACATTCTCCGTCGAAAACATGGTGTGGGTCCTCAAATGTGGGCTCATCGGTAACAGGATGGAATAATTTATAGAACACAGACTTTTGCGTCTTACGCATTCCCGCTTCAGCAAAGATCGCAACCGGATACGGGGCTAGTTCAAACTGGAAATATTGTTTCAATTGTGCATCGGATTTCTTTGCAAGGCAAATGCGCTGGAAAAGCACAAGAGGGTCAACAGGAATATCCGTGTGGCGGATTTTTATTTTCAAATTTACCGCGCGGAGAGGCATCACGAGACTGTGGTTGCCAGCTGTATGGGAGGCCGAGCGCGGCAAGCCAGCTGCATCTGTACACATTGTTGCCAACGCCCTCGGTGAGAAAGTAATGAAGTTTGCATGAAAAATGTACTGAATCAGAACTGAATGTACTTACTGACCATATTTTTAATGATACTTGTAACAAGTTAACAGCTTGTGCACCTGGAATGCTGACAAATATTTATAACATGAAGAAACTTTGATATGGCATATCATTTCCATAGATTTTCCGCAAGAATCAAAAAGGGTTCTACTTTGAATGGTCGTAGCATCGTAACGGTTCACATTAGAAACAAAAGGTAGGGAACATTTTTGTAGTAAATTTACTCTAGATTATTTTTTATAATAGGTATTTTATTGATAAAGTTGATGATATGGGAGATACTTGCAAAAAAACGAAAAATGGTACCTTCTTAGGGCCAGAAGGGCCAACGCCGACTTCGCTCGAGGGGGAAAACTTGGGAGAGTAATATCGGGGTCCAAATAAAGTGATTAAAACAATTTCCAGCTTTCCACTAATTAATTCCTTATTGAGGCTTTTTTCCCGACCTGTCGCCTGGCCTATGAGGGGTTTGTCAGGAATGAAGAGTAGCAAACACCTGTTTGATCTACCAGATGTTACAAATTCTACACAACACATCGAGAGAGATGGAAAACAGATTTGACGCTTGTTGTGCCACTTAAGTTGCACATATCGAGATGTATTATTTATTTATTTATTGGTGCCTTTATTGTGGCGAAGTTGGGGCTCTACATCGGATTTTTTTATTATGGATACTCTAGTTTAGGCCTTAATTACAAGCAAATCAACAGAACTAATGAAAAACGAATTATGCCAATATTTTCCTGGTTTAATTCTGCGTTAGACTATATAAGCCAATTATTGTCAAGTTTATTAATTATTTATTTATTTGTGGTTGTATGAAAAATTGTCTGTGTTTTTGATGTCTTTTCAAGGAACTGCTCACTTAAAGCTATATACAGGGAAAACTACTTGGCTGAGGGTAATGAAATTTTTATATGTGATAGGCACAAGTATCGGTAGTGCAGATCTCAAGTTTCAATATTTTTTAACTACCCAATAAAAGGTTTTTATACTTTTTCTCAAGTAACGTTTTCTCAGCCCTGGAAAAACATACAGCAGGAAACTTGGTCTCATTTTGAAGCTCTCATTCGTGATTATCGGAAACTACGACCACTGTAAACGTACAGTGTGATGACGAATTTATGAAGAGTAATATTAATGGGAGGTTTTGTGCGTTCTGGACCGTGCGATTAAAAGCATGCGAGCTGGTGAATTCAAGTGCAGTGTTGCCGGGTACCCTCGTCCCGGGCAGTTGTGTAATGAAATGCGAGTTACCTGGCTATGTCCACATGCTATTTTCAGTCTTCCTGTTTACTGCTTATAGGCCACATCACATCCAATTGCCTCCGAGACCACCATTGTCTGAGGGCGAACTTGCGCTAACATATTACAAAATGGTAGGAGTATGGAAGCAATGAATGTTTTATGCCGAGAAGCCTTGCGTACCGTTGCTCCTGAACTCTGGAAACAATGTATTAAACACGCTAAAAGAATTGAAGACCACTACTGGGAGAAAGATGGCCTGTCTGAAAATGTCCCTCATTTTGAGCCAGTCATAATTAACATGAATGACAGCAGTTCTGATTCATCGGAACAGAGTGATTCTTCAGGCGAAGAACACTGATTGAATCAAATATTGTGAAGATAAGTAAATAATGTTACCAGCCCATGTAAAAATTGTGTAGTATGACATTTCCAAATTAGGAAGCAAACCATTTTTAAACCTGCCATTGAAGGTCCAAAGCCCTTATGTGAAAAAGGTGATGGAAAATGAAATTTGTACGAGGAAAGAAAATAAAAGGTTGAAAGGGAACTTAATGCAGTGTTCGTTCGTTGCGAGCCGCAGCGACTGCAACTTAACGCGGCAACGCTGCACCGGATTTCACAAGCCCTCTCGCTTTTAATCGCACGGGCCAGAACACACAAAACTTCCCATTAATATTACTCTTCAAAAATTCGTCATCACACTGTACGTTTACAGTGGTCGTAGTTTCCGATGATCACGAACGAGAGCTTCAAAATGAGACCAAGTTTCCTGCTGTACGTTTATCCTGGGCTGAGAAAACGTTACGTCAGAAATCGAATAATAACTTTTTATTGGGTGATTGAAAAATATTGAAACTTGAGATTTGCACTACCAATACTTGTGCCTATTACATATGAAAATGTCATTACCCTCAGCCAAGTAGTTTTCCATATCATCATCATCATCATCATTTCCCCTTATCCAGCTCCTGGCGGGTCGGGGTATTTATGGCACTTCTCCACTTTCCTTCCACAATTCTTCTTCCACGATCTTGTCCCAGTCCAGATTTCTCTTTCTCACGCTGTTCTTCACTGAATCGATCCACCTTGTTCTAGGTCTTCCCCTTGCTCTTGGCCTCCAGCATCTGTCTTGGTATTCTATTTTCCTCCATCCTCCTTACATGTCCAAACAACCTTAGTTTATTCTTCTCAATTCTCTCATTTAGTTTTCCCATCCCAACTTCCTTCCTAACATCTTCATTCCTCACTCTGTCTTTCCGGTACTTCTTAGGAATTTCATTTCATTTCATTTCCATGTGTATAGTTTTAAGTGAGCGGTTCCTTGAAAAGACGTCAAAAACACGGAGAATTTTTCATACAACCACAAATAAATAATTAATAAACTTGACAATAATTGGCTTATATAATCTAATGCAGAATTAAGCAAGGAATATATTGGCATAACTCGTTTTTCAATAGTTCTGTTGGTTTGCTTGTAATTAAGGCCTAAACTCGAGTATCCATAATAAAAAATCCGATTGTATAGGCCCTCTCTTACACTTAACCACAAAGAGGGCAACTTACATGAATACTCAAATATGAACTACTTAACCTATCAAACTTAAATACTAGAATTAAATTAAATTGGTGACTGCGTGATATTAACTAAACTATACAATTTAAATGACATACATTTTTAACAAAATTATACTATGGTCATTCACTCACACATTCATACACAAATTGTTCTAGTTGGCCTATGAATTCAAGAGGAAATCTTTACATGCACGTTTGAAAGTTGTTAGGGATGTACAATTTCTAACGTCACGAGGACAATTATTCCAAATTCTAGTTCCCGACACGAGGAAAGAGTTACTGAAGGCAGATGAATGATGTAGAGGAATTGCAATTGTAGATCCAGATCGAGTGACCAGGGTGTCTACTGTAAGCATGAAGTAAAAATTAGTTACTTTTTAGCTACCTTTTAGTTAATTTTAGTTACCTTTGAATTCAAGATACGTCTGCGGTCTGCAAGCAAAGGGGCTAATCACGCGGTGAAGAAAAACAGCAATGAACTGTGTTTAAAGCGGTAAATACAATTCACTTAGGGAGTTATAAAAAAATTAAAAATAATAAATAAATACTAGATATTTATTATCAAATGAGTTGTTTCAGCTAATATGTCGTCTTGTGCACAAGGCGTTTTTATAATTGCCAAGAGGTTGCTTTGCTCTTGACAGTTTGGCGAGATATCCTTTGTCCCCGCGGTAGATCATGAAGAAATTTAAGGGACGTTACGTGATTGTAACAGAATTCTGTCATCGCAGTCAAGTACGGAGAAATTTCAAGATGTTACACGATCGGCGCTGGTCTCATCCGTTTGACGAGATACCCGTAGTTTTCGCGATAGAACACGGATAAATATCGCGATTTAGATAATCGGTGTCACTTTTAGTCGTTCGACGAGATTTCCATTGTCCTTGAGGTCGGGCACGAGAAAATATAGCATTATTACGCAATCGGCGCCACTTACTGTCCGTTTGACAAGAATCCAGTTTTTCTAGTCATTGAATGCGGAGAAATATCGCGATGTATCGCAATCGCTGCCGCTCTCGGCCGTTTTACCAGATTCACATTGTCCTCGCGATATTATGCATACCGCGCCGCACCCGGCCGTTGAACGATTGTCTCTTCGTCCTGACAGAATGGTGGAGGCAAGCTCAGGGTTGGGCATGGTTAAAATTCACGAGTAGTTATGGACAAGTTGTATGGCCAGCGCCGTGATTCCCGCTGTCCCTATGCTGTGGTTGGGAGCTCATCAGTTCAGGGTGGATCACGAGGAGAAATTAGTATCGCAACGCTACGTAGGCTGTCATTTCTAAGTGGGTTGATGCACTTCTAGCTCCCCGTACACTTTTAAGTATACGGTCATGGGAAAAGTGGCGAGTAGGTTTCGGAATGTTTGGCGATTGGTGTCCTATCATCTTTGACGGGAATCCCGCAGTCCTCGTGGTCACAAGTTCACGAAAGGGGACGGGGTTTTATGATTTTACGCTACTGACGTCGATCTCGGTCCATTTGACGAGATTCCCGCAGGCAAGTCGTGCGGTCAGCCGTCCGTCTTGAGTATGAATGTTCGAAGTAGGTATCAAATATTAAGAATTATTCTGGGAGGATTGCACGAATAATACGACTAGAGGACACGATTTCTTTCGAATGCGAATCACGAATTATACAAGTTTTCAAAATAACCGGTCGGATTATAATATATCCGATGGAACCAAAGTTCGAAGGAAAAATCGACATATAACGGAATTTCGAATTAACCATACTGGATGTCGCAAATTTACGAGACAGATTTTTAAAATAAGTTATAGCCTACGTATTTCGAAGCTTTCTCAAAATCCTTTTTCGAAACGGCAACATTTCGCAAGATTACGACATTAAATTATTTCGCGTTATTTCTGGACTTCAAACAAATGCGAGAAATGCGAGGTTTCTGATTAATTTCAGAAGTTTTCGCGAATAAACGTCGCGCGAAAAGTCAGGTTTCCTAATAATACAGATAAAAATATTGCACACAAAACTAAAGTCATCTTGATGCCGAAAATATACGCTGAACGATGTATACCACTCAGGGTATCCCCAATATGCATTTCCTCGAGGTCGGGCACGGGGAAATATAGCTTATGCAATCGACGCCGCTTGCGTGAAACTCGCTCCATCGCAATCACTGAGCCTAGAGGCGCGAGTTTAAATGATTCAATCCGCCTTCGGAAAATTTTCGTTACCCGTATGTAAAATTCGTTACTTTTTCGTTACTCATTTGTAAAATTCGTTACTTTTTCGTTACTTTCGTTACCGGTAGACACCTTGGTGACGGGACCCGACACAGTAACGACCCGTCATCCCATAATCTGCACACCAAACGGCTAGGCAGCGATCACTTGGTATGCCTAGGCCCTTGTGCCACGGTGTTTGGGGGAAGGGTAAGTAAGATGAGATTTTTATTTTTTAGTTTATGTGTATGGATCTCATTAATCAAGAGATATACTAATCAAAAGCTTTCCTTGGTTCTGCCTCGTCAATACAATTTATTAAAATATTGTGATATAATCACTTGTCACTTAATCTACATCGGTACATGTTTCAACGCCTATTTACATGGGCATCATCATCAGCCTTTCAATGTATTGGCAGCACTTAAAAATCACTTTGTACATTGGATGTGATAAAATGTTAACATAAAAATACACTTAAATCACTTATACACAGCCTCCATCTAACACAACATGGCTCTGTGCTTAGTGTAGCACAGTCTCCATCTAGCACAACACGGCTCAGTTCGACTCTTGCCGCTAATTACTTGACCATAAATTTTGGAGATAACATGAGGAACTGAATTTTGAAAACCTCAAGAAAGAAAATTAAAACCTTAAAGGGTTTTGTAATGATTGCCTACCATAATTTTTAAAAACTTTTAAAGTGATTTAGTGTATAAGTGATTTAAGTGTGTTCTTATGTTAACATTTTATCACATTCAATGTACAAAGTGATTTTTAAGTGCTGCCAATACATTGAAAGGCTGATGATGATGCCAATGCAAATACCAGTACCATTTCTGTGCGCTGTACCTGTGAGCAGGATGTGGATAAGAGAATTGGCGCAGCCCATGCAGCATATGGACGATTAGCGCACCGGGTCTTCATGAATAAAGATCTGTCCATGAGTACAAAGCTTATGGTGCACAAAGCAGTAGTCATTTCTACATTGTTGTATGGCTGTGAAATGTGGACCCTTTACAGACGTGATCTCAGGAAGCTGGAGCGTTTCCACCTACAAAAACTTCGAGGATTAAATGGGAAGACCGCATTACCAATATTGCTGTTCTGGAAAAGGCTCAAATCAACAGCCTAGAATCATCCATAATAGGTCACCAATTTAGATGGATTGGTCATGTCCATCGGATGGATGATGTGAGATTACCTCGTCAAATGCTATATGGTGAGTTATGCTATGGCACCAGACCTCATGGTGGTCCTAGGAGGCGCTACAAGGACCAATTTAAGCAGACCCTGAAATTGACAGGTCTTGATTCACAAACCTGGGACATGCTGGCAGAAGACCGCTCAACTTGGCGCCGTACCATCTCGGATACTGTAAAGACGTTTGAAAGGGATCGACACACACATGAAGAGGCCAAGCGTCAAGCTAGGAAACTTCGAGCAGCCCAACCACGTCCTCCTCCAGCAATACTATGTGACCTGTGTGGTCGCTTGTTCAATGCCAGGATTGGACTCTTAAGTCACCGTAAACAATATTATAATAATAATAATGTTATTGGTTTTACGTCCCTTTTAACTACTGTGGCTTTTTGAGACGCCGGGGTACCGGAATTTTGCCCCGAAAAGGATCTTTAACGTGCCAGTAAATGTACTGACACGGCTCCCTCGCATTTGTGCACCCTCAAATGCCAGCTGACTGCGCCAGGATACGAACCTGCAACCTAGGGCCCAGCAAGCGAGAACGTTAGTCACCGTAAACACATGCACAAACTGGACTGAAGGAAGAAGATTTATACTCGGATTCGAGTTAAAGCCGATGATGACTCACGCTATCTGTTGACAATTTCTACAAAATATTTTAGTTATTGTTGTTTTAAGGGGCGGAACTACGAGGTCATCTTCCCCTAACAAAATATTTTACAAGAAGTACAAAGGAAATGCATAAGAGCGCAGTAGTCCCCAGAACTCAATTTCATTCAAAATGAGGGTTGCCCCGACCCCTTCAAATTATTTATGTAACACAAAAGAGTGAGGGGGTTAACAGGAAGCCCTAAATTCTGCAGTAACCCAAATGCATAATCTGTATCCTTCTCGACATCTATATCAAGTGTGAGAACGACTACCCAATTCACCGCGAGGTGACAAATCCTGACATGGATGTCACAGTTCTAATGCACGTATCTCAATGAAGATTATAAGAAGTCGCAAGTTGTGTATCAATCACTTCACATCAATTGTGGAGTGAGGAAATATATGTGAAAGTATGTCTAGGGAAGTAGACACAATCTGCATCTTCTTCTGTTTCATTTTGTCAGCTGATGTAGGTCAGCCATAAAGTGTTTATCTTGAAATTGAACTTGAGCCCTGTTACCAGTTTGAATCCCGCCACGGGTATGGACGAGTCTGTGTCTTTAGATGTAAGCCCAAACAATTTCTGATATAATACATTGTAATAATCATACCAAAACACACAATACATCTAAAAATAAATTAAACCAGAGCTGGCCGGATGGCTAAAAAGGCCAAGAGCTAACAAATATTTCTAAAAAAACTTAATTTGTTAGAATTTGTGTGATGTTTAGTGTTTATGGAGATTATCCCTGTCCTTTTTGTGTGATTTTCCCTTTTATCACTCCCTCTGCCCACTCCTGCCTGTCATTGTGTTAGCCCTTTTTGTATGTTTCAACACTTTTCCTGTCCAAAGATTGATTATATGTCCGCTGCCCTAATGAAATGAATCAGGCCTACTAATCTCTTTACTGTCCAGCTTACTAACCAAGCCTGCAAATTGGTGCCTCAAGTTCAGGTCATGGGATTTTAACTTAGTTTTGTTAATTCCCTGGATTCGGGAATTGGGTGTCTGCTAAGCCTTTATCACCAATTCATCCTCATCATGACACAAAGGGCACCCATGGGAATCAACTCGATAGAAATACACCATAGCTCTCTGGAGGCTATACCCCATTTCTTTTACATCAATTCCATCTCATTTCTATTACTAGTCTGCTATATTTAAGTAAAACCAACCATTTCCTTCCGAAGTTCCACTGCTTGTTGTTTCATTCTTGACTTCATCTTCAACTTTAACATCTCCAACTTCTTCAGCAACCACCTTTATTGGAGTGTATCCCTGGTAGTAAGCTAGAAACTTGTGCTGTGACATGCATTTGACACAGATCATTTCACCATAGTCATGCTGAGGTGGAACCAAGTTGCCTAGATGCTAGAAACCAGAAATCAAGAAGCTGTACACATTCATTGGGGTGGGCTAATTACTACTTCAACAAATGATGCAGAGCTCTTTTAAACATTAGCTATAACATTATACTGTATATGGAGGAATGATTAAAACAAAGAAAACAAGTAGTTCCGTGAAGAACTATACAGCCTATTTTCATACATCCTACTTATGTTAATTGCCACTATCAACATACAAAATTTCAGTTTGATTGCTATAATAGATTCGTAGATATTGAGAACCGACTAAATATTTTGGATGGTCGCCATGTTGGATTTTATATATGTAGGTCCTAGAGTTATGTACTGTTACATGAAGAGTATTGTGAACGTGTAGCATTCAAACTTCAATCGCATGATTAGGACACAAGAAGTAACTAGGAGATTTTAAAATTTCGCACAGCTGCCATCTTGTGGTTATAGAAACAATTGAAATAAATTAGATGCCAGTGGATTAACATTCGTATAAGGATTTACTGCAGCAAGTTCCACTGCACTCGGATGGTTAAATTGCGAGAAACGTCCATGTGAGTACTTATACTTCGCATCGCCGCCATGTTGGATTTGTGATCACCAGGTTATTTCAAGTCCTATAGGTGAACTTAAGTTCATAGCCCCTAAGAACATAAAAATTTTCAGTTTGATTGCTATAATAGATTTGTAGATATTCAGAGCCGTCTAAATATTTCGGATGGTCGCCATGCTGGATTGTTAAATGTATAGGCCATAGAGTCAGGTACCATTAAAGGAAAATTATTGCGTAGGTTCATTATTCAAACTTTCACTTCGATCGCATGATTACGACACAAGAAATGAAAACTTAATTTTAAAATTCGCACAGCCGCCATCTTGAGGTTATGTAAACAATTGAACTAAATTAGATACCAGTGCATTACAATGTGTATAAACATTTCCTGTACCAGATTTCATTGAGTTTGGAACATTAAATCGCGAGAAAGGTCTATTTAAAATTTTCAAATTCGCTTGGCCGCCATGTTCGTTTTGTAGTTAACCGGTTTTGAAAGTCTTATAGATGAACTTCCAGTAATGCCCTTTATCTCCATACAAAATTTCAGGGTGATGCCGCTAATAGTTTCAGAGATGCCGGTGAAATATTTTGCACATCCACCATCTTGTGATTATGTAAACAATTGAAGTTAGATGTCGGTGCATTACAATGTGTATAAACATCTACTGTACCAAGTTTTATTGCGTTTGGTTAAATCACGACAAAATTCTATTTAAAAGTAGCAAATTCGCGTGGCCGCCATGTCGGTTTTGTAGTTACCAGTTTTTCAAAAGTCATATAGGTGTACTTCTAGTAGTTCTCTTTATCACCGTAATAAATTCCAGAGTGATATCGTGAATATTTTAGGAGATATTGAATGCTGGTGAAATATTTTGCACAGCCGCCATGTTGGATAGGTGAGACCTAACAAAATTTGAAGGGCACGGCCAGGATCGCCCGGAATAGTGCTATGATCTTACTGAGTTTCATTGAAATCGCTCCAGCCGTTTAGAAGTTATTAGGGGACACACACACCGACAAAAGGTGATCTCATAAGCCTATTTTTTCAAAATTGAAAAATTAATCATTAAACAAAATTAACATAAAATATTTTTTTTAAAAAGATGGACAGGAAAAGACAGAACACAAGAGAAGGGCAAACACAGTCACAAGCCATATTATTAGTCAAAATAAGAAATATATAGAATCTCACTAAACTAAAAGTATTTTCACTAAATACCTCTCTGTACATCGGCAGCGTTGGAGATTGCCTGAATGCTTCCAATACCAATGCTTATCAAACTCAATCCAGCACACCAAGAAAAAACCACACACCCAAGTAATTTTAAAGTTTATCTTTACTTTGAACTTAAGGAATTAAAAATGAGACCATCATTGGGACTCAAACCCAAATACTCCAATTAGGTACACTAACTGACTGCACCAAATATTGTCAACTTCCACTCCTGTATGTAATGGCTGATGCTATGAAGTGTGACAAGCTAAAGCTCAAAACTATTGCTTGATGACGCTCATGCATCTGGTAGTTATAACAATAATAATTCGAAGTCCCTTTTAATAGTGTTAATTAAGAGAGTAAAAGTTACCAGAATTTGAATATTTTAACAGGCACAAGTCTCACCTTCTTAATGCCTTTAAATACCAACAGATTAAATCAGCCAGAAAGTCAGCAATGGTACAATTACTGCACAAGTGCGACTGAGGTGACGTTGCAAACTCAAATGATTTAAAAAAAGTTGCAGATCAAAACCAGGAGAGGCAAGCAAGTGATGTAGGAAATGCACTGTGTCCCACCAAATCTGCGTGAAGTGCGCTGTCATGCCACCTAACACTTGCCACCTAACACTTCAATGAGACAGCCCCCTAAGCAACATGCACATATTTCTAATGAGAAGCCTGTGAAATGAGCTGCTAGAAGAAGTCAACATACCCGTCCATGGTACCAGTCTTCGCACAAAATGCATTGAATCATCTCGTCCTCAGTATCATCTTCAGGATCAGGGTATGGCCGCTTACAAGTACAGTATACTCCCAAGAAGTTCTGGTTATACGTGTTCATCTCATTCACAGCACTCTTGTTCTACAAGCAAAAATAAAATTGTTCTTGTTGATTACATCAGGAAATATACTGTATACGGGATATAACACTAATGCTTATTTGATTCCTTGATCCAATTGTTTCCAGAGTTTGGTGGGTTTCCTTACACGATTTGACCATTACATGGAAAAAGAAACTTCGGAGAGATTTGGAGATAAATTAAGGCGACACTCCGGAGATAAAAGTCTATATTTTGTTCATTTTGGTGAATATTATTTTATGACTAAAATTGAGAAAGGATTTGTTCATTTTGGTGAATATTTTTTATGACTAAAATTGAGAAAGGATTGGGTTTCTTCTTTCTTGTCACAAAGTTATTCCATTGAATTCAAACAATTTATCACCTTAATAATGCTTTGTTTGTCAGTCTGCACACAGCAGAAATGGGTGTGGCATCTGCTGAACTGCTTGTTAAGATTATTTATGATGTCATTGTCATGTTTTCATTCAATTAAATCAATGAAATATCCCTGTTATTTGAAATTATGCATCCCAAGGATGGGCCAACAGCCCCCCTCCCCATATATTTCTACAGAATCGAGCTGTAAGATCTACCATGTTTCTGAATGAATTTATAAAACCTGCAAAGGACTAATATTTCAGTACTTGAGTCTACTGTCATTGAGCAACATTGTATGTTTGTATTGATATTCCTGATGTCACTACAATAATGCCGACAACTATAAGTTTTGTTATTGTATGTTTCTTCTTTCTTGCGAGTTCTGTGGCGGTAGCAGAAGCTTCCAGAATTACCAATATTCGTACAGAAGCTGCTAAGAAACAAAAGGAAGGAAAAACATACGGTTCTGGTGACTTCTAGGTAATGGATCAGGAAGATAACGTCACTTGAACTTTGCTGTAATTTTCCCGCCAATTGTAATTTTACAATTAAATCCCATTTTTCTCCCATAATATTCTGCCAAATGTAACAAAATTTGTATGGTATATGTATCACAGCTATATTAGGAAACCTGCCTATGGAATTCTTGATTGCAGAACTCTTCCCAGTAGTAGGGATTTAAAAGTCCAAAATTTTTGAACAAAAAAATTACACAAATTTAGTACTATAATATCTCATTATATAAATTATTTACAGAAAAAATCGATACGTAGTGTTTTTTAAAGAAGTATTATCTACCTAATTCCAACTTTCCCATTAACATGTCATTTAAAATCTATGAACAAAATGGAATTAAAATGTAAAAAAGAAAAAAAAAATACATATATATTTTGGAAAAACTATTAATTGTATATGAAACAAAGGTTTGTGATATCTCTACTTTTGTTTGGGTGACATTCCCACAAAGTTTCGTGAAAATCCATGCATTAGGTAAAAATATATGTTTATCTCAGGAGTGTCGCCTTAAATGTTATGAATCCATTCAAGAATTGATTCACATCTTTGCTACATTATTAACAGTATCATTTACTGATAAGATTGTGAATGTGGTTTTAACTTTCTTATTCTAAAATAATGAGTTGTACAGTAAACCCTGCCTAAACCGGACCCTTTATACACCAGAAACCTGAACAAACGGAAAACAAAATTCGGAACGGAGGTATTTCCTATGTACAATGACACTGTACACCGGAAAACTGCCTTACTAAATATTGAGCGCGACTAGTTGCACCAAAGTTCTAGGAAACATATAAACAGCTGAAGACATTCAAAGTGCAGCTGATATTGCTGCCGAAAACAGCAGGTGTGAAGTCATGGAAGTAATGGACGACAATGACGAAGGCAACGAAAGGGACATTTTATGAGAAGCACTATCTGTTGTGAGTGACCTTCAGGAATTTGCAGCTTCCATGAATGTTCCAGAACTCCTTGAGTTAATGCAGGATGCAAAGGAGATCATACAACATTCTCTTGTAAAGAAATCGCGACAATGCACTTTGAAAGGAAGCTTGTACTTTAATGTGACCGTTAATTTTCGATTATGAGCGACGGGACCTCCTTTTTACATGGAATACGAACCACAGGACATGGCATTTCACTTCGAAACTCTCACGTGCATTGACAGGGAATCAAACCTGGTCCGCCTTGGTGAGGCACTTCGAAAGACATGTGGAAACGAAGAAACGAGCGGAGAAACACAAATTTCTGTATGCAAGTCGAAAATACAGTGTAATACATGTGAACCTATTTTCTCCTTTATTTACAGACCTATATTTTAAATTATTATTTCATTGTAATATTATGCGAAAGAATGACAGAAATGAGGATAAAATCGGATTATTTGCTCAAGAATATCGAGAGCATAAATTAAGTTAAACACATAGTTAATGAAGAGAAGGATAAGATTTGGGATGAATTTGCGAAGAAACTGGAGGAAGATACACAAGGTAATAAGAAATTACTATATAACACTGTGAAAAACAATCAAAGACATCAGGAATCAGTTACAGCTTTGGAAGGAAATAATGGAGAAGTGGTAAGAAGCATAAATGAAATCAGGAAGTTAATGGGACAGTAAGCTTATTTTGATCAATTCTTATATGATGCATCTAATAATGACAGTGGGGACACGAACATCAATTTGGGGGCCAATTATAAAAACCACCAAGAACCACCCCCAACCTGGTGGGCTTTTATACCATGTATTTGACACACATTTCCACCCTATTTAACATATTTCTAACATGAAGGAGCATTTTTTTAAATCAGTTCAGATGAAGAATCAAGGTCAGAATGGTCTCCAATTAAAGCTCATGATACTGTAATGGAATTATTGTGTTCAGTGCCTGCAGATATGGTCGGTGGTATTCCCAATTCACAAGTTTGGGGCACAAATTGTGCTTTGCCAGTCATCATTAGGGAACAGACTAGCGGACCCGTGCGAGAAATCTTGCATGTTCATAAACCACACTTTCCCCAATAGGTTTGAGACACTTAAGGAGAAAGGTTATGTTTTTATTTCAACCAAATGATTATAGAACACTATTTACATTTCAGGATAAAGGAAAGACCTCAGAATGTTAATATGACATGAACCAGGCGTCACAGCGGCCCGTGGACAGCAATTATGGAGCGTATTTTCCTACATCAACTGTGTTTGCAAATCGCACACTTCGTACAATTTTTTTAAAGTCATTTTTTAAAGAAATTATAGATATTTATGAAATTATAGTGCAATAAGTCACTGCTAATGTCTATTCTCTTTCATTTGAATGCTCACTTGTCACGATCGGTCACTTGTGAGCACCATAGGAGGGATACATACTACTGAAATAATATATATGATTATGTACACGATATTATGATGGTCAGAGATTTGGTGGATGGCATTCATCATCATCATCATTTTCCATCTCCAGTTTCCTGGATGTGGCAAACAAGCGCTCTCCATCTTGCCCAATCTTGGTACGCCATTTGTTCTTGGACATCGTCCCAGTTAAAACCATTCTTCTCCATCTCTGATCGAACTGTCTCTATCCATCGTCTCCTTGGTCTTCCTCTTGGTCTCTTCCCTCTGACATCCAGGTTGAAGTACTTCTTAGCTATTCTAGAGCTATCCTTCCTCATTACATGGCCATACCACTGAAGTCCGAGTTTCCCCAGAAAGTTGGTAACAGGGACCCTGATGCCAGCTGTTGCTCTGTGTACCCCATTTCTGATCTTGTCTCTCCTGGTACTTTGGTTCATAGTCCTAATAAATCTCATTTCTGTGGCTTGAATTCTACTGTAATCCTTACTTAGCAATGTACATGTTTCCATACCATAAGTGAGGATTGGAACAAAGTAGGTGTGATACAATGTTGCCTTTGCTGTCAAGGGTATATTTTTGTCCCAAAGTAAGTGCCGAACTTGGTTGTAGAAATGTGATGCTTTCTGTGTCCTATTTAGAATTTCTTGTTTGAGGGTGTTATCCTTGGAGACCATACTTCCAAGATACTGGACGTGAGAAACTGATTCTAGATTTGCTCCCTCCAAATATATGATTGAACTTTTCCTCTCTCTGCTAACGGTCATTTCAACAGTCTTGGCCTTGCTGATCTTCAGGCTAAATTCTTTAAATTTGTTATTCCGAGCAGTCAGTCTCTCCTGTACTTCCACTTCTGTTTCTCACCATAAGACCACGTCATCTGCAAATACCAAAGCTCGTGATTCATTTCCAGTTTCCTTAATAGATTTTAAAATTCTGTCCATAACAGTGACATAGAATAGTGGTGACACGGCACTTCCTTGCTGGACTCCCCTTTTTGTCAGAAACCATTCAGAACGACTATTTCCTCTTTGGACACAACTATAACAACTCTGATATAACATCCTCATTTTATCAACCAGGTAGTAGGGCACTTTTAAGTCAAGACATTTCCAGATCTTATTACGGGGAACAATATCGTAGGCCTTTTCAATGTCCAAAAACACCATCACAAGATCCTTTCCACGTTCCCAATATTTCTCAGCCAAAATCCTTACAGCAAAAATTAGATCGACAGTGCTTCGACCTTTCCTGAAACCATGCTGTTCTTCTTTTAATAAGGATTCAACTATCCTCCTCAATCTGTTTTCTAAGATCTTTTCCAACAACTTCTGAGTATGCGATAGCAGAGTAATGCCCCCATAGTTTCCACACATCTTGTGGTTTCCCTTTTTGATCAGTGGGATGATGATTCCTCTTGTCCAGTCATCTGGAATACTATTCTCCTCCCAGATGACTGACAGTGTAACGTGTTTTTTGAGGGGATTTTATGCCACTGACATAAGGCAGTAGGAAGCCATTCTATATTTATTTACGCGGCAAATTGTTCAGCCAAGAGAAGTTTTCATGTTAATTTATTATTAATATTAAGGTATTTTTTGGAGCATTTTTATAAAATTATAAGCATACAGATAGGTTTTCAATGTTATAGAAAACACTATCAAGCGAATTATTACTAACAACATTATCATAGAAAATTATATGATTACGGAATTTTACGGAGTTTTATCAGTTAGGGTATTATGAGAGATGAGTCACGGGGAATTCGGCTACAGGCTTATTCTTGTCAAGAAGCATGACGCAAGCCTGGGTTGCTGCTTCAAGAAAAGGCGAAATAGTCTGGTACGGTAATCGACATCATCCTCGCGCCGAGTGTAATGACCCTGAGGAGGGGGGGGGGGGGTAGCGCGTGGTGGCTCAGCCAATCAGAGGAGAGCGGGCGAGAAGAAGCCGGGTCCAGAGAGGGGAGGCGACGTGTGCATATATGGTTTGCGCGCCGTGGAGGCTAGGGGACTATCTTTGTAAAACTTAACCAGTGTGGTTGTACGTGTGATTGGCTCCGATGTTCGGACCATAAAGTTATCATATCTACAAGTATCTCATCAACTAACGAAGAAGATGACGACGTCCAGCAGGCCTTGGGAAGCTCTCTTCAACATCCAGTACGAGGGAAATGCTTCGGCAATTTCCAGTGGTAAGCGCGAATGACTCAGAACTAAGTAATCTCTCGTCTTTTTTTTTTTCATTTTCAGTATTTCAGTAACTTCATAGCTTGGGAATAAGAGTAAAATCAGTAATTTATCAGACTCCGTTTTCACGTAATTTTCTAGCGGTAATATTCAAATCGCAACGCTCCAATTTAAATTCAGAATATATTATTATTAATTTTGCTATACTTGTTTTATATAATAAATTCATTTATTTTAACCATGCAATCTTTGCTTTCAGTAGGTAGCATTAGATATAGACCAATTCATTCTCCTGATACAATTGTTTGTTGGGTTAATGATCAAATCATACCACGATCTGAGTGAATAGATTCTTGAAGGTGTTCTACCAGAGCTAGGTGTTGTTAAATATAAATTTAGATTTCAACATAGCGTTGAGGTCTTGGTGCCCATTAAAACAACATATCTTAGGCAGAGTAAATATTTCAAAGTGCAAGGCAGGGCCAGTAGAAGCATTACATTTGTCACGCAAAAGTGAGGGCTAAAGAAACCGTTTCACTTGTACGCTCAACGTGGAGCAAAGAAAACCGTTACAACAGTACTCTGAAAATCCATTGTAGGCCAGGTGTTCCAGCGGCCTTCATCATATCTGAGGTTAATTCATCAAACCTTGAAAACTTTCCATTTCCCATGTTCTTCAGTGCCATCTCTACTTCCAGCCATGTTATAGGTTGTTGGTCCTCATGAATTTTTTCAACTGTGCCATCACTAACATTACTGTTGTCAACATCACCATTCAAAAAAAAGAAGGAAGATTGTGACAGTGAATCTTGTGATGAGCCGCGGGACCTCCATTTTACGTGGAATCCGAACCACAGGACATGGCATTTCACTTCGAAAATCTTACATGCTTTGACCGGGAATCGAACCCGGACCGCCTTGGTGAGAGGCATACAGCTAGACCGCTGTGCCACCACGGCCCTCATTACCATTCAGCAGCATGCTGAAATACTTCCTCATTTCTTTCCAAACTTCGAGGTTTGTTCTTAACAACTTTCCATCATCAGTTTCCAGAGCAACAATATTAGTATGCTCACACCTTTTATTCTTGACCACCCTATAAAGTATTTTTTTATTGCCTTGGCCATCCTCCTTTAACCCGGTGGTAAAGTCAACCCAGCATTTATCCTTCTCTTCCTGCATCAGTCTTTTAACAGCCAGCTTCTTATTCCAATATGGCATTGAAGCTGCTAAAAGCCAGTTTTCACTTTAAGAAATTGACTTTCGCGATTCAAAAAGTCCTATTTGGAATAAGAATTTTGGCATCACTCGAATTGTATGGGTCTCTATTCATTGAATTCGACATTATGGGGGGATTACCATATGAGTATCAGACAAAGCTAATTGCAAGCACCTCGGTGCAAGAAGAAAGTAAGAAGGACCTTGAAAACATTTTATAGGCATTTGAAGTACTGTTATCAAAATATTTGCACACTTGAGGAATTAAGCTTGTAGTTTTACATCACTGTTAATCTTGTGATCATGAGCCAAAAGGCCTTTTTTTTATATAAATAAATTTAAGAAAATTTACATTTTTCGAACCACAGGAGGTGATATTTCACTTTGAATTCTCACATGCATTGACCAGGAATCAACGCCTCAGTGAGAGTCATGCTGTTTGACCAACACACCACCACGTCCCCCAAGCACATAAATTTGCGAATTTTCCTTTTACCAATGTACGTATTGATTTGTCCCTTTCTATTCATAATAATTGTGAATTTTTCAGGTACTTGACTGATTTGAAATTGATATTGTTGCGGCTGTGCAGCAAAATACAGCTGGTTTTTTGCGTTAAAATACTGTATATTGGTAAAATACACAAAAATGAATAATGTGCACTTAAGTGCCAAGGCAATATGCTAGCATTAAATCTAATCCCTGACTGGATCAGATAGTAACATATCTTCCCCATAGACCAGTGTATTCAGTCATAGTAGAAATCACATGGTTTCTTAGTGCAGACAGTTAAGGGTGTGAGTCTTGTGGATCAGCAGCTTTTAACAGTTGATGCCTATAATACAACAAACATGGATGATCATTGGTCATCTTACTGCAAGAATCTTAGCCTATTTCCCCAGTTCGAATTATTATTATTACAGGTGGTGTGGCTACAAATCATACACCTATCGAAGTATTTCTGTATATAGAGTTACTGAAACAAAGAATGAACACACTCTTGATAACTGTTTTGGCCAAGCCTCATTGGCAGATTTACGTGACAACAATTTTCAGCTCTGTCAGGGCTTGTAACTTTAATAAAGTTAGCTAAATAGCCGAACAGCGTTTAGGAGCGTGAAAACTACACTTGATGGGCTTCCACATGTGTGGATATGCCTGCAAGAAACTCATAAAATACCATACACTCGTTCTTTTATTTAGTGACTGTACAAACTGATCAGTCTCGCCTAAGTCCAACCCCTCGTCCACGTCGTGGGAGACGGGCAACGGCACAAATTAGCGGATCGCCTGTAGGGGCGAAGTACAGTGGGGACTTTGTGTGCCCCGGGACCGTTACGGTAACTGTTAAGGTCCTACAGGAACCCTGAAAAGTGACGGCTAACGGGGCTCTGGTGAAGCTACGATAGGCCCAGCAAGCCAGTAGTGGATGAAACCAAATGCTTTCAAAAATGGAACGAGCCTCGGACATGATGGATTTAATAGACGACACGGCTGTAAACACGGACTAAGATTTGGAACTTTAAACCTAAGAACGCTGACGGGGAAGGTGGAGGAGATAGTGGATATGATGGAAAGAAGGAAGTTGGATTTATTGGGATTGGCAGAAACAAAGTGGAAAGGGGAAGGAAGGAGAGATCTGAGAAAAGGCTATAGACTGTACTGGAGTGGGAACGAAAAGGGAAAGAGGAATGGAGTGGGAGTAGTAGTATGAGATGGTTTAAAAGAAGAAGTGAGGAGAATAAGTGATAGGATGATGAAAGTGAAAGTAGCACTGAGGGGAGAGACCGTAGAAATAGTGCAAGTGTATGCTCCACAAGTAGGCTGCGCCTCTGAAGAGAAGGAGGAGTTTGAAAAGGAATTGCAGAAGCAGCTGGTAGGAAGAAATATGATTGTTATGGGGGATCTGAATGCCCATGTAGGAAGACAAAGACAAGGTTATGAGAGTGTTCTAGGACCAGAGGGTTGGGGCGGAAGAAATGAGGAAGGAAAGAGACTGTTGGACTTCTGCCAGAGGAACAGCCTGCTAGTTGGGAACTCCTGGTTCAAGAAAAGAGAGAGCCACACAATCACATGGTACAGTGATGACTTGACCAGGAAGTCGGTGGTCGACTATATACTGTATGAGAAAGAACTAAATAAGAACATCACGGACATCAAGGTTATACCATCGGAGAACCTGGATAGCGACCATCGATTACTGGTAATGAACCCGAGAGGGAGTAAGGAGAAGAAAGGGACTGAGAACCAGGAAAGACGTATAAGGATATGGAAACTGAAAGAAGGGGATAGAAAGGTCGAGTACCTCAAAATGGTAAAGGAAGGAATTCCAACAGATGAAGAAAGAGGGGTGGAAGAGGAATGGGCTAGATTTAAGAAGACACTAGTAGGTGCAGCAGAAGCAGTATGTGGGAGGACAAGTAGTAAGAAGAGGTGGAAGGAAACACCATGGTGGAATGAGAAGACAAAAGATATAGTAAGGGAAAATAATAGAGCCTTTAGGAGGTGGTATCAAAATAGGACGGTAGAGACAAGGGAAGAGTACCAGGAAAGAAAGAAGGAGGCGAAGAGAGTAGTGGCTGAGGAGAGAAGAAAGTGGATGGAAGAGTGGACAAAGATGATGAAGGAGGATAGTGAAGGTACAAAAAAGGTCCTGTATGGGATGTTAAAAATAAGAGGCGGAAGGATCCTACGGATTATGTTAGAATGGTGAACAAAAGGGGACAAGAGATAGAAAATAGGGAAGAACTGAGAAAATGTGGAAAGAATATTTTGAAGAACTTCTGAACCCAAATGGAAAAGATGGTGAGGAGGAAGAAATCGGGGAAGAGGAAGATGAACTGCAAACAGAAAAGGACTTAACATGGAAATAAGTGGAAGATGCAGTGAACAAGATGAAAGGAGGGAAGGCACCGGGTGTGGATGAGTTGAGTGTGGAGATGGTGAGAGCAGCAGGAGAGGTGGGGATACAGTGGTTGTACCGAGTGACGAGGACAGCATGGAAGGAAAGGAAGACCCCAGAGGACTGGAAAAAAGGAATAATTGTCCCGATCTTCAAGAAAGGTAGTAGAACAGATTGCAGAAACTATCGGGGAATAACACTGATGAGTCATTGTGCAAAGATCTTCGAGAAAGTTTTGGAAAAGAGAATTAGGACAAGGATAGAAGAAGGGATGAGGGAAGAACAACATGGCTTCAGAGCAGGAAGGTCCACAGTGGATTTGATTTTTGCTGTAAGGCAGTTACAAGAACAGCACTATGAGTATGGAACAGATCTACTGATGGCCTTCCTGGACATTGAGAAAGCATATGACAGTGTATGCAGAATCAAAGTATGGAAGTCCCTGGAGGATAGATGAGTAGAGAAATGGACTATAAAGAGGATAAAGGAGATGTACAAGAGGAGCGTGAGCTGTATGAGGAGAGAGATCAGTCTGGTTGGAACAGAGAAACGGCCTGTAACAACGAAGTGCACTGTCACCGTTACTTTTCATTGTGGTGATGGATGACATAATGACCCGAGTGGCACAAGTAATTGGGGAAGGAAAGATGAAAGCAATGGTGTTTGCAGATGATTTGGGGAAACAAGGAGGAGGAGGTACAGGAACAGTTGGACGTGTGGGAAGGAATAATACAAGGATATGGGATGAAATTTAGCATAAATAAGAGTGAGATGGTGATCACAACAAGGAAGAAGGAAAGAACCACAACGGGAATAACAATTGGTGGGGAACAGCTGAAGAAAGTGGAGAGTTTCAAGTATCTGGGAAGCCTGATACAAGATAATGGAAGAAACGATAGAGAAATAAATGAGCGGGGGAGGCAGGCAGAAGCATTTCGGAGGAGTGTGAGAAGCATGTTATGGAGCAAGGATGTCCCTCAGAACAGCAAAAAGATCATATATCGGACGTACTATGTCCCTATCCTGACGTATGCCTCGGAGACCTGGGTTATTCAAGGAAGGGAGAAGAGCAAAATACAGGCCAGTGAGATGAGGTTCTTGAGAAGCAGTATTGGAGCTACAAAGATGGACAGAATAAGAAATGAGAGGACCAGAGAATTAATGAAGGAGGAACCATTACAGGATGGTATAGATAAATCTAGACTTAGATGGTATGGACATGTAAAACGAATGGAAAAGAGGATACCCAGGAGAGTACACGAAACGAAGTGGGAAGGAAAAAGACCGAGAGACAGGTGGCTGAAGGGGGTGGAAGAAAGCGTGAAGAAGAGAGGAGAAGACTGGTCAAGGGTGGAGGCTGAGAGATGGTGGGAAGACAGAAGACGTTAGAGAGGCTTGTGTTCCAAACAGACCCGGCCAGTGGCTGGAAACTGTGCAAGATGATGATGATGACAAACTGATCACAAACATGCATTGTAAATAACCTCTTCAAAAATAGGTCTCGGGACATTAACGTATCATTTTCAAACCTTGGCGAAGACCTTTAACACTAATGTCCGAGTTGGTTGAGTCAATATGTTCCATCTTGGAGATAAGGCATTTTGAAGGTCTGCAAAGCACATCACACACAACAACCTTTTCGATTAAGGAATGCAATTAAGTTGCATAGACTGTTTAGGGGCTGCAACAACACAGCCATGTAGCCACAAGTACGTTGGGTGTATGTGATAATAATAATAACATAACATCGTATGGTCTCGGGTGCAAGCTTTGTTATGTGACGCCCAGAGGGCAGCATGCATGTCGAATTTCGTAATTCCTTGGAGCACTATGAAAGTCTAGGAGGTTAAATATCTAAGCTCTTTGACAATATAGCACTTTCTACTAGAGAAAGGAGGAACTTTGTGTTGGCACAAAATCCCGAAATTAATTTTTCCATTATGAACACGCCTACAGAATTAAAATGGGTTCTTTAACATGTCAACAACGTACGACATACGTGCCAAGATTCTTGTCACCTTTCAAAAAAATCATTTACCAAAGCCAGGAGCGAACCTGCAAGCTTGGGGTTGGTAGTCCGACACGATAACCTCTCATCCACCATGCCAAGCTGGGGTGTGTGTGTAGAATCTGTCTGATAACCAGTATTAATTGTGATGGCAGTATTAGTGTGTGTTATCTGTAATTCAGACAAGGACTGCAGACGAACAATTTCGAGTAGTTCCTACTTTTGCTACCAAATGCTCCTGCCAACGACACCTAGCTGCGAACTTGGCTACTAGATGCCTGGCGACCAACGTTGGAACTTAAAGAGCGTTAATCAAATATAACCTACAAATTTAGTTTCACACAATTGTAGTTAGTGGAAGGTTCTTTTACATGCCATCATTCTATGACATAGGCCCGTCTGCTTTACTTACTCCAAAGGGAGATCTGGTGAATAAGGATGGTGTTCAAAAACTTCTCACAACCACTATCAAGACATCCACATTGAGAGGTCATCACCTACCATGCAACATTAACCTTGGTCACTTCGGCAACAACTGCACCGGATATATGTGCTAAATTACGTAAGCATGTGTTTTTATTTATTGCTCATTTATCAACGGCGGCCATGTTGGACAGCGTATTTAGTACGTTAAACTGCCGCCAAAGCACTCACAAAGCATACATATTGAAGTCACTAGCTGCCAACATGTACGATACAAAATACACCACATGACACACATAATGTTGTAATTCTGTGAAGAAAGAAATTATTGGCATAACCATTGGCGTGGATAAAGATTATAGATGCGCGAGTACCCCCACTGTGCGTGACAAAAACCATGGGTGTTTATATTGGCTGTGGACCGCGCTATCTAACAACTATTGATCTAGGCAAAAACCATTGGTCTGGGCGAAAAATTATTGATGCGTTATGATTAGGGGTCTTCGGTACTGAAAATTTGGGTTCGGTACGGTTTGGTAAAAAAATCGTACTTCGGTTCTCGGTACAGGTTGGCTGATTTTCACACTCTAGAGTAATTTGAAAACCAATAACAAAAAAGTAACAAATGACTTCTCAGGGTGTCAAGCGATGACCTTTTTCAAATGCCCGAATTTCCCGTACGAAAATCCACCAAATTCCCGTATATCTTAAACCCTCTAAGACTAGAGTTCGCATACCGAATGGCTGAAAAATGAATCTTAAAGCGCGAATCAAGATTTTCTGGCGAAGTGTAACTGCATTTTAGGAGACACTTCCGCAGCTCACGGGTGATGGCGAGATTTAGGCCTAATTCGTAGCGTGAGCAAAGCGCGCGCGAGTGAACTCTCTCACAGATGGGATGAGATGCTACGAACACAAATAAAATACCGTTTACCTGCGGAGAGCTGACTGTTTTACTGAGGAGGGTTGAGAGAGTAGAGAATAGGAGTGACACATAATAAATGTTTACGGGAAGTTGTATGATACCGTAACCATATAGAGCTTCCACGAGTTAAAATGGCACCGAAGCTTATGCATAGCGAACTTCCGGTCCTCGAATCTCCATTTGATTTTCATTGGCAGTGAATGGTTCGTTCGTGATTATCTTCTTTATTATTTCGGATTGTGGTTTTGTTTTTAGGCGTTCAACTTATGAAATAAGAACTAGAGGGTTGGCCTTTCATGAATATTCCAAAGACAAGTGTATCCTAAAGGAGTAATCAGTAAAACTTCGCATCAGAGACAACCATAACAAACATCTTACCTACAAAGTGTGCGATTTGCAAATTTCAAATGGCAAGTGGTCTAACATATCTTAGACTACAATAATTAAGTTGGTGCAAATTAAATATGTTATATGCGAGAATATTATTATAATTTGCTATTCGGTTATTATATTGGTATATTATGCATTAACGTGACCCGTTTTAATGCTAAATTTTGACGGATGCTACGAGTTATAGGCTAGTCGCGGGTACCAGTAGGCCTAATATTTGCTAACAACGCATCGTTTCTTCTTTAATATTTTTAATTTAATCATTATAATTATAAGAGCCTATCTATTAACACTTATTTAACCAATAATCATTTTTATAATTCTATACATATTCCAGGTATTGCAAGAAAGCGATATTTTATAGCACACGCGGTTCCACCTTAAAATCAAACCGAGCCCAGTTTTCAGTACATGTGGAAAATATTACTGTAAGTTAATAAGCCAAACCACTGGCGACAATTTTTTTTGAAATGGTCATTTACATCTTCAGCCTAGTCTACGTCAAGTACATACGGTAATCACTGAAAGGGTAGGAGGAGGGGGGGGGGGAGTAGTTATGACCTCAATTTCACAAACGAACGAACCTCATTTTGCAAGAATTATGGAACCCGAATCCTAATGGAGGTATGATTTGTCTGCATTCAGAAATATGTTAGTCAATAATTTCAACCAAGATGCCAGAAACCTAAATACAAAAAGCTGCGTGCCTACTACGGTGTAAAGTTGCTCCGTGAAAAATATACACCTCACCAAGATTATACGACGTGCATACAGTTAAATACAATCATCCAATTGGACAAACATTTTCTTGGTCACGATCTTATAAGCAATTCAATCATAAACTGCTGTAATTTACGGGAAAATGTGCAACATTTAGAGACTACGGGTGTTTTATGTGGCACAACGTTAGCTGACATTTCGCATCATTAATACGTAAGGAATGAACACATGCAGAGCTTTCTCACTGCACACAGCTGAAGATCATATCATTCTTGGTGCATTTTACGTTCTCTTAACAACAAGTTGCTTAGTTACATGCAAGGAAAATTTTAGTACACAGTTCCCATTGCTTCCATTACCTGACTACTAAACCAGAAGCTAGTAATGCATAACCATACGCCGGTGGCATGTCCTATGGCGAATGAAAGATCTAAAGAAAATTTAAGCTCTTAGGAGCCCGAAACAAGGCGATACGATTTTCCACACTACCGTACTGAAAATAGTCAAAATATCCTTTGTAATAATGAAAAATAATTTTGGGGCTCATGTAGTAATACATGTTACCCAACCACTATCCCTTTTAGATCACGACTTTTATAGTAAAATTGGAGGTGTGTCCGCTATTAAACACGTAAATTATGGGACAAATACAGTATTGCTAACCCCGCGCATTCGGTACTGACAGCCTTCCTGTCACTTTGACCCGCTTTTCGTCTCCGCAACCCACGGTCACCACATAACAAGACCCTACGTCCAACCGCCACACGGCAAGAATTCTGAGCATGCTTCTCATCTACACCCTGTATTTCGAAGGAAACAACGCGAAGGATATGTCGGGAGCTTGGAACAGCTGAGCTGTGTTGCCAAGTTTTTAGGGTTGTTTTAAATCAACTGATTCGAATAATACACAGCGCTACACTTCAGACATTATTTCTGTACAATTATACGTAATATAATTTTAAAAACGATCCTGAGTCAACGCCGAGGACATTCAAACAGAGAAATACGATACTTTTAGATGAATAAATAAATTACACACCGAAGCTATGATACCTTTATCATCGGTATTCAATTCAATAAATATGACAAAAAGGGCAAACACTCTACAGCTAATGAATATAAAAACACTCACCATGCAATGATTATCCTTTAACAAGAAAAAAGAGTCTGAGTGGAGGTCGTTCACAGCTTACTACAGTAGTCGACAGATAACACCATGCACACTCACTGAATCGCGACTCTCTACGATTAATATTAGCTTTCGTGATAATACAAAAGTAAAGTTAAAGTAAAGACATAGTTAGCACTGAGCACTCAAACCAGCCCCCATGTGGTGATATCATTGCCGTGGTTTTATATTGTCGAGTTGTAGGCTATTGAATGACGGATGGTATTTTGAACACTATGACGGGAAAAAATGGCCTGTGCTAAATTATCGATTGACGCAAGCGAACTGACACCAATAAATAAAATTATCCTCAGTCAATTGGCAAGGGTTTCTTTGACACCCTCCATCGCTTCACTGTCCCTGTCGTCATCACCACCATCATTGTCTTCGTCAGAGCTTGATGAATTGCCAAGGTTTCCACCGCGATATCCACATCGCCTTCAGTATGTATTTCTATACATGCTGTACGGGATGTGTCCAGTCCTCGGGTTGAACTTCGGCGAAGTAAAAGTAAAGAAACAATGACAATGAAAGGAAAACCGACACAGACAGTGGTTAACAAGTGACTGAAACAATGTCTGCCCATACGAGAAGAATTCTGTCACTTGCGTGGTGTGATTTGTAGCCACATGTTGGTGACGGGTGTTTGATAGTAAAATGTCGAGAGCTGTGAGATATTGTGTGTAAGTTTTGAAATTTATGCATGTGTGACGCATTTGCATGACCGAGGGAAATGGAGACTAAGTTCCCACATAGCAGACCCTGCCACAAGGTGGGACAAACGCTAAAGAAAAAGAAAAAGTGACGCATTTGCATGGAGTGTTTGCACGGACTATAAAACAATTTGGTATGTGCATCTCCCCTGCGAAAGAAGGTCATGGAAAGGCTATTAAGAGTAAAATTCCACACGCGACATGCCGCGAATACTTTTTAATTCAGATGTACCGTATTTTATCAAAGTAGATAATAGAAAATTAAATAATTATGTACATAAGGAAATGGTGTTATGGGTGTGACATTACAAGTGTTACGGGTGTGACATTACAATTTTATTAACTTAACAATATGTAAATTTTCAAACAAGTAGGCCAAATGAATATTTTCATTAGTGTAGTTTTCTTTTTTCAAGGTGAAGCAACATTATGTCTTCTGCTAAAAGGGTAAGAAAGTATTGTGAAAAATTAAAACATAACGAGAACTAGGGAAATACCTGATGAAGGAGCAAGAAAAACAGATAGGAAGCGATGAGAGAAGGCAAAGAAACATCTAGATTAGGAGGTAAACAAGAACGCTTTAAAACTTAAAAGATTAAGGGATACAGAAAGACAAAGAAAACACAGAGAAAAACTGAAACACAAGCCCACAACACCTATAGAAACTGGGCTTACACCTGAAAAGGGCCCTGACAGTTCTAGTCGTTCTCTAGGGAAATCAGTGAGCAAGGCCAGAAAAAACCTTGTCTGAACATAAGATGGGACAGTATGAAACCAATACCGCAACTCCACAAATTTCACTATTTTCATTCAGTCAGGCAGGGTGTTATAAGAGCAGCATTAACATACTGAGGAGAGACGTCTACTACAGTTTCCTTAGAAGATGTGGAACCTCTGCAAAAAGTTCTCTTGTACTGAAATATATGCATCCTAGTGGGAGTTCATGGATCTGGCCTAAGAAGGAAGATGTATCTATGGAGAAAACTTCCATCATTGTCCAAATAGTGAAATATCCAAGAGTTATCAATAATCGTGGACAGTTTGTTTTTGATCCGAAGTGACTTATTTTTGCAGAAAAATCAAAAGTAACACTTTGTCATCTTACCAGTTTTCTTTTAAATCTTTACTTAGTTGCATTTTCAGTAGTTTGGAGAAAATAATAAAAAAAAAATAAAAAAATATCATGCTAGAAATATTTTGTCACACCCGTAACATGCATTAATAATTCTGTACGCCCTTAGATAAAAACAAATCTAAATTTTAAGAATGTAACCTTGTCCTAAAAAGCCTAGAGGAACAGAAAAAATATGTCCCATTATTGCAGAATGTAGTAATTAACAGAGTTACTAAATTAACTATATGAATGCGCAATGCCAGTAGAAAATTTTGTCACGCCCGTAACACTCGAACTTTACCCTCTATCTTTCCTTAGACAAAAGATATGGATTTCATAATTATGAATCAACAACTATGTAAGTAGAGTTATCTACCATAACTTTTTCAACTGCCTATGGGATATGAATTTGACATAGTAATAAGTGTTACAGTCAATATAACTAAATATTTGTCACACCCGTAACGATGGAATGACCCATACATTAAATAGACATTAGGGTCACAATGGAACACTTAAGTCCATAATTTAAAATTTTATTTATCAGAAGAGTTATTGTGCTCTAGTATTTAACTAACTATTGAAGTAAAACATTGATGACAAAGGACAATACTTTGGATATCTAAAAAAAAAAAAAAAAAAAAAAAAAAAAAAAAAAAAAAAAAAAGGGTTTCCTTAAGTTACGCTATTTATGTCTCTTGTACCGAACCAAACTTTTTACAGAGTTTTTTTTATCGTCTCGAACCAAGGTCGTTAATTTCCTTTGTACCGTACCGTAACCGAAAAATCAGCGCACCGTCAACCCCTAGTTATGATATTCTTGATTGAAATTGGAGATCGTTAACTCGCACAATCCATGTCCAACTTAAGACAAACTTGGCGCACATGCACATTAACTTGCTGGCGCTCTTTTTTTTTAAAGATACCGGATATGAAATAGTACCGAATACGTGGGGTTGGCGATACTATACTTGTTACTAAATCAGGTGCATAATGGCGGACACAGCTGAAATTTCATCTATATAAGTCTTGATCTAATTTGGGATAGTAGGTGGGTTATAAACAGCGGAGGAGTCTACATCCAGATTTTTTCCAGACCATTCATACAGGTATTTTGACTAATTTTTGTAAAAAAACAAACCTGGCACTATATAGCCCATGACGGGCTAAGGCCGACCAAGCGACTGCTGCCCAGCCATTTGGCCTGCAGATATTGGGGTGACGCGTGATCAGCGCGCCGGGTCCCCTCGGCCGTTAATCTTGGTATTCGTAATCGGGGTGCTGCCTCACAGTCAGACAGCTACTCAATTGTCCTCACGAGGCTGAGTGCACCCCGTTCCAACCCTCATGTCAGTTTTAAAATCCCCGACGGAGCCGGGGATCGAACCCGGGGCCTCCGGGTGAGAGGCGGGCGCGCTACCCCTACACCACGGGGCCGGCACTAATTTTTGTACTCAAGAAAAAGTGATCAAGGAGTGATACTTCATTCAGTGTTACCCATAAAATTTTATTATCATATAATATAATTTCAGCCATCTTTCCTCATCGTAACGAGGTAAAAATGAAACTGGCCAAATGAAGTCCTACAGCTTAGCTATCATCGGTCTCCCAAGGTCTATTATATTTATTATTTAATGGGTATGAAAAACTATTGTTGATAAAATATTAAACAGCTCAAATTGACAAAATTTATTACATAAAAATATTCATGTTCATCAAAAGATAGAAATGATTTCAACCAGGAAATGGATGACTGTCCTATAAAAATAAAAGGCCACGAACAATATGCAACATACTGCCTATTGCTGTACTGTACTTACAGATTCCAGGTTGCACTTATTTGATGAAAATTTGCTATTGCCACAATCACACCTGAAATTCCTGCAACAAAAAGAAAGAAAATTTCACCCAATTGCCATTTCATAAAGTGAAGAAATCCTTCTGTATAACACACAATTTGGCATCTGAAGGTCATTAGTCACTCCCAGTTTAAACTAATTTGAATTTACCTCGAAAGTATAGGAAAATGCATGTTTTTATTTAACAGGTATAGTTAGTAAGATATTGAGGTTTTAAGGGGCGGAACTACGAGATCATCTGCCCCATTTAACAGGTATATTTAATATACAGGGTCCGGCAGCATAACTTCCTTTTTTAAGAACGTAGTAAAACCCATTGTATGAATCAGAAAATTATTATATTTTTTTATAATTTAGGCGCGTGCATAAAGTTTTGTTTTGCTTAGTTTTGAAGATAAAATCAGGTAGGTGACGTCCCCCATTCTCCATACACTGAGTGAACCGCTTTCTGGCGTTTGTCATGACTCTTGCCAGCATATCAGGCGTTGTGTTGGCAATTTCATCCTGGATGTCGGTCTTCAAATCTTGTAGGGTCCTTGGGCGGTTCACATAAACACTGGATTTTAAAAAAAAGCATAGAAAAGAAAACCACAAGGGGACAAATCGGGAGAGCGGTCTGGCCACTCCAAATCGCCTATAAGTGAAATGAGGTTCTCCGGGAAGTGTTCTCTCATCGATGCTATTTAAGTGTGTGCCGTTGCACCATCTTGTTGGAACCCAATGTCCCTAAGTCCAACTCATCCAGCCGAGGGAAAATGTATCCTTTAACATGCTTACATACCGGTCCGAATTCACTGTAACTGTGACTGCATTTTCCCCAAAGAATTAGGGACCAATAATTCCAGATGAGGACAGTGCACACCACACTGTGACTTTAGGTGAAAGCAGAGGCATTTGGTGCATTTCTTGAGGATTGGTGGCAGCCCAGTAGCGCATCTTTTGTTTGTTAACGGATCCACACAAATGAATATGGGCTTCATCACTAAATAAAAATAGCGTCCTCAGGAGCGACTTTGAGAAGAACCTCGCACGCGTTCCGCTGACAATTGAAGTCACGTTCAGAAAGTTCCTGCGCACTCACCATCTTGAACAGATGGAAATGAAGATCAGCATAAAGAATTCTCCTCACAGACCGATCGGAAAATCAAAGGGCAGACGCATGTTTGCGTGCAGAACGCCTTGGTGATTGCAATACTGAAGCTCTCACTGCCTCAATGTTCTCAGGTGATCGAATAGGCCGAGGGACTTCAGTTCTTCGTCCTGTCACACTTCCAGTTCGTCTGAACGTAGTGACCCACGTAACAATTGATTTCCGGTCCGGGACAGCGGCCAACGGGGCTAAATTAAAGCGCCTCCTAAAGGCGCGCTGGGTTGCGATCACAGAACATCCGCTCGAAAAGTAGGCCTCAACGGCAAAAGCACACTCCTCCCTGTTCCAACGCATGATGGCGACTGAACTGTGTCGGGACAAAACTTTATAGTTCCACCTCACGAACGAGACCACTAGCGCTCGGCTATGACATCAACCAACTGAATGGCGCCCATTTAAAAAAAGGAAGTTATGCTGCCGGACCCTGTATTTATATATTAATATTATTATGAAATTTTCTTCACAAACCATGTTCCATACATTCGGAAAATGAAAAATTTACTTGGCATATTATGGTCAATTATACATGGACATATTTTTGTTTGCATGTATGTATATTTGTGTAAACTTTAGAAAGCGCTGAAGCCATTTTTAATGTTGCCTTATAAATGATTGATAACTTTTGGAATGACATAACTGAAACCATTTTGGTCTAATAAATCTTGGAAGGTTTCCGTACTGACTTACAATAATTTTTTCTCCTAATAAAAGTTTTGTTTTTCCACCTAATCAATACTAATGTATCAAATCAATTGTTTCCACTAAATATAACAAATATCACAAATCACTTTCACTTTCACTCATCTATTAACAATGGACAAGATGGCGGCGGCGGCGTATGTTTCGTGTGAATAGCTCTGAAACTTCGAATCGTATAAGTGGTAATTCGTGTAAAATCTGTTCAAAAAGAGTGATGAAAGGAATATTTTGTATGAGCTGCAAATTTTGGTTACATGAAAAATGTGCCAAAGTAAATGTAACATATTTTAAGAACAGTGATCATTATGTGTGCGAGTTGTGTACGAAAGAACAATTAAAACATCTTGAAAACGAACTGAAAACGAAAGATGAAATAATAAACGTCTTACGTCATGATTTGGATCAACTGTCACAAAAGTTATCCACCTCTAACGTAAATATTAGTGCTACCGACACAAGTGAGCTTGATGAAATGCCTTCAAATTGTACCGAAAGCATTTCCGACTGGCAATCTGAATGGCGGTCGCAAAAACGCAAGGGGAGGCCCAAATCTCAGCTTCACAGAAAATCGAGTATCGTGACTAGAAACGCAAGTATTGTGACTAACAATACATTTTCAGTCTTAGATGATGATAGTGATGAGATGGAAAATATTCGAGACATAAGTGAAGTTGGTCTTGTGTCAATATTGAAATTAAGAAAACAAATGATCATATAAAATACTTTGGCAGTAAATTTCCAAATGTTAAGATTGTAGATTTAGGTAATTATCATAGAAACATGTTAACTAACCATGGTATGCACTTAAACAGTAAAGGTAAAAGAAAATTGGCTCTAGATATTAGTAAGATTATTCTTAACACTGTAGGCCTAAGCACTGATAATCGTCCATTGGAATGTGATTCGGTTGGTAGTCAGGAAAACTCTGTAGTAAGGCCAAGTTTGTAAAGAAAACTTGGCCAAAAGCCAAAACAGGTAGGCATACTGCTCACATTCATTCAAATATGAAGGTTAATACAACTGCATTTTCTACACCTAAAGCATCTTGTGAAGATAATATTTGTTTTCTTCATTTAAATGTTCGTAGTTTAAGAAACAAAGTAAACCAACTTAATGCATTTTTAAATAGTAGTAGGTACCAAGTTTTATGTATAATGAACACTGGCTTGCTAGTCAAGAAATTAATTTGATAAAACTTGAGGGTTATGTCCTAGTAGATAGTTTTTGTCGTAAGTCATGTTTGTATCAGGCTGGTGGAAGTGCCATATTTGTGTCAGAAGAAATGCAATACCAAGTGATTGATGTGTCAAAATTTGGTTTAGAAAAACACTGTGAAATTGTGGCAGCAGTACTTGTAGATTTTAACATTGTTATGGTAGCCTTTTACCGAACACCTGATAGTAATATTTATACATTCTTAAAAAGTATGGAAGGGGTTTTGGATAGTGTTATAAAGTCATACCGAAAATATAAGTTAGTAATTTGTGGAGACATTAATGTAGACCTGAGATTCAATGAACGAGAAGCTATTATGGTTCGGAATTTTTTCAAATCCTTTGGCTTATATCACACAATTAATGAACCAACAAGAGGATCATCCTGCTTAGATAATGTATTCACGGATTTAAATCACAGCCAGTACCAGACTAAAGTTATTGCCCCATGTTTGTCAGATCATTCAGCTGTTTTATTTCAAGTGATGCAATCCAGTAGTTTTTCAAATGGGAATATAGCTAAATCACCCACAATAATTCATATTAGACATATCTCCCCTGACAGATTACAGCTATTTAATTCATACCTTAGGCATATCCTATCTGATTGGGTTATTACTGACAACTCCTACTCTCCCATTACCCCTGTAAAGCAGCTTGGAGTGTAATTAACAATGTTAGTCACAAATGTTCCACAATAGAAATCAGTCCTGAGGTTCTGAATAAACATTTTATTGATTCTGTCGAAAGGATTTGCTCACCTGCCTCACAGCTGCCTACAGCAGCAATTGAAAGAGTAGAAAAAATAGTTCCGAGTTTATCAAATAATACTTCTAAATGGAGAAAGGTAAACTGTAGTGAGGTAAAAAAAATTGTAAGAAATATGAAACCTTCCAATAGTAAGGATTGTTATGGGTTCACCAACAACATTTTAAAGGCTATTATTGACAGCATTTTAATCCCTTTGACGCACTGCATAAACGAGTGCCTTAGCGTAGGCTATTTCCCAGCTCAGTTAAAAATTACGAGGGTTGTTCCAGTATACAAAAAAGGGGATAATCTAAACCTGATAGTTACAGGCCTGTGTCTGTAGTAACCATCCTGTCAAAAGTCTTTGAATATGTTCTAGTTGGTCAAATTTATGAATTTTTCATTAACAACAACCTTCTATCATCAACTTAGTTTGGGTTCCTTCTGGGAAAATCTACAATTAGTGCACTGGATGATTTTGTTTGTCACATAATGCACCATTTTGAAGAAGGGAGCTCAGTAGATGCACTCCTGTGTGATCTATCCAAGGCCTTCGATTGTGTGTCACATGATATACTTCTGCAAAAGTTAGCACTGTACGGAATTAAAGGATCTGAGTATGAAGTCTTTAAATCATATCTAACAAACCGAGTACAGTTTGTAGAGAATGGGGATAGGAAATCTCATGTGTTAGAAGTTAGGTATGGTGTGCCCCAAGGCTCGGTTCTGGGTCCATTTCTTTTTGTCGTTATGATGAATGACTTAGCAGTAACTGTTTCTGGAAAAACAATTCTTTAAGCAGATGACTAAATTTTTGTGTTCTAGCAAATGTATAAGTGAATGACAAAATTTATCAAGTCAGTGCTTGCTAGAAGATAGGAAATTGTTCAGTGAGAATGGATTCCACTTAAATGAAACTGAAAATCCACAGCCTGCTTCCAGTCTCCGACCGGGTCAGGAATGGAATGAATGAAGCCCCCACCTAGCGGCAAGGATATGAACTGTGCCGGCTGCCGCACTCCTCTGGGGCAATGATTAAATGAATGACAGTGGAGAGTGTTGCTGGAATGAAATTTTGACAGGGAAAACCGGAGTACCCGGAGAAAAACCTGTCTGCCTCCGTTTTGTCCAGCACAGATCTCACATGGAGTGACCGGGATTTGAACGACGGACCCAGCGGTGAGAGGCCGGCGTGCTGCTGCCTAAGCCACGGAGGCTTAGACTTAAATGAAACTAAAACTCAAAATTTAATATTTAGCCTTAAAAACATAAGTAATGATATAAAAAAAGCTAAGCTACTAGGAATGAATTTTGGCTCAAAATTAACATGGGAACCTCACATTCATAACCTTTCGAATAAACTTGCAAGGGTGGTGTATCTACTCAGTCATTTAAAAATGAGGTTCCTACGACACATTTACACACAGCCTATTTTGCTTTCTTTCAAAGTCTCTTTAGTTATGGATTAATATTTTTTGGAAATAGTGCACACATTGTAAATATCTTAAAATTACAGAAAAAGGCAATCCGTATTATTGCAAATGCTCCTCCTAACACACCCTGTAGACCTTTATTTATTGAATCTTCCAAACTAACAGTTATAAATCTTTTTGTTTTAAATATCCTCATATATATGAAAAATAAACATCCACATGAATTGCCAGGCAGACGGGTAACAGTTCACTCATACAGCACAAGAAACTCACACCAGATAGAGGTACCATGGTGTCGGCTTTCAAAAACACAGTACAGTCATGAAATTCTTGGCATAATTTTTTTTAATAAACTGAGTTTGTCTTTCCAACAACTACCAACCAAAATCTTTAAGAAACAGCTGCAAAAGTGGTTGCTGGTGAATCCATGGTATTCACTGGAAGAATGTATGGAAGCAGATTGGTGTAATACTTAGTACAATAGAAGTAGGTTACATTTTGTTATAACGATAATAAGCTGTTTGTATATAGGCCTACTGTTATAAGTAATGTAGGATTGTTTGATTTTATTGTTTTGTATTATTAACCTGATGATGGCTATTGCACTTGTGTTTAATGCTAAATAAATTGATTCTGATTCTAATATATTCCAATAAACTCCTTTTTTTAAATTTTATTTTTAATGTTCAGAAAGCTAAGGTCAAATTGAACTTTTCCTCAGAGATCTTTTCTCATTGTTATTTTTTTATAATTTAATATTGTCCAATTATACTTAATACTTAACTTCGCCCGGTATCTTTCACGGCTTACCCATCGTAAGCTTAAAAGGCGCACGGATGGCAGGTCCCAGATGCATTTCAGAAAAGCTGAGGTGAACAGCAAAACTCCTAAACACACATACTCTTCTCTTAAGTCCTAACTTGACAATTTGATGCTGACCGAAGCTGGGGGTGATAGGCTCGGTAGCTAGCTCGTAAACTCGCTCCGAGCTAGTTATTTAAATTTCCACTGAATGGGGATTGTTGGAAGAAATGAAAACTTAAAACACTTACAGTGGGTGATGTATTGGAGATATGCTGTCGCGGACCTTTTTGTAGAACTTGTCATGCAGAACAATTTGTACACACACAGTATATAGATATTTTTAACGGATTACCCAGAGTAAGCTTATAAGGCGCATGGATGGCAGGTTTTCTTAGATTCGATTCACTGAAATCGTTACTGCTCGGCTTCAGTCATAAATGAATATTTTTCTACAGAAACCTTCCTCGAGATATCCTTTACAGAATGGTGAAAACCGCATCAAAATATATACAGTGGTTCTCGAGATTACCCGTTACATCCAAGAATCAGGGACTTTGTTTTATGCTATATGGAGATGTGTCAACTGTCAGTTCACTCATTCCATTAAAATCTTTTTTTTTTCCCTAAAAAAAAAATGAGGTCAATTTGTAAGGAATTTATTTCATTGTTAAACATTTTATATTGTCCAATTATACAATTGTCAGCTGCAAGATCATAGTCTTCTCACAACCAATACATTCAACCTTACAGAAAAACAGTGCCGACACAGTATATCGCTGCACATCCCCCCCCCAAAATAGCATTGATTATTACCAAAATAAATGACCCCTGTCTTTGTTGCTCTAGTTATTGCTGTAGAAGAAGACGACTCGACATGATATGCTCGTAAATAATCTAGATTTACGTTAGAAATTCAATCTTCTCCATTCCCTGTCACAGGTGTCTATGTTGGTGGCTTACTGGTCACATATCTTAGCCTATTACTTGTTTTTATGTTAACCTTCACATTCTAATCTCGGAAAGAGTGACATCCTTGGGAAGAGTAACTTTAGACAACAAAACACTATTCTGCTGTATACTCATCACAATTCATAGCTTGCCATGGTGGGTGAGTGGTTATCGTATCAGACTACCAACCCCAAGCTTGCAGATTCGCTCATGGCCGTGGTAAGTGACTTCTGAAAGGCGCAAAAACCACGACATGATGTCATACGTTGTTGGCATGTTAAAGAACCCATTTGAATTCAGTGGGCCGTGTTCATAATGGCAAAATTAATCTTGGGATTACAATCCAATAGTTTATTGAGGAAAAATGCACTTGAGTCGAGTATTAATGTATAAGCATAAGTTTAGTCTTTGCTATAAACTGTTAAAGAGTTGGTTCTCTTCACATACGTTGTGATGTGATATTTCTGTCATCTTGGTCCACATAGCACACACATACAGTCTTTGGTCGGTACATGGAATCCTTGTATGCACATATTCTTTGGGGGAACCAGTGTATTGCCAGTCTTGTTGTGACATGTCTCTGGTTCCTACACTCCCTGGTCCAGCTGTCATTCATGGCTGATGTGGTGTAGCACTCCAGTTTTATCTCATTTTTCTTCTATAAATTATATAAATGATGCTTTAGTTTCTGGGCGAATTGCTATAAAAGGAAGTTAGTAGTTTAACGTGACCGTTAATCTCGCGATCACGAGCCACGGGACCTCCTTTTACGTGGAATCCGAACCACAGGACATGCCATTTCACTTTGAAAATCTCACATGAATTGACCTGGAATCGAACCCAGTCCGCTATGGAGAGAGGCTAACAGGTTTTTGCTCTTACTGTATGTGATACCTTATGCACAACTTCTCACAAATCACATATACAACCTTCACAAGGCTTGTGGTATTGTTAGTTCGGTCTTGCATAAAACATGATGGAAACCATGGGTCTCTAATTTTTTGATATGTCTTGGGGGTTCCCCCTCGGGGGAGCCTGTCAACCCCTAGAGTGCGCGTCCCCAGGTGGTGGATAGGGGGCCTTCAGCAACGTGGGCTGGTGGGAATACCTCGGAAATGAACCCGAGGACCAACAGGCAGCCGTACTCCTGGGGGCTTTACAATACTGGGACACCCTCTCTCCATGGATCATAAATATGGAGGGCCCCAGCTCAGGGTTATGAGTGAAGTCCACAACGGCAGCTACAGTGGAGAAGCTGGAATTCGGTACAGTGCAGCTGGCGGAAGTGGCATCCTAGTACTCGGGATTAGTAAGAGTAAAAGGTATTTGTTAATAATCATAACTAAGGGCACATATCAGATTTAGCGTCTGTTCTCCATGTTTGGAGCAGCTACAAAAGGTGTCTGTTCTCCATGTTAGGAACGGCCCAAATTTCTGCTGGCAGTAGCTCTAAAATGCCAGACGCCAGGCTGTGGCGACAAGCCAGGTCGGTACCTCTGTCGCAACCAATGGATCATGTATGTCTTAAGTTTTGTTGAAAAATGCTGGTGGGTCCTCCAGAAGCGATGTGTGACGGCCTCGCCTGACCGCCGCGACAGATGGACAATGGCTACTGGCTCAAGGGCGGAACCAATTAAAGAAGCTAGCCCCAGAACATTTATGCATCACCACGCTCAACATTGTAACTAACTAGACGCAGCCGCGAACTCGCAGCGAGCTGAAAGAACGGAAAGTGGACATTGCATATGTGCAAGAAATCTCGTAACATCGGAGATTGGCTATAAACTAATTTACCATGGTACAGTCGAACTTTTATAACTCGAATTTGTGGATAACTCCAACTTTTTTGGATAACTCGAAGTTTTGGTTCCGGAAGTCATAAAGATTTGTTTGGCTGAAACAGGTTTTGTCAGTTTCAAGCCCAGTCCCAGTTTGATTTTCGGTTCCGCTCAAGGTCAGTTAGCGCATCTCTCTCGCTTTATCGCTCCCCCCCCCACTTGCTTCGACAACGCCTCTGAAGGGAAGCAGACTTCGTAGGTCAATTTTGGTGTTCGTGGACGATCGGCAAAGATCAGATAGTGTTTCTTCCCCCCTCCACTGCTTCGTCAGTGTGTGGCAAGTCTTTGAGCCGGTAGCATCGTGTCTTAACAGGCAAGTGAGAGTTTGGTTACAATCACAGCAAGTGAGCCGGATTTAAGTGCAAAGCATTTGATCTTTTAAAGGTCGTTTTCCATTATTACACACCCTTCCCCCTGCCAAACGACCGTTTTGGATAACTCGAATTTATGGATAACTCGAAGTTTTTTTGGTCCCTGAGCTTCGAGTTACCCAAGTTCGACTGTACATCTAACCGAAATGGCATTGCATGGTGTCCACAGAATTTTCAATGTCAATTTTCCTGACTTTTCCTGACCATTTTTCAACAAAATTTCTGACTCGCGAAGTCATCGTAACATCGGAAAAAAGGTTTATTGAGCAAATATATATATATATATTTTTTATTTGCAGCCTCCACCATCCCCATAGCTGCCCAACGTTTGCCTCTTTATTCATTTAAAATACAAAATAAAGTAAATTATAATGCAATAATACATAAATCAAAGTACTTAATAACCTAAACTATAGTGATGGGGTTGCCACATCCCTTCGCCAACGCCAAAAAAGCATACAAAAAATAGGTAAAAGAGGTTTTTACTATGATGTACTGTAAAAATGGAAACTTACTATAATGTCCAGTGAGTTATTGCTTTTTATCTTCAGAGATTAGTTGACCTAGTAACATCAAAATATGGCTGTAAAACACAAAAATACTGTATCAGTATGGTTAATATAAAATTCCTGACTTTCTAATACTTTTGGCAGTTTTTCCTGACTCACGCCATTTTTTCACACTTTTTCCTGACTTTTCCTGACCAAAAACAAAATTCCTGACTTTTCCTGCCTGTGGACACCATGCATTGCCATCATCGTTTGCGCAAGCCTGTGAGACAGAGTTGCTGAGGTTCAGCGCTATTCAGACCGCCTTAAGTTAATTACAACAGACACTGCATATGCACCATAGTCGGGCTGTGATGACCTAGAAAAGGAACAGTTTTGGCAGGAGCTACAAGATCATGTTTCAGCGTGTCCTCAAGATGAGTTCCTACTTCCTTGCGGTGATCTTAATGGGCATGTTGGTCACACCATAGTGGTAGGCTAGGTGTCCAAAATGATGATGGTACTCAAATTCTGGATTTTGCGGAAGCAAACGACTTGGTCATTGGTAATGCATTTTTCAAGATGCGCATCAACCAACCCATCACTTACATCAGTGGTGACTATGGCAGCCAAATTGACTTCATCCTTGTTCGACGCCGTGATCTCTCACTAGTAACAGATGTGAAGGTCGTATCATCTGACTGTGTAGTCCTTCCCTTCAACATAAGCTGCTCACAGCAAACTTAAGGATCTCTAAACATCGTAGAGATGAAGGGATAAACACCTCCGAGAAGATAAAGTGGTGGAAGCTTAACAACCTGAAGGAGACCCTAGCAGACAGTATAAATTTTCCTCACATCGATCTGATTGCCATTGGCAACACATGGACAACATTCTGCAAATCTGTCAATTCAACCGCCACTGCAACCTTGGGTACAACAAAATCTTGTTCCCACCGTATTGACAAGCAAACGTGCTTATGGACAGCCCAAGTACAGGAAAAGGTGCATGAAAAGAAGAAGGCATATAGAAACTGGGTCTCACAAAAGACTCCAGAGAACAGGGAAATATATGCGATGACCAAAAGAGGCAAAGAAAGCTATCGCTGAAGCTAGGCACAGTCACTATACTGATCTGTATACAACACTGGACTTAAAGGAAGGAGAGAAAACTATCTTCCGACTGACCAAAGCTAGAACAAAATCAGCACAGGATATTGAGCACTATGTTTGCATAAAAGGCAAAGATGGTCGGCGATTACAAGACAAACAGAACATCCTCAAACGCTAGCAACAACACTTTGAAGAGATTTCCAATGCTGAGTTCCCACATCCTCCTATTCCAGAAGGTAATCCAACTTCAGGTCCTATCTTAAACATCACGTCAGAGGAAGTCACCAGCGCCATCAAGAGTATGAAGAACCAGAAAGTGCCAGGACCGGATGACCTTCCGGCAGACTTCTGGAATTGACTCGGGTTCTGTTCCCAGTGAATGGACTAAAAGCATCAATGTGCCTATCTTTAAGCAAAAAGGTGACCCAGCAGAATGTGCAAATTACCGTCCAATTCACCTCCTGTAGCACACAATGAAGATCTTTGAGAGAATCCTTGATCGACGACTGCGTGAAATGGTCAGCATTACTACCAACCAGTGCGGCTATGTCAAGGGTGCTGGAACAACCGATGCAATCTTCGCTGCCAGAATGCTCATTGAAAAGCACCGAGAGAAGCAACAGCCACTGTATATTGCCTTCCTTGATCTTGAAAAGGCTTTTGACCGTGTTCCACACCACGTGATCTGGTATGCACTTCGTGACCATGGGGTACCTGAAATACTTTTCAATTGGATCAAGATGCTATACACGAACACTATAAGTCGGGTATGTTGCACTGTCGGCATCTCGGAGAGCTTCACAGTGAAAGTCTGAGTACACCAAGGCTTCACACTGTCCCCATTGTTTTTTGTCCTCGTCGTGGACACAATCACACAGGACCTGCAAAGGAGTGTCCCGTGGATTCTCTTATATGCAGACGATGTTGCACTTGCTGATGCCACTAGAAGGGGATTGCAGTGTCAAGTTGAAGATTGGAACATCCGTCTCTCACTATTTGGTATTAAGACTTAACAAAAAGAAGAATGAATACCTGGAAACCATCCCAAGCAACGGCTCCATCCAAGTTGATGGAGATACCTTAACGAAGACCATAAGCTTCAGTTATTGAGGATCTTGTCTGCAGACGGATGGTGGGATAGCTGAAAAGTGTGAAGTAGGATAAAGGCAGCATTGACGAGATGGAGGAAAGTCACAGGCATATTCTGCGACAAAAGGATGCCACTACATCTGAAGTCCAAAATATACCGCCCAGTAGTACGTCCTGTTGCTTTATACGGTGTTGAATGTTGACCGGTCGATAAAGCTACAGAGCTCCAATTATACAAGATGGAAATGCGTATGCTCTGTTGGTCCATGGGCATCACACTCCTCCATCATGTCAAAAATGACACTGTTCGCCAGCAAATGGGCATCACACCCATCAAAGGAAGGCACGGGAAAAGCGTCTGCAATGGTATGGTCATGCTGCACCTGGAACAGTTGCCAATTTCACCCACTCGTTTGAAATTAATGGGCAACGTCCATTTGGACGTCCAAAGCAGCACTGGCATGACACAGTAAATGCTGACATGAAGACTCAACTTAAGACCACAAGATGCCCAAGATCGTACAAAACGGCGAGGAAAGATCAAATTAGCGCACACTGCACTAGCAGGAAAACGCTACGAAGAAGAGGTGTCTTCCTTGAAACAGGATCTGTCCAGCATCTTGCTCGAACTGTAGATATCTTCGGGAATCTCTTGACCCTTTTCCTCTCTCACCTCAATTATTTGAATGTATGGACCGATAGATGGCAGCAGAAGTGTCAGCCGATGCCCTGCAAGAAAAAGGTCTAACTGGAAAGTGCATATACTTGCTGGGTATGGTGTTTTGTCCTATGCTCAACACTTTCTGAAGATATCTCTCTTTTAATTTTTCCAGCCCGGCAAGGCAGCTTTTTTTTTTTCAGCCTCTCCCATAATAATCTTTATCCAGGCCAGACCTGTGCGGTATATTTTGTATCCCACATAGTTGGCAACTGGAGTGACTTCAATGTGTGTGGGCCTCGTTAACAGTTGAGGATACCTCATGCGCTGTCGAACATGGCTGCCGTCATTAAATGAACCATACACATATTTACGTAATTTAACGCAAATTTCTGGTGCAGTAGTGACCAGGGTTATCAATTTTAATTGGTAATGTCCCCCAGAAGATAAAACAAGGATCAAGGTGTAGCACCGAATGAACGTAGAAAGAGCGATAACATTCTCTATAGTACATGAATTAGCAAAAATATCTTATCAAACGATGAGAAATAAATCAGGGAATGATGTTTTAATAGATGTTTCCTCCTCCGCCGTCTGTGGCCCACCCAGCCTTCCCAAGAGGGGTTCCTTTGTATAAATTTTTTAAAGTACTGAAATTAACGATTTCACCAGAATCAATAGTCGGGAAAATATCTGGAGATGATGTAGTAATAGATGTTAACTCCTCCGCTGCCTGAGACCCACCCAGCCATCCCAAATAGGATCACTACTTATATAGTTGAAATTGCGGCTCTGGCATCCATCTTTTTCAAGGAGTCAGTAATGCCAACCACACGCATTTGTTACTAGAAAACAAAAGTGCCGTGAAACTCGCATTTTTTTCCCCGCACCTAAACTTAACCTAACCTAACCTTCGTTTTGTCCAATCCAATGGTTTTGAGAATGGTTACAGCCTAACACGTCCAGATGAATGGTTTTGACAGTGGTTACAGCCTAACACGTCCAGATGAATGGTTTTGACAATGGTTACAGCCTAACGTGTCCAGATGAATGGTTTTGACAATGGTTACAGCCTAACGCATCCAGATGAATGGTTTTGACAACGGTTACAGCCTAACGCATCCAGATGAATGGTTTTGACAATGGTTACAGCCTAACGCGTCCAGATTACTTAGTGGTGGTGTCGTGTGGTGTATCTTGTATTGGACATGTTGCCAACATTGACAACGGGTATGACGAAGCGTGTCACGTGAATCTAAGATGGCGCAGAATCTTGGAAGAATTAACGGTTATCGGTAGTAAAAGTAATTATTTCCAGTGCAGCAATGCCAATGGAAATCGAAAATGAACATCGAATGACCCCCATAAGCTCCCAGAAGGTATGTCAATCGAATTATATATATATTTTCAATATTTAGCCTTGTGAAAGTGATATAAGGAAGCAACCCCTCTCGCAAAGAATTAATAAATTGGGTGGGGCTTTTTTTTTTTAAACAAGAAGTCCCTAACCCCAAAACAATACTGAACTTTTACATATTTAACCTTAAGCATTCATTACAACTTGAAAGAACACTTAGTTAAATTAAAATAAAACGTGAGAATTGAAACAATCTTACCTTTTAGTGTAGAGCTCAATAAGATCATGACCTTCGTGGCAATGGTAACTGCAGGCCAAACAAATGCCAGCTTGTTTCATTGAATCACCAGATTGAGGAATGCAGGTAGTACAAGCATATAGAGCTTGCCTTTTCACATAACCCTAAAACACAAATGACCAAAGTCAATGCCTAATATTCCCTGAATAATCAACCTTCAGTCCTTGCACAGTGGCCTACACATTTAGAAGTCATTACCCTTTATATTGTTTAGGATCAGACTGTTATTTAGAGATCAGAAAGTTCATTCATTGTAGGAATAATGATTTTTTTCTTAATATTTCTGGTGACCGATAGACTACTGCATAGCACAGACAATCGTTCCAGCACTTCATAAAACTAATGAATATCAAAACAGACATTAAACAGAGTAATTTGAAACATCGTAAAAGTAAAAATGTGTGTATAATTTTATTCAAGATATATTAATATCCATCATGACGCCAACTATATAGTGATGCTACGCAGCAGTCAGGATAAACACATAACTTACCCTCGAGTAAGTGCAGTTCTGGTCATCAGACGCCCCCAACACAGCTTTGGCATCATCTTCCAATTCCTGCTCCTCTTTTAAAACATCTAACATCGTAATCCCGCGATTTTCGTCGTCGATACCATCATCTTTAGTTTCTTCAACGTCTACAGAACTTGAGCTTTCCGCCATTTTTCACTGACACTTGCGTTGTTTCAATACGAGGTAGTTAAAATTTTGGAGTCAAGTTCAAATAAAAAAAAAATCAAAGTAGAATTTTAAATATAATTTAAAGTACAAATGCCATTATGATCCGTGAAGCAAATTAAAATCTTCAAAGGCCAAACCAAACTATAATCCCTCCTTACAAAGGCAAAGATTTCAAATGGTAAAAGGCAAAGATATTTCACTACACAGATCAAAGAATCTCTATTTAATGTGCAAAGATCATCATAATGAAAGATGAGTGAAAGGGTAATAGCCTAACATCGTCTTCTGAGAATCTGAATTGATTGTCGGCGGTCGAGATGGGAACTATTCTCGGTTTACTTGTGTAACACATCACTCGGCTTCGTTGACAGGTACAGTTTCGCGAGTAGGATATGACTTAGCTCCAGTAGCTTCAGTCATCGTTTAACTGTCTGTGGTGACATGAGCTCCCGTGACGCTTATCTGCACTTCTAAGACAGGTAACGCGCGCAATGCTGCTTGACTTATGTGCAGACTACACTGTGTGATCACTGTGTCCTCCGCTTCACCCCACGGTCAGGGCCGGACCTGACACTGGCGGCAGGAAAGAGGAAAAATGGCTGACGATAGTGGTGGACATGCTTTGTTTATATGTTGTGTGGTTTTGTTTACGATGTGATAGTGATGTGAATAATTTCGCTTAGCAATCGTCTCCCTTGATTATCTGTGCTTATTGATTATTGCTTAATGATTTACACATTCGTGTAAGTACATGTCTGCATTAGTGCTTCATAAAAACGAGATACCGATGGCTTCTGTTACACTTGTGATACCATCAATTTTATTGCCAAACAGTGGATAAGTTGGTATATTTATTATTCTTTTTAGGGTTTAAAAATTCATTGTGAGATTTATGAGCAAGCATGGTGTTATGACCTCATGGGCATAACTAAGAGATTAGGGGTCTTGAAGTAGAGTTGAATGGTTGTTCGGAGGACTAACGTGAGTAATCAGGATGGTGGAGGTGTGGGAGTGTATGTCCACAAGAAATGGAATACAAAAGTTCTTAACCTAGATGAGAGTAACCATAGCTTGATCCAGTTAGAGCTTATAAGAAAAGATACTGTTCGTTTCAATAACCTGAATACTATTAATATAATTGCAGTATATAATCCCAACATAAATAACGCAACAAAATTCATGCAATCTCTAGAGCACATTCTCTCGAAAAACAATGCCAATCTTTCCTTATGCATTGGTGATACAAATCAGGGGCGTAGCTACAATTGGGCAAGAGGGGCACCGCCCTGGGGCCCCCGAGTTTAGGGGGGCCCCAAACCGTAAAAGGAAAATTATAAACAAATAATAATAAATAAATAAAAGTAGTACTAGAAAAAATATTTGAGAATTCAATTTAGTTCAGGGGCCCCAATTGTACGGAACTACGCGTCTAAACTTGTGTTTAGAAACTAGTCACGTTCAGTGCAATCTGAATGTAAGATATATCCATCCATTTGTGTGGTATTCTATGAGTATTTTTTTGATAGCCGGGCGCCCGACCCAGGCGCCGGACGGACAATGCCCTGTTCCCCATTCAGCGCATGACCATGCCTTATCGTTCCATCCCTTCCCCCTCCACTGCGACATCACACCACAGCAATGCACAGTAGCCTGAAGAGTAGTAGCAGTAGTGTAGTTGGTACCTCGCCACAGCGGTTATGTTTCAACGGACGACCATCATTGGTTACACAGCCTTTTTGTCCCGTTAACCAACCAATAATCAGTTAGTTGGCTTAGTTCAACAGTTAGTTGAATCTATTTCTACAAATAAAACACTGCAATCAACTATAAACCACTACACTAAATTTTATTGCTCAATATAATTCACTATGTATATTTTTCAGATGTTGACCCTCATCAACAGTCTGAAGTACATAAAATCGATGCTCCGACCACTCATAGTGGTCTTTCATGTCTTGATCAGTCAGTCGATAATAACAAGGACGCAGTAAGCTCGACTGCAACTGGACACGCTGAAAATTATGTTTTGCAAGACAAAATTGAATTTCCCAGTCCCGTCAATAATTCAGAAATGAAAAGGTTAATCATAGCATCAGGACCTTGTCAAGCTCGAGGTCCTTTTCCAAAACAGCCTGATGAACGAGGAAGTAAAAGATCATTTTCAACTAATTACTACAGTTTTATATCATGTTCTGAGATGAAATGTAACAGACTCTGGCTTTGCTATTCGCAAAGGTTAGACCGTGTCTACTGTCAACCATGTTGGCTGTTCCCTCAACATTCGGAGAATATTTTCGGTAGTACGGGACTAAACGACTGGAAACATATTTCTGATAGAATTAAAACTCATGAACAATCGGATGACCACATATTTTCTTGTGTTATATTTGAGAAATGGAGGAATGATGAAGCAATGATTGTTGCTTTAGAAAAACTGTTAAAAGAAGAGAAAAATTACTGGATGAACGTTCTAGAAAGAATAGTTAATGTTTCATTAACTTTGGCCACCTGTAACCTTGCTTTCTTCGGAAGAAGTAGTAAAATGGAAGATCCAAATAAAGAAAATTTCTTGGCTATAATAGAACTTCTGTCTGACTATGACCCTGTACTAAAAACCCTTTTGCAAAAGCCAGCAGAAAGTGTTTACTAATTAAACCCTAGCACCCAAAATGAAGTTATTTATTTGATGGCAAATCAAGCACTGAAATATATCAAATATGAAATACAGAGCACTCCTTCTTTCTCTGATATTATGGATACAACTCAGGATATAAGTAAAGTTGATCAGTTAAGTAAAGTTTTCAGGTACGTCAAAGTGGTAAATGACGAAAAAAATAAACCCAAAGAAATAAAGATTTGCGAGACGTTTACTTCTTTTACAAAAGTTGAAGATCAAAGTGCATTTGGTTTGGCAAGTAAAATAGTGGAATCTACTTAGACCATAAATTCAATAGAAGGCTGATGACGTCACATTGTTGAAACCAACATCTCGATCAGCTGACTGAAGGGAACTGCGGATAGTGATAATAGAATTATCCAAATTGGAGCTCCTTTTGTATTCCTTGACATTGCTTAGCATTCGCCATTAGCCAATTGTAGTCCGTCTTGAGCCATTACCCTTCAGTCAGCTGATCGAGATGTTGGTTTCACGTCATAGTACAGGCGCAGTGTGGCAATGCGCCCTCTATGGGAATCTATTAAGGATAAAGGTCTTGAATTGAAAAAATGCCGTTGCCCAGGTTATGACGGCGAAAGCGTAATGAGTGGAGTATACAATAGAGTGCAGAAAAAGATTCAAGAAGTTGCGCCACATGCATATTTTGTACCGTATCGTACATTGTGCAAGTCACAACTTAAATCTGGTGTTGAAAGACGCCGTAGAAGCCAATCGTGAAATATCACAGTCTTTTGAGGATGTACAAAATGTCTACAACAATTTTTGGACACAGTATCAAACACTGGCTGGGGCTGCAAGATGCATCTGAAAATGCAAACATAACGTTAAAAACACTCAACCCAACAAGATGGTCGGGAAGGTACGAAACAGTTCTTTCTTTAAAGGAGAGGTTTGGCGATGCATTGAGAGAGCTAATCAAACGTATTTTGACAAGTAATAAAGCTGTAAGAGGATATAAGGAAACCAGAGATATATAAGCAAAGCGAACTGATGTGAGTTTAATAATAATAACGAACTGATGTACATGGATGGCAATAGCGGAACCGTACAAACTAAACATGTGCGAACATGGCGCGGGTCTTAGACAAACTGAAACATTAAGGGCAGGTGGCAGCACCTTACATAAAATAGAACCGCATACTTGATAAATAAGAATAAAACCACCAAAGTTACAACACTTCCCCTCAAGTAGAGATTCATACAATCTTTACACTCTCCAAACACGCAAACTTCAAGCAAGGTTCATGTTTCATTCGACTTAAACTCTTCGTGAGAAAGTCAGCAACTTGATCGTTCGTAGAGATATACTTCAAATAAAAAAAAAACACTCAAAGACTTCACGAACAAAGTGATGTTTGATATCAATATGTTTGCTTCTACTGTGATACATCGCGTTCTTTGCCAAATTAATTGCACTTTGATTATCACAAAAGATGAACATAGTGGCTAAGTCTTTGAAGGCTAACTCGAGCAGAAATCGACGTAAGTACACAGCTTCCTTGGCGCACTCTGACAATGCCATGTACTCGGCCTCCGTGGTGCTAAGGGCCACGGTTCTTTGTTTTATTGAGTCCTACGATATAGGGCATCCGCCGAGCAGGAACACGTACTCCGTGTGGGACCTCCTATCTTCTTGGCAGCTTCCCCAGTCGGCGTCGACGAATCCTTGGATCGGTTCGGTGTCAGCTTCGTAGATCAGCCCGATGTTCGAAGTCCCCTTCAAGTACCGCAGCACTCTCTTGGCAGCTTTCCAATGTTCGACTCCGAAGCAATTGTTGAACTGTCCCAGGTAGCTGACAGCGAACGAAATGTCCGGGCGTGTAGTAGTCGACAGGTATGTCAGCGCGCCTACCAATTCGCGGTAAGGCAACTTCAACTCGTCAGTACTGGGATTCTCATTTTTGCTCAACTTCTTTCCAGGGTCGAGTGGTGTGAACTAGGGTTGCAGTCGGCCATCTCGTAGCGTTGGAGAAGCTCTTCAATGTAACCTTGCTGTTGCATGACTATACATCCGGTCTCCTGGATTATTTCGATGCCTAGAAAGTGTTTCGCCAATCCTAAGTCCTTGACCTTGAAATTTTCACTCAGGACTCTGGAAATCTCGGCGATCATCTTTTTGCATTTTGACAGCACCATCATGTCGTCAACGTAAACGGCAATCAAAGTTATGTTATTTCCGGAACCAATTTGGAATAGACACGGATCCGATGCGGTTGGTTTGGCACCGCACTTCCTCAAGACCTCACGCAGCTTGGCATACTAGTTTCTCCTGGCCTGTTTCAATCCGTACAGTGATTTTTGTAGTAAGCAGACCTTGTCGCCTCCCTGCAACTGGCGAAGCATGTTCTTGGCCTTCTCCTTGGTTTCGTCGTTAGTTCCAGACATCGCTATGCTCTCTAACATTTCCCTGAAGTTCTTCGGTTGTTTCATGAACATTTCCTCGTCTAGTTCACCATACAGATAAGCCGTTGTGATATCGTACTGTCTGATTTTTACACCGAGCTTGGCAGCGAGACAAACCATCAATCGAATTGATTCCATTCGCGCCACCGGTGCGAACGTGTCAAAGTAGTTGATTCCATACTCCTGGTTGAAACCTTGAGCCACCAGCCTGGCCTTTCTCTTCGCAAGTGCTCCATCAGGTTTTAGTTTGTCGCGCAGCACCATTCGGCATCCGATGACTTTGGCATCACGGGGAGGATCCACCAGCACCCATGTATTGTTTCTCACGATAGATTCCATTTCCATGACCATGGCACCATGCCACTCGTTAGAGTTTGGTCCTGTTATTGCCTCCTTGAATGGAGTCTCTGCTAGAAAAATCTCCTCGTCTTCTTCTCGCTCCTCCACATCTTGGAGATTTGTTTGAAAAAGTTTCTTCGGTCTTCCCCTTTTTCCAGTTCGCAGAATCTTGGGTCGATCAGGTCCTTGTATCACTTGAGGCGTAGTATCGGATGTTTCGACAGTCGTTCTATCATGATCATCCACTGGCGTCACATCGAAACCGAGGAAAGGTTCATCATCTTCTCCGATTTCGGGTTGAGAGACTGGTTCCTCCACGACAGCTGGTTGATCTTTTTCTCTTGGTGATTGCAGCGGTGGTTCTGCAAAGAACAGCGCCCAACAAATATCTTGCTTCGAGGATTCCGGGCGCTCCATCCTAGTCTCTTCCAGTGGCTTTTCATTATCGAAGAATTTTACATCTCGGCTAATCAAAACTTTGTCTTTGTCAGGGGAGTATATGCGAAACCCCTTGGTTTCTTCGCAGTAACCCATGAATACGCCTTCTCTGCCTCGTTGATCCAGTTTCCCTCTTCCGGGATCCCTGTCCAGGAAGTAAACCTTGCTTCCAAACGTTCTGAATTGTGAGACGTAAGGAATCTCTCCTGTCCACAATTCGTATGGTGTTTTGCCTCCGATGCTTTTGATGGCAGGCGATTACGGATATAATTTGCAGTATTCACTGCTTCCGCCCAGAAGCGGTGAGGTAATCCGGCGTCAAACAACATGCACCTGGCAGTCTCCATCAAAGTCCTATTCATCCTCTCCGACTTCCCGTTTTGTTCAGGGTTGTGAGGGACTGTGAGGCGTCTAGTGATTCCGCGCTTCTTCAGGTAGTTGTCGAACTCTCGATTCAGGTATTCCATGCCACTGTCAGACTGGATCACCTTTACTAGTTTTCCTTTCTGATTCTCCATCCTGGTAACGTACTCGACGACAACTTCGTAGACCTCTGATTTTGCCTTCAGAAATCTCACTTCACACCAATGAGAGTGATCGTCGATGAATTCCAAGAGGTACCTTGAACCTCCCATAGATGGAGTCGGCATCGGTCCACACACGTCCGTGTGAATCAAATAGAGTAGCTCCGTCCGTTGATCGGATTTCTTTGGAAACTGCGTCCTGGACATCTTCCCCTCGAGGCAGACTCTACAGTCCAGAGTCGTCGATGGATTCCTCAGCTCAACGCCAGAAACCCTCCCTTTTTTCACAGCTACCAAGATGTCGCCCACGTTGACATGTCCGAGCCGACGGTGTAGCAATTTTAGATCAATTATTTTGGGCGATGCAGCCATATTTGCACGTTCTTGACTCCCACAGACGTAATATACACACATCAAAAAAAGTTTTGCATCACCTCGGTTCCAAGAGTTCCGGAACCGTTAAATACAAAGGGAATAGAGATCAACACAAACAACATTTCAGCTCGTTTTATTGCTCATGAGACCCACACATTGCATGTTGTACCATCATACAGCTAGACTTTCAGCATTTGTGGTCCAGATTGCAGTACACACCACTACCTCTAATACCCAGTAGCACGTCCTCTTGCATTGATGCATGCCTGTATTCGCCGTGGCATACTATCCACAAGTTCATCAAGACACTGTTGGTCCAAATTGTCCCACTCCTCAACGACAATTCGGCGTAAATCTCTCAGAGTGGTTGGTGGGTCAAGACGTCCATAAACAGTCCTTTTCAACATATCCCAGGCATGTTCGATAGGGTTCATGTCTGGCGAACATGCTGGCCACTGTAGTCGAGCGATGTCGTTATCTTGAAGGAACGCATTCACAAGATGTGCACGATGAGGTCGAGAATTGTCGTCCATGAAGACAAATGCCTCTCCAATATTCTGCCGATATGGTTGCACTATGGGTCGGAGGATGTCATTCAGGTATCGTAAAGCCGTTTCGGAGCCTTCCATGACCACCAGTGGCGTACGTCGGCCCCACATAATGCCACCCCAAAACATCAGGGAACCACCACCTTGCTGCACTCGCTGGACAGTGTGTCTAAGACGTTCAGCCTGACCAGGGTGCCTCCAAACACGTCTCCGACGATTGTCTGGTTGAAGGCATATGCGACACTCATCGGTGAAGAGAACGTGATGCCAATTCCGTGGGGTCCATTCAGCATGTTGTTGGGCCCATCTGTACCGCGCTGCATGGTGTCGGGGTTGCAAAGCTGGACCTCGCCATGGACGTCGGGAGTGAAGTTGCGCATCATGCAGCCTATTGCGCACAGTTTGAGTTGAAACACGACGTCCTGTGGCTGAACGAAACGCATTATTCAACATGGTGGCATTGCTGTCAGGGTTCCTCCGAGCGGCAATCCGTAAGTAGCGGTCATCCACTACAGTAGTAGCCCTTGGGCGGCCTGAGCGAGGCCTGTCATCGACAGTTCCTGTATCTCTGTACCTCCTCCATGTCCGAACAACATCGCTTTGGTTCACTCTGAGACGCCTGGAAACTTCCCTTGTTGAGAGCCCTTCTTGACACAAAGTAACAATGCGGACGCGATCGAACAGCGGTATTGACCTTCTAGGCATGGTAGAACTACAGACAACATGAGCAGCGTACCTTCGTCCTGGTGGAATGACTGGAACTGATCGGCTGTCGTACCCCCTCCGTCTAATAGGCCCTGCTCATGCATGGTTGTTTACATCTTTGAGCAGTTTTAGTGACATCTATGAACAGTCAAAGGGACTGTATCTTGGATACAATATACACAGTCAACGTCTATATGCCGGAGATCTGGGAACCGAGGTGATGCAAAACTTTTTTGATGTGTGTAGGTTATTCTTCCTCTCAGCTCGCATCAAGACTTCTCCTATTTCGTTCACGACGACTGCGCCTTCCTTGTCAAGAATCACCTCGTGGCCGCGGTCGGTGATCTTTCCCACCGACAGCAAGTTTGTCCTGAGATCTGGAACGTGAGAAACATCTGAGAGAGACATCTATCTCTTCGTTCGCAGTGCGTGTAGATAAGCGAACACTGCCTTTTCCCACGATCTCTGCCGTTGAATCATCAGCCAATTTCACCACACCCCTTCGTGACTCATCGATCTTCGAAAAAATCTCAGGGTCGCCACAGATATGTGTAGTGGTGCCACTGTCGAGGCACCATATTCTGCGTACGTCACTGCTCTGTGTTGTCGTCGCCTGTAAGCATAGTTCTCGAGTGAAATTTGCCGATTGAGTATTAGAACTGTCTTTACCTTTGTTCTTCGATGGATCTCTTTGTTTAAATCTGCACTGGCTGGCTCTATGACCTAGCTTTTTGCACACGTAGCACCGGAACTCAGATCCGCCTCCTTCGGTTTCACTATTGTTGTTTAGTTTGGGTGTTTGTTTCTTATAGTTCTTGTTACCTGGACCAGTCTTCTTCTTGACGAACATAGCTCCCGCTATTTCACCTTGTGTGCTCGATTTTCGTGCGTCATCCTCTTCGATGATTTTGGTCCGAAGAGGCTCGGGAGTCTGTAGGTTGTCACGTGACTCTAGTGCACACCTAAAGTACTCGAACCGTGCCGGCAGAGTGTATAAACACATAACTGTCAACAATTCCGGATTGATCGTGATGATCATATCTCCCAATTTGTCCACGGTGTCGAAGAAATCGTACAGATGGTCACGCACGTCGCCATCGTCCGCCAATTTTTTTAAGGTTAGCCTTTTCAGTAAGGTCGCCTTCCGAGCCGGTCCCTGGGATTGGTAGATCAGTTTCAGTCGTTGCCATGTATCACGTGCCGTGACACAATTCTTGACTTGCTTTATTTCACTTGGCGACATCGACAAAATGATCAGCGACCGAGCTTTTTGATCCTACTTGTCCCACTCTTGAATTGCCGCCACGTTTGCATTTCCAGCCGCTGGTTCTGGTTTCGTAGAATTCCCGCCGATGGATTCCCACAAATCGCCCGTAATGAGGATAGCCTGCATCTGCACGGCCCACGTTTGAAATTGTCCTTACCGAGGGGTTCAATTCTCCCAATAATTCCGGCGTTCATTTTTGAGGTTAACTTCTGGCACGTTTTTACGAATAATTATGATTTGTTATTTACGCACTTAGTCACGCGCAACTGGGTCCATAACATGTAAGAGGATATAAGGAAACCAGAGATATATAAGCAAAGCGAACTGATGTGAGTTTAATAATAATAACGAACAGATGTACATGGATGGCAATAGCGGAACCGTACAAACTAAACATGTACGAACATGGCGCGGGTCTTAGACAAACTGAAACATAAAGGGCAGGTGGCAGCACCTTACATTAAAACCGCATACTTGATAAATAAGAATAAAACCACCAAAGTTACAACAAAAGCAAAAGAAAGGAATGATGCAATAGAATTTAAAAATAAAATTGGATGTTTTGAATTTGTGCTTCTGTTAGTTGTACAAACAACAATTTTGCAGCAACTGAGCATCGTATCTAAATGTCTCCAAACGGAAAAAACGGGTATTGTTTCAGCTTTTGATCTATTAGGTTATGCTCTCTTAGATGTTACAGAACTTAGGTATTCATTTGAGGACCTTGTAAAAGAAGCTTCAACTATGGGCTCCAAGTATGGAATACCTTGTGAGTTTTCTGAGAAAAGACTAAAGCAAGTTAAAAAGCATTTTGATGAACTTGGTGTATACCACCGATTTATCTATCCTGAAACTAGATTTCGGGTATCTGTGTTTTACCCCATGATTCATACAATTATGGCTCAGTTAAACAGCAGATTTGAAGGCATGAAGTCAGTTATTAATGCCTACAAAGTTGTTCAGCCTTATTTCTTGAACAATGCTTCAGATGACGAACTGATTAAAGAGGCAAAAGGTTTCGCCCAGACTTTTTCTGATGATGTGTCGCCAATATTTCCTGCACAAATTTCCAGCGTGCGTGCATCTTTTTCCTTTAAAATTAAGAAAATGTCGACTGTTAAGCAAACTGATAGACCTCCTCTACATTGAAAATCACATTCTAGTTGCAAACTATCCTGACGTGTGTACTGCTTGTTTTATGTTATTGACTGTACCTATAAAGTACCTATAGCAGAAATATCTTTTTCCAAGCTGAAAATTATCAAGTCCTACCTAAGAAGCACAATGAGCCAAGAACGTTTAAGTAGCTTGGCCCTTTTATCGATTGAAAATGAAAGAACTCGAAACTTCCCTTGTCACATGTAATTAACATGTTTTCAGATGCAAAGAGTAAGAAAAAAACTTTTGTGAAAATTAGGTTAGTTGATAAGTTTATTTGTTTTAAATAGTTTGTTTAATAATAATAATAACTCATGTATAATTTATTTTTATTTATTTATTTATTTATTTATTTACATAGGTCCCAATGAGCCTGAGCTCGTGTTAGGGACAATCAAGTAACATAGTTACAGCATGCCATATATATAATTTTTGTAACATTATATTATTTAGTTTAATAGTAACTTATATTAGATTGCTAGTGACTAACTTTACAGAGATGATTCGGTTTGATACATTGCATTGCTTAAGGCTATTGGATATGGGCTATTCATTCCTTAATAGGAAGTCTTTTGTTTTCTTCTTAAATGTTTTTATAGAGAAACATTCCCTTATGCCTAATGGTAGCGAGTTGTATTCCTTTATTATAGAGGATATAATTCCTTTAGTTCCAAATTTAATGGATTGGGAATGGCTGGTGAATATTCGATTTACTCCTCTTGTTGCATAATGATGAATGTCCTTTGCATGGGTAAAATGGATGTGTGTGTGTATCAATTTGTTTTCTAATTCGTATACAAATACTGTTGCTGACATAGCTATTTGTTTTTGCAGTGGCATAATTTTAGTTCTTGAGTATAATTCATTTGAGGGTATGAGCCAAGGAAATCCAAAGATAGATTTTATAGCACGTTTCTGGAGTATCTCAAGTTCTTTTATCAGCTCCTTCTTACAATACCCCCATATGAAATTCATGTACATTAGATGTGAATGTATCAGAGCAAAGTATATATTTTTCAATTGTTGGCTAGTAAGACAGCTATATCTTAATCTGAAAATAATACCTGTTATAGGGCTGATTTTATGTTTTACGTTTTCTACATGATTTTCCCAGGTTAGTGTACTATCTAGTGTGATACCTAAGTATGTTGCCGATTTAACCCTTTCTATTTCTTTGTTGGCTATGTTGACATTTAACCCTTTCTATTTCTTTGTTGGCTATGTTGACTATGTTTGTGGTCTCAATCTTGTATGATGGTTTATGGAAGAATAAATATTTTGTTTTAGTGATATTGATAACCATTTTGTGTGCTCTCAACCAATCCACCAGCTTTTTGAGATCATAATTAATATTTAGCATAATTTCCTGTTCAGATGTTCCCAGATAGAGTGTAAAAATATCAGCTGCAAATAGTTTAAGCTTGCCTTTCAATTCTAATAATACTATATCATTAATATAGGCCAAGAAAAGAATTGGTCCTAAGACAGAACCTTGAGGTACTCCTGTGTCAATTCTCATTTGAGATCCTTTTACATTATCGATTGCAACATATTGTTTTCTGTTTGTGAGGTAGTTCTTGAACCAATCATGTGCCACTCCTCTGATGCCAGCAAATTCTAGTTCATTACAGAGAATCGTAAGGTTAACCAGATCGAAGGCTTTTTGAAGGTCAATTAGTTCACCAGCAGCTAGTTTGTTTTCATCTAATGCCTTTTCTACATCAGTTACTACTTCAAAAAAGTCCTCTCGGCACGCCGGAAGGCGGAGGTAGATTTCACCGGACAAACTTGGGGATAGTCGAAAATAGGCAGAATATGCAGGTTTTCGTAGAAGGATCAGACCACATTTATTGCGTGAAAGTATTTTATAATTGGAGATTAATTAACTTTGTTTTTCGTCATTTTATGCATATTTTAAACATTCTATTGTCTTATGATGACGGTAACCTTCTTGTCATTTGGAGTCCATTTTTATACTTGTGGTCACACTGTCCTTATGCAAAGTTTCGACACTGATGTGTAACTATGTAACGGTCTGTTACTTCTTCACGCAAAATTATATCTCCCGCAGAGATGTTGGTTGGTTCCTCAGTTTCGGGGCTGCGACAACGTGGTCATGTAACCCCGTGTACTTTGGGTGAGTGTAGAATCTGTCTGATAAACGGTGTGAATTGTGATAGCTGTATTAGTCTGTAATTCAGGTAAGGAATGCAGACGCTCAATTTCAAGCAGTAGTTCCTAATGTTGCTACCAGATACTACCGTCAACGACACCTAGCTGTGAACTTGGCTACTAGATGCCACCGCAATCAGCAACTCGCAACGAACGTTGGAACTTCCCCTCCAAAGGAAAGCATACTGAGGGATTTTTAGCGCTCTTAGAAAATCTGACGACTTTGGCCGGCTTTGAACCCGCGACCTTGGGCATAGGAGTTCAGCATGCTACCAGTTAAGTCACCGAAGCCGCATCACACTTAGTCAGATGGAAATCTGAATCTGATCTCGCGCAAGTGCGTTGTCATGGCAACGTCTGATGGCTCATCCCTCATTAATTTAGTAGTGTTGCCATGTCAACCACTGATAGCTCTTGGCATTTTCTTACAATTCCGAAATCATTTTTCTCATCCCTTGGCGTAATGGTGGCTCATATCAAAAATTCGTTCAGACAAAAGTTTTAGGTAATTATTAGGGGAATATTGTCCATTTTGTACGGTTTTGATATTGTGCCTATTAACTGAGATATGATTAATGTTTCCCGAAAAAAACACTTTTTCCCACCCCTTTGGTCAATGGTTGGTGCTATCAAAAAAACGTTTCAAACATAAATTTCTGAGCTTTATCCGACACATAGTATGAACTTTGAACGGATTCGATATTTCACATATTAAGAGAGTTATAGAAATATTTCATTTTTTCGAAAAAAAAAAAGTCTCCCATTTTCATCCCCTTCGACCGATTTAGCCCAGTAACGAACTCGTCCGAGATTTTATGGGTATACATATTCGGTAAAAAATTCAAAGTGATTGGTGCAAAATTACGGCAGTTATCGTGTCCACAAGAAACGGATATACATATATATATATATATATACATATATTACATAAATTATATATAAACTTTTGAACTGACGGTGGTTTTGGGGTCTGGGGGATGTGAAACGCGAAGATATGTCGAAATTTTCCGGAAATCGAAACATGGTACCCATTGCAATAGTTAGCTTTCTAATGAAATCTACCTAAAATACTGCCGTCAACGACACCTAGCTGTGAACTTGGCTACTAGATGCCACCTCAATCAGCAACTCGCAACGAAAGTTGGAACTTCCCCTCCGAAGGAAAGCAAACTCAGTTTTTTTAGCGCTCTTAGTAAATCCAACGACTTCAGCCGGGTTTGAACCCGCGACCTTGGGCATAGAAGTTCAGCATGCTACCAGTTCCGATACCGAAGTCGCTTCCCACTGACATATGAAAACTGAATGTGATCTCGTGCAGTGGCGTTGTCATAGCAACTGCTGATGGTCATCCCTTATCAATTAAAAGTAAAGTTGTCTTGGCAACCTCTCTTGGCACTTGGCATTTTCTTATAATTTAAATCATTTTGTTCACCCCGTGGCGTAATGGTGGGTCATATCAAAAATTCTTTCAGACAAAAGTTTTAGGTAATTATTGGAGGAATATTGTCCATTTTGTGCGGTTTTGATATTGTGCCTATTAACAGAGATATGATTAATGTTTCCCGAAAAACCCACTTTTTCCCACCCCTTTGGTCAATGGTTGGTGCTATCAAAAAACTTATTTGACATAAATTTTTGGCACTTATCCGACACATATTATGAACTTTGAAGGGATTCGATATTTCATGTATTAAGAGAGTTATAGCGATATTTCACTTTTTCGAAAAAAGCCCCCCATTTTTACCCCCTTTGACCAATTTTGCCCATTAACGAACTCGACCGAGATTTTATAGGGATACATATTATGTAAAAAATTCAAAGTGATTGGTGAAAAATTACGGCAGTTATCGTGTCCACAAGAAACTGATATATATATATATATATATATATATATATATATATATATATATAGATAGATACATATATACATAAATTATATATAAACTTTTGAACTGAAGGTGGTTTTGGGGTCTGGGGGATGTGAAACGCGAAGATATGTCGAAATTTTCCGGAAGTCGAAACATGGGACCCATTGCAATAGTTAGCTTTCTAAAGAAATCTACCTAAAATAGCACTTTCAGCTCCTCTATTTGGAATAAACCCATATTGGAAGTTTGCAAAGTAATCATTTTTCATAAATAAATTCATAAGTCTTCGTTTAACAACGCTTTCTAGAACCTTGCCGATGGCAGATATAATATTAATGGGTCTGTAATTTGATGGGTGGGTTTTGTCTCCTTTTTTGTAGATCGGGACCACCCTAGAGACTTTACAGGCATCGGGAAATATACCAGTCATCAGTGAAAGATTTATTATTTTGACAAGATATGGTGTAAGGCCCTCAAGACACAATTGTAGCATGACATTAGTAGTGTTGTCCTCACTTATATTGCTTTTGTGTTTTAGAGAGTTTATAATTGATTGTATTTCATTAGCATCAGTAGGTAACATAAAGATTGTCTTACGGTAGTGCTAGTAGTATTTTTATAGCTTGTAATGTCCGAGTTAGAACCGTTTCCTTGATTTTCCCATATACTGTTAACAATATTGACATAATATTTATTAATTTCATCACATATATTTTCCTTTTTTTTTTTTCGATATTTGTGCCGTCGACTATAAGTTTGACAATTTCATTTTTCCCTTTCTTTGGCCTATTTAACATCTCATTAACAACACTCCACACTTCCCTCTGATTATTTGCATTTTGAATTGTTTGGTCAAAGTAGTTTCTTTGTAGGTTTCTCTTAAGTTTTGTAACTTGGTTGCGAATAATTTTATATTCTTCTAAAATTTCTGCAGATGGTTTTTTAACTTTGCTTTTTGTATATATCTTATCTTTCCTGTGTATTAGTGCTAAAAGATCTTGTGTGATCCAGGGTTTTATTGGTGGGGCACTTGGCTCCTTATTCGTATATTTCATAGCACAGGCTTCTATTCCTTTATTAATAAAATTACAGAATTTACTGTAGTAGTCATTGATGTTAGTTTCATTGCATACAAATTCTTGAGTTATTAAATATTTATTAAGTTTTTTGTAGTTTATTTTATCATTTTCGATTTGCCTATCATCACATATTGAGTTCCTATTTATCTTTTTGTTTCTCATTTCACAGATTAGTAAATGGTGATCGCTCAAATCATTATCAATATTCAGGGGCGCACCGATGGGGGGGGGGGGGGGGGGAACGGGACACCCCCCGTGGGTTTTCAGGAGTGGTCCAGAAAAGTATTTAACGTACAGAATTAACGAAAAATTTATTACATGGCACGTGAAAACAATAAACAAGACCAGTGGAGAGAGCGAGATTGTTACCGCGTGAGCCTAATTTTATTTACTCTTTCGTTTTTTTTTTCAAATCTCATCTCCGTGGCAACGTGGATTCTCTGAATTCTCTGCTCCCTACCACTCAAACCGGTTCAAACTGCTTTCGTCACTTAAAGTCCATACATCACGAGGCTATGCACGGTGACTACTTACAGTCTCGCTTAAGGTCATTGCCCTGTCCCCTCCCCGCTTCGCCTACCGCTCCCCACTACCACTGCCATCGTAATGTACAGGCCATAAGGCTCCTACTGTGACGTCACGCCTAGGGTCGTTATAGTCGCAGCAGCAAGTCAAATAGCTCCCTTTACACGCAGTCTCTTCAAACCTAATATAAATTACGCTCCTGCTTCAAGACGTAGAAAAATAGCAATGCTATTTAGGGCTGATTGGCACTTCTATCCGTTACACTATATACGCCTAATTATCGCTCCGCTTGTTCGAATCCGGCCGATGTAGCTGGTATTTTGAGAGTGAACAAAATGGTACATTGCCGGTACATCAACTAGGACGTTGAAACACACAAACAGGGCTAAATTGCAGTATTCTGACGTCGAGAATAAGATCTATTCTTGGTAATTTTCTCGTTGTTCGCCGCTTTGAAAAGGTTTATGGTAGATGCCTGAGAAAACCCCCACATTACTCTTGGCTATTCAACAGATCACGTCCTAAACTGCTCGTGGATCACAAAGCACAATGCAACCTATCTCTAACTGTAATCAATGCACAGGCCACCCTCAAGGTGACTTTAACAGGGCCTATCCTAACAGCACTTATTTTGTATGACTCAATCTAACTTGTTTCTTGCATCAGGAATTTACAATGGGTTGTAATTTTGAAATCAGGTATCAATAACCTACAGTACATACACCACGTGCTAACAATCCTATTAATGTAAATACAGTAGCCTGCACAAATACTGCCACGAAAACATTACCATATTCACTTGAGCTTGATCGAGAGACCATTCTCACAAATAATGTAACTTGGACTGAATTCAGTAGATACTGAATACTGGATATCGCTTCTCTGATTTACGGTAAGTAACTTAACCTCAGCATTATCATATTAGAAATGTTTCCAGTCCTAGCATAGGCTGAAGTTTGGGAACGGAACTTCTTACAGTAATTGAAACCATATTAACTAACAACCTACCATCAAAGCGATTAACTCTTCTCTCCCGAAGAATGGTATCTTACTTTCAGGGAAATGTTAACACACACTCTTGTACTCCCGGTAATGTACAAAAAAATTCTATGAATGTTGTGTATGCATTGCTTTCTTAAATTGTCGTGGTGGGGAAGGAGAAGCAAGCCACATTATCATTTCTATCATAATACCGGTAGTTGCTATAAACAAACTTTTGACATACCTGCGACCTGGGAAGGAGGTTTCCTGAACTAACAACATTTTATTACCATCCAAAAAACCTTGTATGAGTCGAAATAAGTGATATAGAGGTCCTAACTAAAACATAACCTTCTGTGTGATGACAAACATGCAACGCAAAATTTGCGTAGGTACAATAACCTACCTACAAAATGAACATTTGTTTCAGAAAATAAATAATCCTCATTCTAGATGACGTAAGTAGAAGCGTTCTCAAGTATCACGTTTCACGCGAATACTCATTCATAAGAGACATAAACAACACAGCACAAAGCAAAATGGTCGCCATCTCTACCCCTACCGATCAGCTGATCAATCGTTAAGAGTCGCTGCATGATGGCCTGTACATTACGATGGCAGTGCCACTACCCTCCCCTGCCCACTCACCTTCAGCTTCGTCAAGTCAAGCAGGCTGGCTAACCTATAAATAGTCAGTTCTGTCTAAACTCTCTCGGGGAGCTTTTGCCTGTTGTTAATTAAGAAGATTCCTTTTGACAGTGATAGTGACGTAGCGTAAATTTTATAGTTCATGAAACACGTGTGTGATAGTAAGATGAGTGTAAATCAAAAGAAAAAACTAGAGCAATCTAGTTCAATTTTGTCCTATATTAAAATTATAAAAAAAAGAAGACGAATTCCAACCACAGCCAAGTTGCAGTAAAACTGTACCAGAATTAACTGCAAATGTGAACACTAACGAAGTGTTGGAGAGAAGACGCTATGATTGTTGACATATGCCGACCAGCTGTCCCGACGCCAATGCGAGAACCAGACGCATCCAGTCACCTTCCTCATGACATAGGCAGTTTTATTGGGAAACAGGTAAGGAATAATATTTTTGCCCATATCCGTAAATTACTTTATACAGTTATTCTACTTTTAGTAATGTATTTCCACACCTCTGTTTTAAGAATGATATTGCTAAGTTAAATCCTTGTAGCCAGCTTACCACCAATCAATTAGACAATTACATATAAATAATTTTCGCTTTATTACCTTAATTAATGTTCATATTTATAATGTATTTCAGAAAATTATTTAATATATTAAGACAAAGTATTTGGTTTTAAGTTATTACGGATGAAGACAAGCGGAAAATTCTGACAGAGGTGTGGATACCAGATGAACGTTACGTTTTCCCAGGTTCAGAATTTGGAAAGAAGAGTTTAAAGTTTCAGCATAGCTGGTTAAAATCAAGAGAATGGCTTGTTTATTCGAATAAATTAGACGGCGTATTTTGCAAATACTGCGTTGGTTTTGCACCCAGTGGAGCTGGTAAACAAGGTTTGCCGCTAGGCAGACTTGTTAGAACTGAGTACTCTGATTGGCGCCATGCACAAGAAGACTTTCGCAAACATGAGTTGACTGCATATCACGCAAACAGTAAATTGGATGTAGAAAATTTCTTAGCTGTTCATAACAGGCAAAAACTAGATATTGTGTGTCAAATAGACAAATCTATTAAAGAAAAAGTTGAAGAAAATAGACGCCTTTTATCTCCAGTCATCAAGACGGTGATATTTTGTGGAAGGCAGGGCTTGGCATTGCGAGGACACAGGGATGGAGGCCTATTTGACAACGTTGAAGGGGAACAAATATTTACGGAGAATGAGGGCAATTTCCGAGCCCTTCTGAGGTTGAGGGTTGAGAGTGGAGATGATATATTAAAACAGCACTTGTTCACTGCTAAAAGAAATGCTACATACACAAGCTGGAAAATACAAAATGAAATTATCTCAGCTTGTAACGACATTATTTTACACAAACTTGTGGACAAGATAAATGAGGCGAAATGTTTTTCTGTCATTGCCTATGAAACAGCAGACATTTCCAATATCGAACAGTTGTCTTTGTGTGCAAAATATGTAGATCAAGCCAACAATAATGTCAGAGAAGATTTTCTTCAATTTGTGCCAATATATGACCTGACGGGAAAGGGAATCGCTAATGCAATTTTAAGCAACCTGAAAGATTTCGGAATTGATATCCAGTACATTCGTGGACAATGACTTGATGGAGCTTCAGCTATGAGTGGTGTACATCAGGGTGTACAGCATTACATAAAAGAAGAAGTTCCAAATGCGCACTATGTTCACTGTAGCAGTCACTCTCTGAATTTGGCCATATCTGACGCTTGTGATTGCATGATGGTTAGAAATTGCTTAGGTAAAGTGAATAAGGTCTACGACTTTTTCAATACGCCTAAGAGGCAAGCTGTGTTGAATAAGTTTTCTGAGAATCCCCCTAAAAAACTCAAGCAGCCTTGCCCTACTGGATGAATATAACGACATAACGCTGTAGACAATTTTGCAGAAAAGTATGTTGATGTGCTTAAGTCGCTTGAAGAAATATCAACATGGACTGACAAGGACACTAGTGCAAATGCACACATTTTACTGTGCGCAGTTAAAAAATTTGAGTTCTTATTGTCACATCAAGTAATTTAAAAATATTTTCATACAGTCTGCCTCTTACTAAATTTCTTGAGACAGAAAGCATTGACCTTGCAGGTGCCGTTAACTACGCTCAAGACACTTTGGACCAGATAAAAGAAATAAGAGATAAGGCAGATGAAGAATTTTCACCTATGTATAGAAAGGTTGTTAACACCTGTGAACAGAATGATATTACGATATCCATACCACGCTTATCACAGAGGCAAATAGGGCGAGACAACATGCACAACGATGGGCCAGAATATTATTACAAAAAAAAACCCTGTTTATCCATTTTATTGATCACTTTATTGCACAACTAAAGGATAGATTCATATCTCAAAAGGACATTTTATCTTTTTTCCAAGCTCTTAGTTCTGACAACGAAGATATTCCCGAAGCAGTTGTGGACGCTTTGTGTAAAGAATATAGCTCAGATCTAACCACATGTTCTTCACAGCAACTCCTGGGAGAACTAAAAGTATGGCAACAGAGACTAAAAAAAAGATTTGCAAAGAAGAGAAAACTGTAAGTTAAATAAAAAAAGTATAGAAAGATCAATGCTATAGAAGCTCTACAAGCGTGCAACATATCAATGTACCCTTCTGTGCACAAACTCCTGCAAATTTTGTAACTTTACCAGTAACTTCATGTACTGCTGAACGGTCATTTTCGACTTTGAAATATTTGAAATCTTATTTTAAAAAATACGACATCAGAGACTAGACTGAACGGTTTGGCATTATTGTATGTGCATAAAGACATACCAGTTAATAGCGAAGAGGTTTTAAACGAACTTGCGAAAAAACCTCGCCGTCTCGACATCAAGATTTAAATATAGTCTTATTTTCTTTTGGTTTTATCTACAATTAATCTGTATTATTTACCAATATATTTGTTTCAGTATAAATACACATTATCTTAATTTGATTTGGTAATAAATATCTTATTTCTTCCTGTATTGTAGTGATTGGTGGAAGCTTTTAGTGTTGTATTACGTAATTATTGATCAGCAATTAACTGATGAAAAGTATAGTTAACTACGGCAGGCCTTGCGGTTCGGTTTACATTAATAAATTTGTAATCTATTAACCCAGTAAAACTTGTTTTAACTTTTTAATAGAAGCTAAGTTTGATAACATTTTTCACGTCTCAGGATAGATAAAAACGCAGTTTTCTGCGTCTAAATTTTTAAATTTTTCCGGGGGCGGACCCCCGGACCCCCCCCCAAAGTAAAATCCTGCGTGCGCCACTGTCAATATTATAGACATTACATATTTTGTCACAGTCGTTCACCAATACATGATCAATTAGAGTAGAGCTAGTTTGTGTTACACGAGTTGGATATTTTGTATTACATAAGACTAGACCGTATGATTTGACTAGGTTAATATAACTACTAGTATATTTGTCCCCAAATAATAGATCGATATTCATATCACCTAGTATTATAACAGGATTCGTTGAGTAAGAACTAATAATTACTTCGAGATCAGTTAGAAAGTGTGGAATGTTGCTTTTATGTGGGTTGTAAGCAGTGATTATATTGTATTCTTGATGGCCTTTTCTCACAGTAATACGCAGTATGCTGTGGGTGGAATTTATTTCCTTTACAAGGATACTGCTACATTTGTTTGAAATATACAAAGATACTCCCCCGCCAGTTTGCTTTCTAACTATGTGATATGCAACATATTTCTTAATATTGAAAAACATTTTTGTTTGTTCTGTTAACCAATTTTCTGAGATTGCTGGGACATCTACCCCTTTGATTCTGTCTAAAATTATTTGGATATCATCGAACTTGTTTTTTATGCTATGTGCATTTATGTGTACGCATTTTAGTGTACTGGTATCGGTTATTATCTGTTTACTGTCCTTAATTTTATAATAATCGCTAAGTATATTACAGTTACTCTCGGTTAACTCTAGTGTATTATTATTTGCATTACCTAAAAAATTTAATTTATGTAATTCTAGTTCCATATGGGATAATTAGTACCGGTAGATATCTTACTATTACATGGATTTTAGTTTGAGAGGGCGAGTTCATCCAATATTTCAGCACTTGATATAAGCTTTGAGGGACCATTTTGAATTTTCCGAATGTATATTTATAATTTATAATTTTGAGCTTTCGACCAGGCGTGTATTTTATTTCTTAAGCCTAGTACTTCATAGACGATCCTATCTGTTCCCTTTGGTTTTCTTCTCTAGCTTCATTATTGTCAGTAATAAAAGAACAAATGTGTGTACTTTTAATATATATTAACATGCAGTTTTCTTCTCTTTCTAATTTATATTTGTGTGACATAGTTTTCTTACTACGATATCACAATTTCCCAAATTGAAAAACTATAGCTATTATATATCATAATTATTTAGGACATTTTATGAAGCCAACAGCCAAAGTATACATTAAATATTTCTAGAAAAAGGGAAGTCGCAAGGGGGAATTCGAGAAGACAGTCACTTTGATAAGTTCTTATCTTCAAACATTATTAATATTAAAGGTCTACCGTTAGGTCAGGTTTGCAAAAGATAGTGAGGAGGCCCCATTTGAACGTCTTGACCCGGGGCCCCCTCAGGTCTAGCTACGCCACTGATACAAATATTAACTTGTTAAACAAAAATAATGTAACCAAATCATACCTCAATCTACTATCAAGCTATGGTTTCACACAAGGCAATACTCGCTATCCAACAAGAATAAGTGAATCAACAAGTACACTCCTTTATCAGGTGGCCACTAATAATTGTAAATATGCCTATAGAATAAGCATATAAATAGTGATATTAGTGATCATAATATTCTTGTAACTGAGATTTTCTGGTCAAATTACTCTCCAGGCAAAAGCCCAAAATCAAACATGACATTTAAATACGCCACCAACAAGCAAAGGTCTAGTTCAAAAAACGTGAATAAAAATTACCGGTACATGAACAAACTCAAATTCTCTAATGATCTCAATCAAATAGACTGCTTAGATGATCTAAACGAAACTTACATCGCCATGAAACACAAAATCTTGACACAGACACCCAACAAAGAAAACACTGACTCACCTTTGAAGGAAATACACCAGAACCACAAAAACCCATGGATAACAACAGAATTAATTCAACTAATAAAACAAAGGGACCTACTACATGTTAAACTTAAAACTAGCATTCACAGAAACAATAGCCTCCTAAAGGAAGAGCACATAATATGTAGGAACAAAGTGACAGCTTTAAAACGGAAACTGAAATCCTCATACTTTGAACATAAATTAACATTGAATGCTAATAGCATAAAAGATACTTGGAAAGTAATCAATGAAATTATCTACAACTGCACAACTGAAAACAAAGATGGTCCCAGTGAGATAATAATTGACGGTAAATCTTTCACAGGAAAAGAAAATATTTGCAATGCTCTAAACACTCACTTTATAAACATAGCACACAAATTAGCCAAAAACATCCCCCCAGTGAAGAAAGTTAATGAAATTAATGTCAACACAGATTCCATATTTAGGACCCCGACTAATGAGATGGAAATTCGCAATATTATATTAAGCCTTAAAATGAAAAGTAGCCAAGACAAAGATGGTATGTCAGTAAAATTGTTAAAAAACTCAATTGACATGCTAAGTAGCCCACTAACTACTTTTATAAATTTATCGTTAGAGACTGGCTGGTGCCTGATGTTCTAAAAATAGCACGAGTCATACCAGTCTATAAAGGAGGTGACAAAAGCAATCCGGACAATTACAGACCCATTTCCATCCTCCCATCCATATCCAAGGTACTCGAAACAGTAGTAAAAACAGAATTGTTAATTTCTTAAATAAAAATGATTACTTCTACAAAGGGCAATATGGATTCCGAGAAAACTCAAGCACAGAAATAGCCACAATTGATATTATCTCTAACGTGCAGGATGTCTTAGAAGATGACAGCGAGTGGCCTTTTCATATACCTGAGAAAGGCGTTTGATACTGTTGACCATAAAATTCTTTTAGGGAAAATTGATAAAGCAGGTATCCGAGGAGTAGCTTGGACATGGTTTCAAAATTACCTATCTAATCGTAAGCAGTATATTGAAATAAATGGCTACAGAAGTGAGGAAGTTAATATTACCCACGGTGTGCCCCAAGGATCAATACTGGGTCCTTCCCTCTTTTTAGTATATATTAATGACATAGCAACACTCCGTTTTCATGGTAATATAACGTTGTTTGCAGATGACTTAAGCATCTTTTACAATGCGTACACCACCAACACGCTGATTACACACATGCAGGAGGACATGAATACCATACTTGGCTGGACCCAGTCAAATAAATTAACAATAAATGAAGATAAAACAAATTATTTAATAATATCTAAGCGTAGAACAAAGTTAGACATCACTCAGAATATAATGCTCAATGGAAAAGCAGTTAAAAGGGTCTCATCTGTCAAATACCTAGGCATAATAATAGATGAAAATCTCTCCTGGCAAAAGCACATTGATGCATTAGTAAAAAAAAGTATCACCTGCCGCTAGGGTGATAAAAAAAATTGAGCTACTATATCCCAAAATATCTACTCAGGAAAGTGTATTTTTCCTTATTCCATAGCCACTTACAATATTTGAATACAATTTGTATAAAATGCTCAAATTACCTAAAAAAGGAAATTGAGGTAATTCAGAATAGGGCCATAAGAAATATGTGTAACTACCCTTTTTTAACACCAACCAAACACCTTTATATTACGAGTAAAATTCAACCAGTAGCCCTAAATGCAGAAATCAAATCAAATGTCCTGATGTACCAAATCCTACACAAAGGTATCCACACAAATTTAAACTTCACTAAACAATCTGATTTACACGCTTACAAAACTAGACATGCAGATGACATAACACTTTTCCATATCAATTCTAAACAATATGGCAGTAATAGCATTAAGTATAGTGCCTTTGTAAAGTTCAATAGACTACCAGAAAATATAAAAAATGCTCCTAGCCTACCAATCTTTAAAAGGAGGCTAAAACAATTTATGTGGAATGATTATAAAATGTCAGTTTGAAGAAATTTCATAATCTGAGAAGACAAAAGAAGAACACATTGTGTACAAAAACTTATGAAAGCTACAAAATGTTTTATATATTTTCATACTGAAAACTTTGTAAACTAAACATTGTATTGTAATTTGTCGCCAACAAGACAAAACTGTACAATTCCTTTGTATATGAGTCCTTGACTCGTTAAGGGATTAATAAAATGCATTATTATTATTATTGATTGTTTGTGAAAAGATGATTATTTATAAATATATAGGTTGCTTGCAGCGACCTTGCGCAGGGCTAGACTGCTTGTCTTAGCAACACGTCAGACAACCAGGCACCCAGCGGAGTAAGTGGAATTGTGACTGGGCTTGGACTGAAATTCCGGAGTCCGATTAAGGGAATGAATGTACGATAGAACAACGTAAAATTGAATGGAAGATTTATTCTCAGCAGGGTATTTGATGTAAGTTGCTGGAAATGCAACTAATTAGTGTTAAAAAGGCGATTTCGAGTGATACAAGTAATTAGGTGCGAAAATGGGAAGGACGCACTTAGGATTATAATTCTGAGACACACTCACCTGCCGTAGACGTCGTGAAGCAGCCGAACAGCGAGAACCCGGGCAATAGATAATCGGTCTTCCCTGGAGGTCCTATTTAAGGTAATTGCCGCTGTTGCGTCAGCTGACTCGACAATTTGCGCTGTTTGTATCGTTCTACTTAAGTGTTTGTGTTTGGTGTGGTAATTGTTAACACATGTGTAGGAGTTGGATGGCTAGGCCTGTGTAGTTGTTGTTGTTGCTTTGGATAGGGGACTGTAGCCTGAAGAGTGGTTTAAAGGGTTGATTACGCCCTACAGGGATCAGGGCGTAATAAAACGTCCTCCCAAATGAATGATTGTCCCCAATCATTGTGTAAGCCGTGGGATAATTTGGTGTAGGTGTTCCTTCTTCTAATTTTCTTCTGTTCTTCTTTTCCGGTCCTCGGTGTATGTGTGGGCGTGTAGATGATGTGGATGATGTTTTGAGTGTGCTCAGATTTAAGGTCGGGTTTAGGGAGATACATTTTCTTTATATGTATGACTGTGAGATGATTATGTACATTTACAACAATTTACAATTTACAGGTTGTGTTATGATAGAATAGTGTGACAATACAGTGGTACATTAATATGATTATGCGATAACACATGGTAGAATAATACAGTGGTTTACATAGTGTCACGATACAATAGTAAAATAACATACAAGACAATTCAAAAAAATATACAAGACAATACAATAGTAGAAAAATACAATGAAATACAATAGTGGGCAGTACAATATAATAGAATGGTATACACTATGATACAATGGTATTTATTTATTTATTTAATCGTATGGTGAATTACATAAAAACAAATCACAAATCCAAGTTCAAGTTTTGGAGCCATTCCACAGTACATTCTCGAAGATGAAACAGATCACTAGGGCTCCCGGAGTAGGCGTGTAGAGGGCAGCGCTGGATGATATGGTCCATGGTCTGTTCCTCCTCATTGCATTGACACAATGGGGAATCTATCCATCCCACTTATGGCATAGGTAATTGCAACGGCCGTTAGGATGATTGTGAAATGGTGTGAATTTTGCAATGCTTTGTTTATTAGATGAGGTGCACATGTTATGATATTAGCCCTTTGCGAGGTGAAAAAAAAAGACTTAAATCTAGCGTGACGTCCTATGTCTAACTTATTCTCTACGGTGACGTCTTATATCTAGACTTATGCGCTGCGCTATTTTCCTATATCTATCTTATAATCTAAGCGGCCGTACTATGCCTAACTTATAATTATGCGGCCACACTATAGCTATAAATTAAGGGTAAGGTTACCTACTGTGGGTAGATAATCTTTTCCAACGGTGAGGCGCGTTATTTACACAATATGCCGCCTCCCTGTTGGAATATGTGACCATGGTTTGTGTTGGTCACACTGGTAATCAGTAAACCTGTTCCATAGAGATATGTTTCTCTTTTTTGTTGTTGTGGTGTGTATATAAAATTGTTGTATCACCTTGTTCGTTCAGTTCTGTTCTAGTAAATGTCAAGTACATTAAACATGTGTTCCATTTCAATTGCCTGTGTGCCTCGTAATCCTGCAGGTTATGGGCCCAGCCACGAATCCACCGTGCGAATATAAAGTGCGTATGATAGACTGCTCGTTATATGAACTGTGAATTTCGCTACGTATCGAAATCAACATGTCTGCAACCAGCACCTCGTTACCGGCTATAGATAAGCTGCGAGGTAGTCTAAATTACGTGGATTGGCGATTCGAGATTGAAAACGTCCTAAGACTCGAAGATCTGTGGGGCTGTATAGTTGGCTATCCGGATGGAGATACTACAACATCTGCGAAGAGAGCGAAAGACGAAAGTCGGGCTAGGGCCAGACTTAACCTCATGGAGGATAAATCAATTTTCCCAATCGGCATGCCTTTAAGACCGCGAAGGAAGTCTGGGAAGCTCTTGAAAAGGTCTACTCAGATAAAGGAGTGAATCGGCGGATCGTCATCTTGAAGAAATTATGCAAAGTTAAATTAAAGCACTACAAGACGATGGAAGAGTATGTTAGTGAGGTTATGGGACTTGCTCAGCAACTTGCGTCTATGAATAAGGCACTGGACGACGAGTTTGTGGCAGCTCTTATGCTGAAAGGTCTACCAGATGAGTTTCAGCCTATGATTATGGCTCTGGAAAGTTCCGGAACTGACCTTACTGCAGACATAGTCCGAATCAAGTTGTTACAAGATACTACTTGGAGTGGGAAAAGTACTTCCAAGCCATCCAAGGATTCTGTTCTGTTTTCACGAGAAGACAAGACGAAGAAGAAGTCCTTCTGCTGGAAATGCAAGAAGCCAGGACACTGGAAGCGGGATTGCAGGAAAGAGGAGATGCAGAGCTCAACTCAACAGAAGTCGAAGAAAGACAAGATGATGCTGGCGACCGATGGACAGGCATTAAGTGCAAGGGCCTCTACAGGGGCCTGGTTCGTTGACTCTGGTGCTACTAAGCATATTAGTTCAAGCAAGACTGCGATGGTGAACTTCACTGCTGGTCCTAATCTGGAGATCAGTACAGCAAACAATCAAAAATTGTATGGCCAAGGATCTGGTAATGTAACTGTTCAATTAGAAAATGGTATTTCACAAACCTTGTCCAATGTAGAATATGTTCCTGGTCTCACTGCTAATCTTTTATCTGTGTCTGCTGCTACTCAAAAGGGTTATGTTGTGGTATTCACCGACAATACTTGTGAAGTTTATGATAGTGAAAACTTTGTTGCTACATGCAATGTAGCACTGACTGCGAGTAAAGTGGGGGGTGTTTACCAAGTCAATGCTCTCAGTGCTCAAGCTAATATTTGTACAGAGGACTCAGAATATTTATGGCATAAACGACTAGGCCATCTTAACAACCACAGCATGAAGTTGTTAAGAGATGGTCTCACTCATGGAATTAATTTCTCAGATAATGGTTTTAAAAACTGTTTTTCATGTGCTGAAGGTAAACAAGCTAGGCAACCATTTAAGTCAAGTAAGAGTAAAACTGTATGTAAAAATAAGCTAGATCTTATTCATTCAGACTTATGTGGGCCTATGCCAGTTCCATCTTGGAGCAATGCTCGCTATTTCTTGACCTTCATTGATGATCATTCTAGAAAGGTTTTTGTGTATTTCCTTACTAAGAAAAGTGATGTTTTGGATTGCTTTATTGATTTCAAGGCACAGGTCGAAAATCAGTATGAAAGACCTATTAAGGTCCTACGCACTGATAATGGGGGTGAATTTTGTAGCAAAGCTTTTGAGAGGCTACTTAAATCAGAAGGTATACAGCATCAAACTACAACTAGCTATTCTCCACAGCAGAATGGTGTGGCTGAACGCATGAATAGAATATTACTTGATAAATGTAGAGCCATGATGAGCGAGTCTAAAGTAGATAAACGCATGTGGGCTGAAGCAATAAATACAGCAGCCTATCTTGTAAACAGGTCCCCAACCAGAAAAATTCCGGGTCAAGTTCCAGAGGAGATCTGGACTGGTAACAAGGTCAATATGGAGCATCTAAAAATTTTTGGTTGTGTAGCACAAGTTCATGTCCCTGATCAAAGGAGAAATAAGTTGGATCCTAAAAGTGAAAAACACATTTTCTGTGGTTATTGTGAGGACAGTAAAGCCTATAGATTGATGCATCCTGTTACTCATCAACTTGTTAAGTCCAGGGATCCACAGTTCTTTGAAGATGTGTTCCAGGAGGTGTCTGATGTGTCTCCAGGTAATGTTGGCCCATCCTTGCAGATTAATGAACCTGCAATGTTGCAGATCTCAGTTCCCACTGACAGAGAGGCAGAACCCGACAACTCAGAGGATGGGACAGAGTGCATTTTGGAACTTGTAAGCGTATCGCCCATTAGCAGTGCTGGTGTGGCTGAGACTGTTGACTCAGCTGATTTAAGCTATGTCCCTAGTGGAACAGATTCATACTGCAGTGATTCTGTGGGCTCTGCCACCATCGTCAATGAGCCAATGGAGGGGGATGTCGAAGGTAATCAAAGGTATCCTAGGCACCAACAAAAGCCTGTAGACATGTCAGACTATGTGACATACTTGACTCTCAATGATGACTCTGAACCTAGTACAGTTAAGGAGGCACTGTCCATGCCTGATAGGGTTAAGTGGGAGCAGGCTATGAAAAGAGAAATGGAGATACTTCAGTTAAATGACACCTGGGATCTAGTTGATAAACCCCAGGGCAAGAATGTTGTCAGTAGTAAGTGGGTTTTCAAAGTAAAAAGAGACTCCGACGGTAACATTCAAAGGTATAAAGCCAGACTTGTGGCCAGGGGCTTCACCCAAAGGTACGGAGCAGATTTTACAGAAACTTTCTCTCCTGTTGTTCAACACAGCACGTTAAGGATGCTGCTTGCCTTGGCTGTCCAAACTGATCTGAAGGTGGTACATTGGGATGCTGAATCTGCTTTCCTCAATGGAAAGTTAGATGAAGAAATCTACATGTATCAGCCAGCAAGTTTTGTCAAGAAAGGTTCAGAGCATAAAGTTTGCAAGTTAAAAAAATCTATTTATGGCTTAAAACAATCTTCTCGTTTGTGGAACGAGAGAGCTCACTCTGTTCTTGTCAAATTGGGTTACAAAAATTGTGCTGATGAACCCTGTGTGTACCTTTAAGAAACAAGCCCAAGGTATGGTAATTATTGCATTATATGTGGATGATTTCATTGTGACTTATAATGATGAGTACGAGATCAAGTCATTGAAGACCTGTATTGATAAAGAATTTAAGGTACGAGATCTTGGACCAATTTCTTATATTTTAGGTATTAAAAAGGCAAGATACGAAGAATGGTACAATGTATCTTAGCCAAGAGCAGTACATCAGTCAGATTGCAAAGAAATATGGTATGCACGATGCACGTCCCATTGCTACTCCTTTGGAAACCAAACCAAATCTTGGTGTTTCTGATACAGAAACTAGTGATCTTCCTTATAGAGAACTCATAGGTTCAGTCATGTATTTAAGTGTTTGCACGCGTCCAGATATAAGCTATGCGATATCATATCTCAGTCAATTTAATCATTGTTACAATGAATCTCACTGGTCTGCTGCAAAGAGAGTGCTGCGTTATTTAAATTGCACAAAAGACTTGTCACTTAAGTATGTCAGGATTGGAGGTCAATTCATGGGATTTGTTGATGCTGACTGGCCTAATGATAGCACTGACCGAAAATCATACAGTGGTTTTGTGTTCAAAATGGCAGGTGGTGCTATATCATGGGGGGCTCAAAAGCAAAAATGCATTTCCTTATCGTCTACTGAAGCCGAATATGTTGCACTGAGTGAAGGTGTAAGAGAAGCTGTTTGGTTGAAACCTGTTTTGTCTAACTTTTAAGTCACCCATCATATTATTGAGTGATAGTCAATCCGCTCAAAAACTGGCAAAAAAATCCAGTCCACCATAATAGGACCAAACATATTGACACTAAATATCACTATGTTAGAGATGCTTTGGATTCTAAAGTCATATACATCAAATATGAGGACACTTCAAAAATGACTGCAGACATCCTAACAAAGCCTCTTCCTAAGCCTTAGTTAGTTAGTTATTGTTGTTTTAAGGGGCGGAACTAAGAGGTCATCTGCCCCTAAGCATATTTATTTTTGTAAATACTTGGGTCTTGAGTCATGTCCTCTATTCCCACAGGTTTAAGGAGGTGTTTTCGAATATGTGACCATGGTTTGTGTTGGTCACACTGGTAATCAGTAAACCTGTTCCATAGAGATATGTTTCTCTTTTATTTTTGTTGTGGTGTGTATAAAAGAATGTCGTATCACCTTGTTCGTTCAGTTCTGTTCTAGTAAATGTCAAGTACATTAAACGTGTGTTCCATTTCAATTGCCTGTGTGCCTCGTAATCCTAAACTCTCACCGTTGAGTGTTTTTGGCCTCATGAGCGCCGTTTAAATGTTTAAATGTGGGGGGGGGGCAATGACCAGTTTTCCCACAACCACTGGCTATTGTTTGTGTTCAATGTTTTCTTCATGGCGTGCGGTAATCTGTAAAAAAAAGTGTAATCTGCCAAGTCCGGTGTCCTCCTGGTCTTTAAACCTGAAAGGGTGTTATCACCTGTCTTGGCGCGTGCATTTCTGAAAAGAGAGTGTGGATGTTATACGTATGAATACTTTTGTACATGTTTGCAAATGCTGGCCGTGTATTACCTTTCCGTTGCAACTCTTTATGTATAGCTGTGTGCGAGAATGAGCTCGCTCGTTCTTCTCGGTGTAATATCGATCGTAAGCGACGGAAGTTTTAATTATTGTAACATAGTAGGCTACGCCTTGTTTACATGTGTTGTACACGGGGTTCTTGTGCATTAAAATGCTGTATTCTTGACTGTTACGCTAGCGAATTTGAGTAGCATGGTGGTGATCATTCATAATTTCTTAAAGCTAATCTTACGGGTAGGTGGGATGTACGTTACCGGTTTGTATACGAATGTTGTTTTGAATTTATATTCTGGAGTCATCCTTGGTTTCGGGCATCTCTCATCAGAGGCGGTGTATAATTTGTCAACGATTGCAAACTATGATTTGTGTTTTAGTGTTGGTGTACCGTATTTTTCTTCACTATGCGGCATCTGCTTTGCAGGCATCCCGGAGGGCATCTCGTTTATGAGGAATATTCTGGCTCTTATACGCAGTGTAATTGTTTGTGCGCAAGCGTATACACGACTTGTGTTATTGTGTTGGTGCGGAGAGCTCTTATGAATTTTCTTAACACTAATAACTTATTTTCTAAGGTTCGGAATTAGTGTATGTGTCTGTATTTGTCATTTTGTGTATGCACAATGTCCGGCGTGCGTGCATATATTTTGGGCCTCTTCTCCGTCTCGTCGGATTTTGGAGAAAGAAAGGCGTGTTCCTGCATGTCGTTCCCTTATGGGCGTTGTCGTGCAGGTGGGAAGATCTTTTCTCGTAATCTCGGCAGTGGGCCATTACAGGCGTCTTCCATTTTAGGGCGGTCTGGGGTTGATATCCCAAGTGTTGCATGTCCAATTAGAGGCAGCAGACGTAACATGGTTGTTACGCTTCATGCAACCTGGTTAGTCTTCCTGTGTTGCGACGTCCCTTTGTCTGATAGGACTAATGCATGTTTGTGTTGTTCTATAATATTCGCTATCTTTGCTATTTTCCTATAGCACGTATTCCTTATATATATAGATACTCCGCGTTTCATTCCCCCCTACCTTACTCTATAGCAGGTCCATCCAGTCATTGCCCTCCGGGAGCGCGGCCGCGCTCGGGGAGCACTGGGCAGTCAGACTAGCGCTCCTTCCCCTACCTCCACTACACCACGGTAAGTAGAAGAGACGGTAGGTGTCACGCGCAGCTTGCCGAGAGCGCGTGACGTCATTGGATTCCAGGAGCAGAGTTGCTGTATGTTAAAAGCAATGCGTGGAGCGGTCCTTGCTCAATTAATATTTATTGAAGAAAGAAGGAAAGAAAGAGGACGGGATAATGATATTACATTTAAGATAAATGCAATTAGGAAATACTTTTAACTGACTTGGTCTAAATAAGAACACATAATTCAAGTAAGATACACACGGCCAAATTGTGTTAAAAATTGCCAAATGAAACCTACCTTTCAGGATGTAATTTTGCTCATCTTCTTTAACTTCTTTCGTGTAGCGTCAGCATCCGCACCCGTGGTCCGACTCAATCTCTTAAGAACTCTCTTCTTATTTAGTTCTTTCATTCAAATAAATGAACGCGTTCTCACAAAACATGCAACTGCAAACTCATCGACCTCACTATATTTAAATCTGACGATATCTATTAGTTCCTTCATCACTGTTGGGCATTTCTTTAGATCATTTCCGTGAAACCTTTGAAATTCTTTTTCTAATTCACAAACGATATTGAACCACTCGGGAGATGGGTTCATTAGGTCTCCCCTAGACAAAGCCGAGATCCAGTCTGAATTCCTAACACTAATGCACTTTCCAGTTTTTCCACCGTAGTTAAAGGCAGAGACGATTCCCCTTTTTGCAACTCGGTATGCAATATATCCGGCCAACATTTTCAACAAGTCCTTTTCCTCATTATGGAAACTCTGTTCGAGATCTTCCTGGTCAGTAAACTGCTCTATTAATGAATCTACTATAGAGTTAAAATTTTCATACTCTGGGTCAGAAATTTCCAAGTTAGTTTCAAGTGGCTCTGCAGAGTCGTTAGGAATAGCACAGTCTAATTGGCCGAGCATTTCTACAGTCAATGTTTCACACTCTTCCCTGGGACAATTTCCAGTTTTTATTATATCGTGTGCACTTTTGCTAAATAACAGGGATTTAATTCTCTGTGTTACTGTTGTGGGAAGAGGATGATCGTAAAACCGTCCTAATCCTCTGAGAGCAGATAAATATGATTCTAAAACATCTTGATTACATTTTGATGCTAGCAAATATTTATATCCTTCAGATTTCAGGTTACGGAATAATCCCTGCAAACTGCGGATTGAAATCATGCAACCTCTTTGGAAAGGCAGCAAGCCTGACTTCCCAATAACTCTTACTGATAAGAACAGCTCGAACATCTTATTCAGTTTGACATCCTGTTCTTCTAAATTTGTCCCGTAAGCACTTCTGAACATGCTTGTTGGATGATGTGGGATTCTGTTATTCAAAACATCACATCCATCATTAGCAGTTTCAACAAATTCAACGACATGTTCATTCCCAGGGAAAATATATGATATAGCCTTAGCCACAGTGCCAGAGAGAAGTTCAGCAGCTTTCCTTACATTTTGTCGTTCACTACCAGTAACTAGCAAATGGTGTTCAGTTATTTTGTGAGTAAATTTAAGTCCCCACTATTTTGGTATTGCACTAACTCAACGAAGATGTCTTTGGTAACTGTCTCACCGGACGTAATCCTGTATCCATGGTCTAACAGATGGTTTCTTATTAACTTAAGGAAATGAGGAACGTCACAAAATGCCGAAATTGCACGGCCATCAGCACATGGATTAGTTATAAAGGATTTCTCTGGACTTATTCCGAGGTCTATATATAATTTTCGGTTGGAACCACCCATATCACTAACAAAAGCTCTTAAGCGAAAAGTCGTTTCCTCAACAAGTCTAACTGTCTCATAAAATAAATCAGTAGTGACCGCCTGGTCGAATTGATAATAAATCGGCTGTTTCCATTTACCAGTTAAGCTTCTTATCATAATAACTTGTACATTTATATGTGGCCCTCTAAACACATCTTCGACACTGTCATAACAAATATCAGATTTAACTTTAATTTCGTCAAAGCTCATCACTACATCCTCTTGAAAGTTATCCCTCATAATAATTGCTTGGCCCGTAAGTAGGTTAAAAGTGACATCCAGAAACCCAGGAGGAGTAGAAAATTGTGAGAGCCGTCGTGCTATTGTTGTTTCACTTGGGAGGGGGTATTTTAGAGTTTCCCTAACATATGATAAAGCATTCATGGAGATACACCGTATTGTAACAGCTTTCGCCACATCTTCTGCAGACCAGTTTGTACATTTTCTTTTCAATAAATATTGCTTCTGACAAGTAGAAAATATTTCGTCATAGTTTTTTAAATTTTGCTCCAATTTTCTTATTTTATCTTGGGATATCTTCAGATCCTCAGAAAGTAATTTAATCCTTTCTTTTAATTTTTCATTTTCGGCCAAAACACTACGTAGTTCGCACATCAAGGGCAAGTTGTCTTCATTTTGGCGTAACTCATCATTAATCTGACCTCCCTGAGGAAGCTCAAGATGTTGACTTGAATCTTCTACCGAGTTCTTTATTAGGGACTGTAAATCTTTCCTACAATCACGCCTCTCGGCTCGCGTATTTCTCTCGCAATTTTCTGTTGAAGCAGGAATGGTGGGAATTTTTTGGGAAGGAACTGACCCTGTTTTTAGCAATCTCTTAGGGGGAAGACCTAACAGTTCAGATTGTAAATCTCTTTCAAACTCACTAGGCAGAAAATGTTCCGAACAAATGCGAGCTGTATTCGAGTTAAACACATCTTTCCTTTTACAAAAATGTACCCATTGTTTGTGCAGAGACGGGTCTTTTGGGAATCTGTTAAGTGACAACTTACATTTGTTTGCGTCCCGGGGATGATTTGTACAGCCTGCTACTGCACAGCTCGGCATTCTAGCACCTTTTAACACAACTCACAGAAGCTAGGCCTAAACACAATTATACACTTCACTCACGCACGAGTTCACAGGTTGTAAAACATTCTAACATGAAAATAAATTTTCACCTGATCTACAGACCGATAGTAATACACCGAACTTCACTACTCTTAACTGGTTACCGTGAGAAACTACGTACGAGACCCAGCGTTGGAGTCCAATGACGTCATCTACGCGGCAAACTACTGCGCATCTCGCTCGTGACACCTACCGTCTCTTCTACTTACCGTGCACTACACTGTGGCAGTGAGGAGACGGACGATGTTCGGACCACGCTGAATATATCCAGTACGTTCATACAGTCGTGCAGCCAACGGCTCTTGGGGGATTTTGCCAAAACCAATATACCGCATATACACATCGAATGGTACTCCGATGTATGGAATGTGCAGGAAACGAACACAAGTGTTAAGTAAGGAATATTGTGATTTATTCCAAACTGAAATGTGAAAATATAAGAGAGGGAAATTCAACAACAAATTGTGTTCTTTTTAACTCATTACGTCTCTGTAGCACACTAAACAATTGGCATGCCCTTTATAAGCTGTAAAGAAGAATGAAATTTCCCTTATGCTTTAAAGACTGCTGCTTCACCGCTACTTTTTTGTATGCTGTTCAGTCATGACCACTGCGAACCTGATTTACATACACGCTGTCAACAAAGCGCATTGGACTAGACTAGCGACTGATGGATCGGCTGCACACTTCAGCGCACTCAGCCAGCCAAGCTCCTCCCACCACTTCTGAAACTACCTTCCAACAAAGCGCTTAGAGCGCGGCCAGAGCGCTGTCTGGATGGCCCTGCTCTATAGTGTTTCAATGTGTCGATAATTAATAATGCTGATTCCCTACTAATGACCATGATAATAATAATACTAGTAATGTGCAAGTATACCTTTCTCTGCCATTTGTGCGCCAGTGTAGCTGATGCTCGTATCTGTGTGTTTATAATGCCTTTGTGTGCTTCCTCATTTTGGGCCTATCTTCAGCGTATTATTACACCCTGGGCTTCATACAGGGTGTAACCACCCCCATCAACCCCCTCTTCAACACTCTCCACCCCCATCTTATACCTAAAACATACAAGGAAGCAACAACACCAACAAACCATCTTGCCACTACAAGTTACACTCAGATTTGGCAAACCAGTTCCACGTGCCGACCTCATACACAAGTTACATCGAACTTACCCAAAGTAGACCGAGAATGTGCTGATTCCCTGACGTAGCACAGCCGTTTTCAATAAATACACGCTACCCCTAAGGACCAGGGACTGTCACTACCTGTGATCAGCCGTCTACGCCAGAGGCCCTGCTCGAGCGACCAGCCGTCTAGGTGAGTGCACATCTACAAGGATGTTCCCACATTTAATTGCTTCCCACACCAGACCTATAATTTGTAATCATCCATCACTGTACTTTTAATTCGCTAAAGTTCAAACTAGCGAATCTGCACAACCAGTTCACAATAATACTACCATTAAACCTATTACATTCTTTTAAAAGTTACCGTACTTTGGTGTATTTATTAAACCCTTATTTATTTTTAATACTGGCCAGGCGCCAGCAACGAGAACTAACTCACGGCCATTGTCTTGTGTGCTACTCTCATACACAGACGTCAGCATTTAGGTTACTCAACACTGCTTACTAGTAAACCTGCCGGCTACCTCTTTCCTTCAGAATTCTCTCTCTCTCTCTTCCACAACACGCGTCACACTTGCTGCTCGCCCCTATACAGATACATTCGTCTTTTCCAACGTAGCCATCCTTACCGAGCTACTTAAACCCCTAACAATTGGTAAATACGCCGGGTTGAGTCGTTCGAAAACGACTCAACTCAGCCCTCAGGCCAAACCTCATCAAACACATAGTTAGGAAACTTAACCCCTAACAATTGTTGGTTAGGCACCAAATAAATAAATCCCCCAACAAAATTGGTGGAGACGCAGGGTAGTTGCATTCTAGGGCTCAAACAACGAGTCTAGCAACTACGACCCCATACTACTTTTAGCAGCCAAGCACCCCAATTTGAGAAAAACAATCCAGTAACCTAGCATTTAAATTCAATCCCCACCACCCGCCCTGCCCCAAACACGTACACAAGCGCAGGATACCGGCCCTGACCACCAAAACAATTCGGTAGCCGGACTAGGTTAAGCCAAATACATCGAATAGGCTTAACGCGACCCTGTGGCACTTACTTAACCAAGCGTTTTTTCTTTCTCAATTAACCTCCCAATAGCGAAACAAGTCAAACCACCTCCAGTAAAGACATTAAGTTCACCCCCCCCCCCCACCCTGCCAGCAAATTAGAAAAAGGGGACCACCAAATACCATTTGGTAAAGGCCTTAGGCCGTACCAGTTGAGCACACAGCTTGACTTGACACGGAATCAACCCATTTTAACGGTTCAATTGATTCTTGGCAAACCTCTCTCCGGTAGCTAAGCCGAGTTAGGGAAACTACCCTCACGCTCAGACCGTACAACGCATTACATTACAGAAAAAACATTTACATTAACACAGGGACCATGGGACCACGCACAGGGCCGACAGGGTTATCCACCAATAATGTAAGGATGCATATTTACACTACAGAATGCAGACAACCGCACATATTATACATGCTATTAAACGTACAGCTTACACGAGTGCGAAAGATACAGGCACGATTACATACAGTGCATACGCGATTAGGCGCGGCACATGCCAGATTAACAAACACACGATCAGAAGCGACAAATATACTACTAAGGGATGCATACAGACAATTAAATGCGATACATTCACGATTGCATTCGGAACACATGCAGGCTAACAAGATACATGAACGATTGAACGCGATACACGCTCAATTGCAACCAAACGCAACCCTTGCACAATTAAATACAGAACACGAGAAGTTGCACTCAGACTATAGACAACTAATAAGGGAACATGCGCAATTAAATATCACCATCCCCACACTAGGCAAACCCACGGAAATCAAACCAAGGACACCACAGTTTCAATTCCGTCCTAAATACATGCCCACCCCCGTTCAGCCCATACAATAATTACACGAGCTTATAAGAAAACATACAGCCCCTAACATATTGTTACGGCTGTGAGTTTGTGTCATCGCTCGCCGCATGAGTCACAACTGCCCCAGGGCTGGGCTGTGCCCTGCCTCAGTGTATTGCGTACGCCTTATGCAACAGGACTACTAGGACAAAGGGATGGTCCAGAATATTCGTGACTCAACTAGTGAAGGAAACCTCGAGAAGCCGTGAACCCTGGATGGGTCTAGAAGCATTTATTGAGTCACCGGCCTGCTATATAAGAGCGAACTGTCAAGCAGTGTTGTTGTGTTTTACGAGCTAGTGCGAGCGTTTATCCTAAGCGACAGAAGTGTGGTGACATGCGAAACCCCTAGTGAAGCCGTTTCTCTTGTCAGCGAAGCAGCGTGTATCAGGTTTTCGTAAGTAACTGTAATTTGTGTACATAAGGTAGAGTTGCATGTAGTTCTGTCAAGGCCACCAGACTCATTAGCGAGAAGATTAACTGTTGACAAGTGAAAGAGGGCAAGAGCTCTCCATAAGCAAGAGACTTGAGGAAACTGGAGTAAGGTTCTAATTGCTTGTATTTGCTGATGAGTAGTGTAGATTCCTGGCCGCAATAAAATTAATTATTTCCTTAAAGGAACAACCTGTGTTGTGCTTTCTACCCACCGTAATCCAGTTAACAAAAGTGCCACTAGGGGGTGGCACGTAACAACTGGTATCAGCAGCCGGATTACGAACTCAAGTACAAGCACAACACCTGACGGTCCTGGTTTCAAAACCCAAGCAGTTTTTTTCCTGTGAGTGCATGCCCTTAACAAGACAAACAACTAAAATGGAGGCGCAATTGGCAGCATTGCTAGAAAGGTTAAGTGGCATGGAAACCAAAATGGAAGACGGCCAGAAGAAGATGGAAGACGGCCAGAAGAATTTAGCCAAGGACCTGAAGAACGGACAGAAGAAGATGGAAGACGGTCAGAAGAATTTTACCGAGGACCTAACTGCGAAATTAGAGGACAGCCAGAGGAAGATGGAGCACAGCCAGAATAAGTTAGCAAAGGACCTAACCGCCAAATTTCTGGATGGCCAGAAAAATCTGGAAGAGTGTCTGCTGACGAAATTAGAGGAAAGCCAAAGGAAATTAGAACAGGGGCAGCGTGAGGAAGTCACGGCAGTGGAAAAGAAGTTCGACGCCTTACAAGTGGAATTTGCCGAGCTGCGCCGACGCCCGCTGATGGGGATGGAGGAGAAATTCAAAGCCTTACAAGAGGAAGTTGCCGAACTGCGCCAACGCCCGCTGACGGGGGTGGAAGAGATATTCAACGCCTTACAAAAGGAAATTGCTGACCTGAACCAACGCCCGTCGACAGGGATGGAAGCGAGATTCAACGCTCTTCAAGAGGAAGTTGCCGAGCTGCGCCGACGCCCACCCACAGGTACACCGGGAATATCAGGAACGGGACAGAGCAGAGTGACGCCCCCAACCTTAGACGGAAAGGTCCCGTGGGGCACCTACTTACGTCAGTTCGAGGCAGCCTGTTCCATAAACAACTGGAACAGCACGGAAAAGGCTACAGCTCTCATTGTAGCACTGAGAGGGGACGCCCTTAACATCCTTCAGGCCATCCCGACTGGATCCCAGGACTACGCTTCACTAATCGCCCATATGGAGTCCCGATATGGAGATAGCCATCTTCAGCAGGCATACCAGATGCAGCTCCAGACCCGGGTGCAAAAGAACGCGGAAACCCTGCAGGAGTTCGAGATGGACATCGCACGTCTCGTAAGGCTCGCCTACCCAACAGCGCCGGCCGACTTTCTGGAGCAGATAGCGACGCAGACCTTCAACGACGGGCTACGGGACTCGGACACTCAACAGGCGCTGCGACTCGCGCGCAATAAGACCCTGGCAGATGTGCTGAGCCACGCACTTGAGTTCGAGACGGCAAAACAGGCATCCAGAATGCACGCGCGGGTGCGTCAAGTGGACGTCGACGATCCAGTAAAAACCAACGGGACCAAGCCCCTGGCCGACGAATTAATGGAGGCACTAACCCGTTTCTTCGATAGTCACGGCACCACCAGCAACGACACAGCCGGAAGGCAACCGGAGAGGCGGCCTGGAAGAGGACTACCGACCAGCTGGACCTGCGGTAAGAAAAGCCACCTGAGCAAGAACTGCGGTGATCGCCGCCGCCGAGGGTATCCGACGGGAAATCAGTCGTCTGAAAACCGCGCTGCCCAGGGAAACGAGTATTAGCCTGCCTTGGGGGGCAAAGGTTGGCTTGTGACAGTCGTCAAGCCCCGGCAGTCCAAGTGCGTGTGACGAAGTTACGGAGGGACAATAGCAGCCTGATGGTCGACGGAGTCGTCAACGGAGTGAGCTGGCCCATGCTGATCGACACGGGAGCGTCGAGGACCATCGTCAATCCCACCCTGATCCCGTAGTGGAGAGTGCAACCCACACAAAGGAACCTCCAGCTAATAACCGCGACCGGAGAGACCGCACCGGAACATGACGAAGCATCACTGGAGCTCGTCATTGGTCGACGGGCGGTGAAGCATCCAGTGCTTGTGGCTGACGTATCAAACGAAGTGATCATCGGACTGGACTTCCTGGACCAGAACAACATCATCTTGGACCTGAGTACCAACACTCTGCACTTTGGAGGTGAGGAACTTGCTTTGCAACCAGCACACGAGGCCGCCACCGCACGACGAGTAAGGCTGAAAGAAGACGTCATCGTTCCCACAAGGACGGAGGTCAGTGCCGCCGTAATTGTCGACGGAACTGCTGAGGGAGTGGCGGCTGTCATCGAGCCAAAATATGAGGACATCCAGACAAAAGGATTGCTAGTTGCCAAGACCCTCATCAACACGACGTCTCGGCCGTACGTCCGCCTGTCCAACCTGAACGACTACGACATTACGGTTCACCGGCACACCAACCTAGGAGTCTGCGAGCCCGTTACCTGGATTGCCCGCATCACAGATACGACGGTCTGACACCTACAGGCGGACAACCGAAGAAGACGCGCACTGCCAGAAGAACTACAGAAGCTGTACCAAGGATCCCAGGACCATTTAGACGAGGAACAATCACGCCAACTTCAGGACCTGCTACGCGAATTCCAGGACGTCTTCTCCGTGGGGAGCAAAGACTTCGGCAGGACAAGCTTGGTCCAGCACAGAATCGACGTTGGGGACAGCGCACCGATTAGGGCCCATTCCGACGTGTCCCGCTCGCCAAGCAAGCTGAAGTCGACCGGATGGTAGAAGAGATGAAGGAGCAAGGGGTGATCGAGCCATCACATAGTCCTTGGAGTTCTCCGGTCGTGCTTGTGAAGAAGAAGGACGGTTCCACCAGGTTCTGCGTGGACTACAGGCGGGTGAACGACGTCACGAAGAAGGACAGCTACCCTCTAACCCGGATCGACGACACGCAGGACACCATATCAGGGTCAAGATGGTTCTCCACCTTGGATTTGAAGAGTGGCTACTGGCAGGTGGAGGTCCACCCTAAGGACCGCGAGAAAACGGCGTTCTCTGTGGGCAGCGGGCTCTGGCAGTTCATCGTCATGCCATTCGGTCTGTGCAACGCCCCTGCGACCTTCGAAAGGCTAATGGAGTCCATTCTGAGGGGACTACACTGGAAGACCTGCCTGGTCTACCTAGACGACGTCATCGTTCTGGGAAAAAACTTCGAGGAGCACTACAGCAACCTGAAGGAGATCTTGATGAAGCTACTGGCTGCCCAGCTTACGTTGAGCCCCAAGAAATGTCAGCTCTTCCAGAAGCAGGTCCAGTACCTTGGGCATATTGTCTCCGAGGAAGGGGTGCGCACCGACCCAGAAAAGACCACAGCTGTGAGGGAGTGACCAGTTCCGAAGTTCAAGTCCCAACTACGAAGTTTCCTGGGACTCTGCACTTATTACCGTCGCTTCGTGAGAGGATCCGCCGACATCGCCAAACCACTGCATCGACTGACTGAGAAGGACCAACTCTTCACATGGAGAGCAGAATGCCACAGTGCCTTCGAACAACTCAAGCAGGCTCTGTGCACCGCGCCTATTCTGTCCTACCCCAGACCTGGAACAAGGTTCATCGTCGATACCGATGCCAGCGACTTTGGTATAGGGGGAATCCTGTCGCAAGTAGTGGACGGCGAGGAGAGAGTAGTGGCCTACTTCAGCAAGGCCTTGTCAAAGCCAGAAAGGAACTACTGCGTCACCAGGAAGGAGCTGCTAGCCATCGTGAAGACCATTGAACACTTCCACAAGTACCTGTACGGAGAAGAATTTCTCATCAGGACCGACCATGCATCCCTGCGGTGGCTCCTGAACTTCAAGCAGCCCGAGGGTCAACTCGCGCGGTGGTTAGAGAGGCTTCAACAGTACAACTTTCAGATTCAACACAGGAAAGGCCAACTGCATTATAAGCCGACGTCCTGTCACGAAGACCGTGCCCCGAAGACTGCACCTTCTGTGCCCGAAGGGAGGAGAATACCGGGATACAGTGCCGAAGGACTACCGTGGAACTTCAAGGGAGTTGGAGCCACGAATCTTTCATGCGGGCACAGTTAGAAGATGATGACCTGGGACTGATAGCCGAATGGAAGAGGGCCTGAGTCCCCAGACCCGGGTGGAACATTGTGAGTGACTGCAGCCCAAAGTTTAAGTCCTACTGGGCGCAGTGGGACTCGCTGGTTGTGAGGGATGGCCTCATATGCCGTACCTGGGAAAGCACCGACGGGAAGACATCTCGGGAACAAGTCGTCGTTCCAAAGGCTATGACGGAGGAAGTCCTGAAGGAAGTCCTTGGAGGATTATCTGGTGGACACCTAGGGATAAAGAAGACCCTGGAAAAGCTGAGAGAGCGGTTCTACTGGATCGGATGCCGAACTGACGTGGAAAACCACTGCGCGAGGTGCCACGATTGCGCAGCCAGCAAGGGCCCAGGACGAAGACGACGGGGTCCACTGAAGACCTACAACGTGTGTGGCCCCATGGAGAGAGTGGCCATCGATGTTGCTGGGCCATTCCCGTTATGCGAGGCAGGGAACCGCTACATATTGGTCGTCAGCGACTACTTTACCAAATGGCCGGAGGCGTATGCGCTCCCTAACCAAGAAGCCGTGACGATTGCAGACCCTGGTGAAGGAATTCGTCAGCCGGTACGGAGCACCCCTGGAGCTGCACTCCGACCAAGGGAGGAACTTCGAGTCGCAGGTGTTCCAGAACCTATGCCATCTGCTGGGAATCCGGAAGACAAGGACAACGCCGCTACACCCTCAGTCCGACGGGATGGTAGAGCGATTCAATCGCACCATCGAGAACCATCTCCGAATAGTCGTCAGCGAGCATCAGAGGGATTGGGACAAACATCTTCCACTATTTCTCCTGGCCTACCGCGCCGCCGTGCATGAAGCCACCGGGTGCACACCAGCCCGGGCCATGTTTGGGAGGGAACTCCGTCTACCTGTCGATCTTGCCTTCGGCCGACCTGGGAATGATCCGGTCCCGGTAAGCCAGTATTGTCAAGAACTGGTCGACCAACTGGAGGACGTGCACGCGTTCGCGAGGAGGAAACTGCGGATCGAGACCGACCGAATCAAGACCCGATACCACCAGCAGACGGATGCCGGCGGATTCCACGAGGACGACCTGGTCTGGCTCTTCAACCCATTACGGAAGAAAGGCCTGTCACCCAAACTGCAGAAGTCCTGGGAGGGCCCGTACCGAGTCGTGAAACGGATCAACGATGTCGTCTACAGGATCCAGCGGAGCCCGAGGGCGAAGATGAAGATCATGCATCGAGATCGCCTGGCAGCCTACGGAGGGACACAGACGGACCAATGATTGATCGGGACGATCAGCCTTTTAGGAAGGGGGTGGTGTTACGGCTGTGAGTTTGTGTCATCGCTCGCCGCATGAGTCACAACTGCCCCAGGGCTGGGCTGTGCCCTGCCTCAGTGTATTGCGTACGCCTTATGCAACAGGACTACTAGGACAAAGGGATGGTCCAGAATATTCGTGACTCAACCAGTGAAGGAAACCTCGAGAAGCCGTGAACCCTGGATGGGTCTAGAAGCATTTATTGAGTCACCGGCCTGCTATATAAGTGCGACCTGTCAAGCAGTGTTGTTGTGTTTTACGAGCTAGTGCGAGCGTCTATCCTGAGCGACAGAAGTGTGGTGACTTGCGAAACCTCTAGTGAAGCCGTTTTTCTTGACAGCGAAGCAGCGTGTAGCAGGTTTTCGTAAGTAACTGTAATTTGTGTACATAGGGGAGAGTTGCATGTAGTTCTGTCAAGGCCACCAGACTCATTAGCGAGAAGATTAACTGTTGAAAAGTGAAAGAGGGCAAGAGCTCTCCATAAACAAGAGACTTGAGGAAACTGGAGTAAGGTTCTAATTGCTTGTGTTTGCTGATGAGTAGTGTATCTTTCAGGCCGCAATAAAATTAATTATTTCTTTAAAGGAACAACGTGTGTTGTGCTTTCTACCCACCGTAATACAGTTAACAAAAGTGCCACCAGGGGGTGGCACGTACAATATAGTAATATCCCCATCTCTATATATATATATATATATGTAGAATTAGTGCACCACAACAGCCCTTTTCATCGAAGTCGAGAGAGGATTTTGCAGAGCATTAATTTATAGTACTATATTATGTATGTATAGTATATATATGTTGTAAATGTATTGTATTTTGTATATTTATGTAACGTACTCAGTAAAGAGAAGACCGACAGTAGTGGCTACGCTGGCTAAAGCGCAGCATTAGGTCATGGAGCCAAGCTCTCTGCTGACTCGGTAGACGCGTGGGTTCGAGCCCCACCGTCGGCCGTCCTTGAAATGGTTTTCCGTGGTTTCCCCATTTTCAACACCAGGCAAATGCTGGGACGGTACCTTCTGACAGGCCACGGCCGCTTCCTTCCACATCCTTGCCCAGTTTCATTCACCATCATTCATTTCATCTCTCATTAACTCCTCTCATGAGGTTGGCGTCAGGAAGGGTATCCGGCCGTAAAAACCATCGCCACAAAAACTTTCATCGCATCTCATCCCCGACCCCGTTGGAAATGGGAATAATAAGGGGTAGACATACATACTCAGTAAAGAGAAGACATTACAATTATGTCAACAAATAACACTGATTAGCGTTGCCACACCCAAGTATACGGGGACACCTTCACAGATAGGGTAGGGGATACTCAAAACCAATAACAAGAAGAAAGCCAGGGAACACATAACGACTGCAAAACCCATACGGGATACAAATAAAACATACAGGGTACAATACAAGGACAGCAAGTTAACATCCATATTTCCTACACTTCAGTCAGACTGTAGAAGACAGATACATGTTCAGACCACAAGCAAGACAGAACGCAAACTACACATATTACATAACGACATACGGAAAGGAAACACGATGCGGCCACTCGAGTCAGCGGTACCTTCACTCAGACGCGTGCCGACTGCGGACACAAACTACATACGTTGCAACACACGTCAGGGACACAATCAAGGGGAAAACAAAGTGTCAGGCCACATCGGGCCCACATCTAGTAAACAATACGATCAATCGACAATAAAGGCACACCACCGTGGAAATACATTATACAAATACATATACACAGTAACACGGACATACACACACATCCCTATGCACTCATAAACATGTCCAACCATTCAAAAGATGGAACAGGCATCTAAGGGAATACAAACATCAAGGTCATTGTACCTATACACGAATCCATATACAAAGGGCGTGTTTTGGCATCCGCAAAAATGCGGAAGCTATGTATAATATTCACAGCCTACTTCACACTTCTGCCACACTTAGGAATACCAGAACAGGTCTTCCGTAGGATGTTTTTCTTTTCTTCAAATGGATCATTTTATTTTGCAAATTAAGCTGCTTTGGCGAATATAACATTGATATCTGACTGAACAAATTATAGTTAGTTGCAATCCACGCATCTCACCTTAGTCTACGTTAGTGGGGCCTACTCGTCTTGAGCAGTAGATTAGTGTTAATCGCTTTGACCCACCCTAGGGACCTTCATTAGCCGACGCGCAGGGCGTACCGCCATCGTGCGGTATACTGGTGTCCAAACGCCTTATCTGCAGTAAGGACTAATTTCATCATTAGTCTATGGCTGTAGGGCCTACTTGCCACGGGCGGTAGTGTGATGTCAGTACACCTTACATACCCTAGTTTTCATATTACCATCCAATGCAGAATGGACAGTCAGCGAACAAAACTATAAGTATCGGTCACGTGTCGAACGATTATTATTAAATCAAGTAACATTAAATGTCAACAGGATCATATATTTTGATTCTTGCCAATGATCCATTAATATTTCATACAGAGTTCCATTTTGAGAACAGCAAATTATATATTTTGGATTAATTAATTTAAATACACAACCAAGGATTTCCGAAATAGATAGTTCACATAGCAGACATGTTCGAGAGCAGACATAGACATCGTATAGTCAAAACACAATTTCATATATCACAGGGACAGGGAATAGTATGAGGCAGCTTCGCGAGTGAACCTCATACTCTGAACACACTTAACAATGAAGGCAACAGGAGGTTGCAACAATAAGCCGCTGAACACGCACGGTGCACGAACATATAAACGACATTAGACATCACGCGCTCATGACAACAGCACAAGGGGTACGAAATACATAATAGAAGGCGTATACACACACCCTAGTACACGGTACCTGACATGCACATAAGGACTGTAGAACACAATAGGGACACCTAGGAATATCACTACAATTCTGAGTATTTTAGGCCGTGAGCCAAATAGAATCGAGGAAACATACACTTTCCTGGAGCACAAGAGAGAATCCGCGGAACTTCACAACACACCACAAATTGTACAAACAGACAACAAATACAAATATACGAAGACTCCACACCACAAATTAACACAAATTACACATATACGCAGTTAAATTCAGTCTTTACAAGGGAGTTACACTTAAAACACCGCCGCAATTAATAATAAAGAGTGAGCAGCAGGATTTGAGAAAAGTGCAGAGAAATGAGCCAAGATGGCATTAATTCAACATAGTGAACCCTTATCATTGTGTCCAATAATAATGTTTCATATTAATAAAAACGATGGAAATACTAAATACATGATATGCTGGATATTTGAGTAATATTGATGTAGCAAGAAATCTGGACTTGGTAAGACATGCTACGTGCTGGCTGGAAATGACCAATAGTTTCACAACCAATGTTATTCTTGGATTTCTGAGAAAATCAGATATGACGCTGTGGCGTACGTGACCATAAAAGGCCACAATGCTGCGTACAAGGCAAGGAGTGAGAGAGAGGAGAATAGTCGTGACGTGAAAATAAGGGCGGGATTTGTAAGGTCAGAACTCCGAAGCCAACTTATCTGACCAATAAGAAAACATGACGCCAGAACATAGCGTCAGTGTGTTTTGCGCGGCAATCGGATATAAAAAGATCTAGCGATCGGTTTGCATGTTCGACGGCAGATTCGCGACCTGTGAGAAAATACAAGATTTTTGAGAGGTCACAGATAATTATAGGCCCATTACTTAAAATATTGAGGAGCTGTTTTTCTCCCACCATTGAAACTTTAGGCTTTCTGTATATATACAAATGTCTGAGATGAAACGGGACACTCCTAATTATTCTTCGACAGTCATTTTAAGACGTCCTTAAGACGATATGGTTTTAAAATTATAGTTGTGTGTCGGCAACGAAGTTGGAAATTTTCATAAATTGTGAGATGGCAATTAGCCATAGAATAGGGAAAGTCGACGATTCTGCATAGGACGATCTGAGGAAATAAAATACTTAGAACGCAGATAGAACAGTTTAAAAACTTTGATTTAATTGTGTTTTAACAGCAGCAAAATGTCGACCATGGAGAGAAGACAGCAAGTTTCATCCTCCATTACCATCAGTGTTATGGGCTAACGGCCTAATGATGGGAATTGACGAGGCGGGAGGCCTCTGGAAAGCAGTTTAAGTGATGAGTATTAAAAAAATGATTTATTGATTTTGGACGAGGGGAATCGCGAGAGATGTGTGGAACTTTGTATAGATTTTATTTGTGTGATTTAATTTAAATTTTAGGGTTTGATTTCTTAACTGACATGCGTGTAGTAATTTTTGGCATTGCGTGACAATTATGTTGTACAGTAAATTTTGTAATATAAATGTTTTCCTTATGTATACGTAATTCTTAGCGAAACGGCCGCATCGATTAACGTATCTATAAAAAGTGTAGCCATGAATGAGAACCTAGGAACGACAATGATAAATGGACTGATTTAATGATATGTTAAACTAATTACTACGTGGGGGGAATTCTTGCATTTTGTTGCTTTGATAACTCGGGCTAGGACTGATCCTGTTATTTATTCTTTATTGTCATTTGGACATGTTGTGTGTCATTATCTGAGAGGTGTGCTGATTCATGCTACGACGAGATCTTCGAGAAATGTGCCACGTATTTTTGGGTGTAAGTGATGATGATGAGGAGAGGTAAAGCCTGTCCATGACTGCGATATCATTCCGGCAAACTAGTTATCCGTGGGGATAAGTTTGACCTGGGAATGTATTCTTAAAAATCCCTGAGAGGATGTTTTGAGATAATGTGTTATTTATTTGTACGCGTTTAACAGGTGGCGATTAGCAAAGGTGCTGTACGCTGGCTATGGGCCAGAATCTATATTTAGCATGGCACTAATTACTACTTGGGGGAAGAAATCAGCCACTCTCTCGGTGATGCGATAACAGGCCCGGTTGTCTCCAGCTCGTTATGACACGTTATGTTTGCTTTAAAGCCTAATGAGTTAAGGTTATTTTATTTGGTTTAATTTGGGAAGTTGCCATGTTGTCGATCCAAGTTTCTTTTATCATTACTACGACTTATTGTTCATTGTTTTAAAACGCCAAACTTTCCGGCGTGAAAATTAAAAGTTGTATTTTGTTGTTGTTGGCTCTTATTTTCAAGGCCATTGTATTCATATAAATATAATTTGGCAACCGGCCAAACCTGTTCATGTCATGTTATGCCTTCCTAGTGTTTAAGGTATAAGACGGTAATTCCGCAGCCCTTATTTTAAATAATACACACGTGTATTTGGTTGTGGTAATCTAAGGTTAGAGCATGTCAGTAGTGTATATAAATATGTAATTGTTGTTCCCACATTTCCGTAATTCGTCCTTCGCAGTACGGAGTCCGTTCCCGAACCAACTGTTTTGGTCGGAAACGAGCGCCCGTCAAAATGCTCATTACTTGAACTAGTCTTAAAAACCGTGTCGCTCATAAATATTAAATTTTTGTACTATTTTATTTGTTTGTTATATTTGGATCTTGTGATCCGTTTTCTTTTGTTACTTTGACTTAAGTGACATTGCAGTCACAATGCTTGTTGACAGCTGTCATGCCATGTCGTCATGGTACGTCAGGCTGGTCAGTGTTAGATCTGTTCACGCGAGTGAACAATAAAAGGGTGGTTATAGTTTTCTTTTTTTATGTTTGATTCAGTTAATAAATTTCATTTGTTAGTAGATCCTGTTGTTTTTCTTGGCTTTATAATAATAATAAGTTAACCTTATGAACCTTGGAAGTTATGTTGATAGCAAAACCTCTAAATCACATTCACAAGAATCCATTACGACCCCGAAATTTTGAATCTTGTCTACATGCTATTTTCCAAAGGGTTTATAAGAGTTACTTTGGCTTCCGAACGTGTGGCATTTGTGTTTTAGAGTAAAAAAATAGATCACCGGCATGTGATAAGTTTATTAACGTAAGTTAGGCGAAGATAGTACCGCCAAATGTTTGAAAATATAAAGTCATGGAGTTTGCAATAAAGTAAATGTGGAACAAGTTAAGTGTTTGAACTTTGATTAAAATTAGAACAAACTGTTCCAGGCGCCCAATAAAATTAAATTAGCTTTGTGTAGAAAAGCCAAACTCAAAGAATTATTTGACAGGAAGGTTAGACCTTAAAAACTAATTAATACTCTATTAATTGGTTAAAATTTGTAAGTAAAGTAAGGTCAGGAAGATTATAACTGAATCAAAGGGTTAAAATTAAATGGAATAATAAGTAAATTATACTCAGTGATGCTATAGTTTGTGGGAGTAATTTAAAGTAAATGAACTGAGTAGGTAAAGGGTTAATGTGTGTATATTTAATATGTGTGAGCGCGCGTATCCAGGGCTCCGCCCTTATGTCATTTCCCTATGTCTCAAATATATTATTGTTGTGATGGCAACTCTGGGAGAAATTCGCGAAGTGATTGAACTAGCATCCGCTCGTACGCGAGAACAACTTAGTGAGATGAGAAAGGACATAACCAATGAAATACAGACACAGTTAGCGGCAAATAGTGAAGAAACGCAGACACAGTTAGCGGCAAATAGTGTAGAAATGCAGACACAGTTAGCGGCGAATAGTGAAGAAACGCAGACACAGTTAACGGCCATAAATAAACAATCGACAGAAACGCAGACACAGTTAGCTGCTATAAATAAACAATCGGAAGAAATACAGACACAGTTAAACACAAAACTATCTGAAGTTAACGAGAATATAAATCAGAAAATCGCTACACAAAACATTCTGGTTAGTGAACAATTACATAGGCAGTCTGAGAAAAACAATGAAATATTAAACGCACAAGACGAAAGGAACACTCAAAATCTAGCTGCGCTAACGGTAGAAATCAAAGAGCACACAAAAGAACAGCTAATCCAATTAGCAAAGGACGTTAGCACTAACAATACCAAACAATTAGGAATAATAAAAGGTATCGAAGATTCGTTTAAAAAGGAAATAAAAGGAATGGATGAGACTGTTATGGCAAAACTAGCACAAATCGAGCAAGCGTGTTTGACCAGCTCATCTGAGATTAAAGAAGCACACACAAACTTAGAAAAAAGGTTTGAGAATATCGAACGAGGGACACAGGGTATGCAAGATCAGATAATTACAGTAGATAACAATATCACGGGCTTAGTGACGGAACTCAACAAATTAGAAATACAATCAATTAAGAAATGGAAAAAGTTAGAAATTGACCAGGAAGAAATTAAACAAACATTAGAACAGAACAACATTTCTCTGGGAGAAAGGATAGATAAACTTGAAGATAATCAGGAGGCTAATCAACAGGAAGTCGAAAAACGCTTTGTTAAATTGAAGGATACTATTAGGAAAGATTGGACCAAGATGAGCGCTGATTCGAAAGATGAACGGCTCGCAGTAAGCAAGAAGCTAGGGGAAAATAACGCGAAAATACAGGCGTTAGAAGAAAATATGAAGTTAAGGTTTCAAATTCAAGAGGACCGCATGATAAAATCGGAGTTGCAGTCGCTTGGACATAATACGATGTTTGCGACACTAATGGAAAAGGGGAAAGGGGAGAATGCGGAAAGAGAGACACGCTGACCCGCAACAGTACCTGGAGGAGCCACGTAACATGGAAGGAAATAATGATAAATGGGAAAGAGCGATAGATCGGCGGAAAAATCCCGACAACCACGAGGAGGAAAACGGAACACATCAAATGTTGGAGGCCATGCATGTAGAAACCCAGAGATATTTGGAGGAGCTGCATGGAGAAGAAGAAAATAGAGCAGCCGACAATAGGAAACAGAAGAATAGCAGGAGAGATTCGCAGGCCGTGTCAGGCAAGGGTCTCGAAATATGGTAAAAAAAAAAGTTATTGTACGGGAATAGGAGAAGAAGAAAGGAGAAGGAAGAAGATGGCAACGCGGGGGAGAAGAAGGAGATGACATCACGGTAAAATGGAGAAGAGACAGGAGCGGCTTAAGGAAGTTCAACTAGGGGTTACGAACTTAGGTAACAACGCCTACAGAGTCCGAGAGGTGAGCACAGGAAACATGGCAGTGTATAATATCTCAAATTTAAAATTGTATCATCAGAGAGAGCCATACGAACCGAGAAATAATGTTACTGCAGCAAATTAAACATTCGCGTGATAACATACAACAAAAGATACGGGGGTACTCGAGTGGTGAAAGCGCTCAAGACAGCTCTGACGTGTTTACAAGTTCAGGCGGAAGTCGTTAATGAATATGTTGATGTTTTGAAAGAGTGAGAGGGGAGACGAGTAGCAAGGAAAGAGGCCGGAGGGCATAAGTATACAGGAATTTCCTAATGAGTTTGGAACGAGACGGCTACTGAAACAGACAGAGGCGGACAGTCACTATATTTGAGGGTGACCAGCAACTTCAAATTTGAGCCAGAAAAGTAGGGGATGTGAAATTCGACTTCATTTGAGTTCGAATTTCATCAACTAGGGGTCAGATGAACCCTTATCATTGTGTCCAATAATAATGTTTCATATTAATAAAAACGATGGAAATACTAAATACATGATATGCTGGATATTTGAGTAATATTGATGTAGCAAGAAATCTGGACTTGGTAAGACATGCTACGTGCTGGCTGGAAATGACCAATAGTTTCACAACCAATGTTATTCTTGGATTTCTGAGAAAATCAGATATGACGCTGTGGCGTACGTGACCATAAAAGGCCACAATGCTGCGTACAAGGCAAGGAGTGAGAGAGAGGAGAATAGTCGTGACGTGAAAATAAGGGCGGGATTTGTAAGGTCAGAACTCCGAAGCCAACTTATCTGACCAATAAGAAAACATGACGCCAGAACATAGCGTCAGTGTGTTTTGCGCGGCAATCGGATATAAAAAGATCTAGCGATCGGTTTGCATGTTCGACGGCAGATTCGCGACCTGTGAGAAAATACAAGATTTTTGAGAGGTCACAGATAATTATAGGCCCATTACTTAAAATATTGAGGAGCTGTTTTTCTCCCACCATTGAAACTTTAGGCTTTCTGTATATATACAAATGTCTGAGATGAAACGGGACACTCCTAATTATTCTTCGACAGTCATTTTAAGACGTCCTTAAGACGATATGGTTTTAAAATTATAGTTGTGTGTCGGCAACGAAGTTGGAAATTTTCATAAATTGTGAGATGGCAATTAGCCATAGAATAGGGAAAGTCGACGATTCTGCATAGGACGATCTGAGGAAATAAAATACTTAGAACGCAGATAGAACAGTTTAAAAACTTTGATTTAATTGTGTTTTAACAGCAGCAAAATGTCGACCATGGAGAGAAGACAGCAAGTTTCATCCTCCATTACCATCAGTGTTATGGGCTAACGGCCTAATGATGGGAATTGACGAGGCGGGAGGCCTCTGGAAAGCAGTTTAAGTGATGAGTATTAAAAAAATGATTTATTGATTTTGGACGAGGGGAATCGCGAGAGATGTGTGGAACTTTGTATAGATTTTATTTGTGTGATTTAATTTAAATTTTAGGGTTTGATTTCTTAACTGACATGCGTGTAGTAATTTTTGGCATTGCGTGACAATTATGTTGTACAGTAAATTTTGTAATATAAATGTTTTCCTTATGTATACGTAATTCTTAGCGAAACGGCCGCATCGATTAACGTATCTATAAAAAGTGTAGCCATGAATGAGAACCTAGGAACGACAATGATAAATGGACTGATTTAATGATATGTTAAACTAATTACTACGTGGGGGGAATTCTTGCATTTTGTTGCTTTGATAACTCGGGCTAGGACTGATCCTGTTATTTATTCTTTATTGTCATTTGGACATGTTGTGTGTCATTATCTGAGAGGTGTGCTGATTCATGCTACGACGAGATCTTCGAGAAATGTGCCACGTATTTTTGGGTGTAAGTGATGATGATGAGGAGAGGTAAAGCCTGTCCATGACTGCGATATCATTCCGGCAAACTAGTTATCCGTGGGGATAAGTTTGACCTGGGAATGTATTCTTAAAAATCCCTGAGAGGATGTTTTGAGATAATGTGTTATTTATTTGTACGCGTTTAACAGGTGGCGATTAGCAAAGGTGCTGTACGCTGGCTATGGGCCAGAATCTATATTTAGCATGGCACTAATTACTACTTGGGGGAAGAAATCAGCCACTCTCTCGGTGATGCGATAACAGGCCCGGTTGTCTCCAGCTCGTTATGACACGTTATGTTTGCTTTAAAGCCTAATGAGTTAAGGTTATTTTATTTGGTTTAATTTGGGAAGTTGCCATGTTGTCGATCCAAGTTTCTTTTATCATTACTACGACTTATTGTTCATTGTTTTAAAACGCCAAACTTTCCGGCGTGAAAATTAAAAGTTGTATTTTGTTGTTGTTGGCTCTTATTTTCAAGGCCATTGTATTCATATAAATATAATTTGGCAACCGGCCAAACCTGTTCATGTCATGTTATGCCTTCCTAGTGTTTAAGGTATAAGACGGTAATTCCGCAGCCCTTATTTTAAATAATACACACGTGTATTTGGTTGTGGTAATCTAAGGTTAGAGCATGTCAGTAGTGTATATAAATATGTAATTGTTGTTCCCACATTTCCGTAATTCGTCCTTCGCAGTACGGAGTCCGTTCCCGAACCAACTGTTTTGGTCGGAAACGAGCGCCCGTCAAAATGCTCATTACTTGAACTAGTCTTAAAAACCGTGTCGCTCATAAATATTAAATTTTTGTACTATTTTATTTGTTTGTTATATTTGGATCTTGTGATCCGTTTTCTTTTGTTACTTTGACTTAAGTGACATTGCAGTCACAATGCTTGTTGACAGCTGTCATGCCATGTCGTCATGGTACGTCAGGCTGGTCAGTGTTAGATCTGTTCACGCGAGTGAACAATAAAAGGGTGGTTATAGTTTTCTTTTTTTATGTTTGATTCAGTTAATAAATTTCATTTGTTAGTAGATCCTGTTGTTTTTCTTGGCTTTATAATAATAATAAGTTAACCTTATGAACCTTGGAAGTTATGTTGATAGCAAAACCTCTAAATCACATTCACAAGAATCCATTACGACCCCGAAATTTTGAATCTTGTCTACATGCTATTTTCCAAAGGGTTTAATAGTTCGGATAGAAAATAATTCAATTTTCCCTTCCAAAAATCAAGTAAGTAAAAACCTGCAAATTTCCCTTTCACTTGACACTAATTTGCTAACTGAGCATTTTTGTTGTCGAGGACAGATAAGCCAAGACCAACTACAATCCTCAGACCTTAATGTAGAAAAAACATGGCGGCGACGGTTGCCCTACCAATAGCTAAGATCATGTCATCGGACTTGTCACAGTTCGTGTAAATTATTATTTTTACTCACCTTAGAGCATAAAAAGATATCACAAGATGAGACTAGGTTCCGAAGAAATATGCATCAATAATTTAGACTTACCTGAATTAATTTATCTATATAGTGCTGGCCTCGAATTATAGGTTTCTTCGTCTTCACCCAAGGGGCCGCTACAATAGTCTCACTGTTTCAGTGGTTGAAAAAGAAGCTTTTTGGCCAATTATCACGATTTGTATTTAAGTACAGTAATTATAGATTAATATTATTAGCAAAAAATCAAACAGATTCTGAAGTAGGAGAGAAGAAAGTTCCCGGTTACTGAAGTGCTGCCCCAGCACATGCAGAGTATTTGTGTGCACAATCGGAATGAGAATAGTTGCCTGAAATAATCGAACCAACGCTATAGAGATACAATTCAATTAAGACATCTTGTGGAATTGTCTAAAATCTCGGGTAAAACATCACACCGAATTAGTTGATTGAAATATGCAAAGAAGTCGTCGTGTGGATATCTGAACATAATTATGGAGATTACCACACACAAAGGACGCGATATGTTACCATCTAACCTATTAAACACTCGCTGTTACCGTTTGGAATAGTTGTACGCAGGAAATAGTTGATTTAGCAAAGTAATGTAGGTAGGAAAGCACCATCTCCCTCTTACGGAATTATCGCAGCACACCATCTCGTAATATAAGTACATAATTGGCAAGTTGCTCACAACACTTTATTACACACATCATAATAAAAAATAACTTGCAAGTAGTAAGAATCACAAAAGTATGAATAATGACGGAACACAATGAATTCACAATTTGACACAGGGGAAACATATTCCTTAACCAATAAAATAGAAGTTCACTGTAGTATTTGACGTGTATACAAGGCAGTGTAGAACATCTACCAGACTGGTAAGGATTTACGGAGGCACATAAAACTGAGCGTTCAAGATAACGTCAACAGTTTAGTCTTGCCGTAGATGATCATTGCATTTTCCCTTGACGTACCTAAGTTCGACACTACCGGTACTGAAGTGTACTAAGCTATTATTATATTGTCACTAACTAGCAAATCATTGGGGCGTATATTATTGAGACACTTCTATTAATGCTTTAGTCTTGGGTACTTCAACATCTGCAGTAAATGACACAATGCCATCGGTCAACTGAACAATCATCACACAAACGAACTAGTCCATAATAAGCGTATTATCACGTCATATTTATACACGAATACACGATTGCAGTACATTAACGCGAACTGGACTTTACAGACATACTGAAGACACTATAAATTACAGATGAGCAATAGTTTATCCCAACTTTCATCAAACGAAGCTAATACTGTATCCCAGCAACGAATGTAAACAAACAAAATCTCGGGCTTCCGCATACGCCATTTTCACACTTTCGATACCTGCATTAAAGCCTGTATCACACGACACTCGCTAGCATGGAAGCTTCTACCAGTACGGGTATACATGCTGGTATACAAGCGTCTATTACCGTGTGATTTGTACCTTCCATACTAGGTTCTGCCTTCCATGGTAGCTTCCATACAACACACGAAATTGAACCGGTGCTATTTTTCCTGGCAGATTCCATGGAAGGTTGAGTACAACAACCAATCGGATTGCTTTTCTCGTTCTAGTAGAAATCTTAGCGACAACGTAAACAAATACATTTGTTATGTAGGTAGGCCCTCGAATAAATACATCTGAACGAAACTATATTTTCTCTAAACAGCGTTTGTGTGAAAAGTGCTTGCTATTCGCGAACTCAAGAGACGGCGCTGCCGTTATCTGGAACTAGCGAAAGGGTGATGGAATCATGACAAACAAACAGATTAAATAACATGTGATTTGAGTTGATGGGTGTGCTCTTCTCTCGTTTTTTCAGTTATTTTCATAGAAATTTAGGCTAAAAGATGAGTAATATAATTGCTCAGTTCCGCTGTGCTCCTCGAATACAATAATTGCCATATCAATGCATTACTTCCACAAAAAGAAAGCTTTTCAGGCGGAATGGAGTCGATTGCTTCGCGTCGCAAAGCCGATTTCGAAGTATATGCGGCTGGCATTTTACAAAGGAGAATTATATATTAATAAATACTAATGAATTTCTTACAATAACCAGTACCCTACATTATTTCCCTGCACTACAAACTAGGCGACTTAGCAATGTCGATTTGACAGCTGTTCTTCCCATGAGGCAAAAATTACTTTTAGGGTTCGCTTTATCGTAGGCCCACATGTAGTCGTCTTCAGGGCCGTGGAGAGCGGCGACGGGCCCTGGGGCTGGAGTCTCCCGGGCCCCCCTCTAAAACCAAATTCTGTAAAATCCTCGTAAATTTGCACAAAGTGATTTTGCACATATTTTATTTGCACTACCTGTAAATGCTCATCACGAATGAATTACAAGAACACAAAGAGCCAGCAAGCAAGCAATAGTAGTAGTAGTAATAATAATACTAATACTAATAATAATAATAAATGTAGCATGCGGAACTGCAATACCCAAGATCGCGGGTTTAAACCCGGCCGAAGTCGTCGGATTTTTCAGAGCGTTAACATCCTTCAATATGCCTTTATTCGGAGGGGAAGTAAAGCCGGTGGGCCCATGTTACATATTTATGGCATGTAAAAGAACCTACCACTACAATTGGTAGTGTGTAGCCAAAATTTGTAGGTTATTTGGTTAGAAACGCTCTATCAAGTTCCAACGTTCCCCGCTGGGTGAAAGTGGCAGTGGCGTCTGGTAGCCAAAGTTGGAACTACTTGAAATTCAACTTGTTGGGGAGCCTACGGGCGTTCAAATGAAATGTCCTGCTATGGCCATTGGCTGCAATTCATATATAATAATATTTCAATGATATATTCCACTAAATCCAGGCTATATTTATTATCATAAGCAGAGCGTGAATTACTATCAATATAAATAAGTTAATGCTGGTATGTTAAATTTACAGGGGGCGTGGTGGCTCAGCGGTCTAGCTGTATGCCTCTCACCAAGGCGGTCCGGGTTCGATTCCCGGTCAATGCATGTGAGATTTTCGTAGTGAAATGCCATGTCCTGTGGTTCGGATTCCACGTAAAAAGGAGGTCCCGTGGCTCATAATCACAAGATTTACGGTCACGTAAAACTACAATCTTCCTTCCTTCCTTCCTTAAATTTACGACATTGAAAGTGGAGGAATGCATCCAAAATTATTTGTAAATTCAATATTTATTCCTGGCAAGCACGTACTAATGCATTATTTTAAATTAACAAAAATTAATATCAGATTAAAGCCATCGAAAACTAGGTACCGTAATAATTTTCATTAAATTCACTATACTGTTTTGGCGTTTGACAAATGTAAATTTGTCTCGATGAGGTAACACTGTAAGAATGCACAGTGTTCAGATTTAAAGTTCTGCAGATCCTCTTTGATATCAACAATTTTAGAACTTCAGTGTTACTCATAAAATCAGTATGCTCGTTTGTCGTACACAAATTTGAAAAAAGTTGCATTCACCGGACCAGTAATTGCATCTCTTTTACAGTATTTAACTTTGGAAAAATACTCACATTGTAAAAAGCTGTTGTCCATGAACTCGGAAGCAGGTGGGTTAGAATTCCACCGACGGTGATTCTATGCTTATTTTCCATGATTCATCGTTTTAACCCGTACATTCATTTCCTCCTCAATTCTATCCCTACGTCATAAGACCCAAAAATTAATCAACAGGGAGTTCATCTTACTGAACTGCATGTTAAAAGAGGTGGAAAGGGTATACTGTACACTGTGCAATACTACGGCCTCTGTGACATATGACGCAATCTCTTTTCATAATGAAAACATGATTTTTACACAAAGTCAAGACGAATTTTAAATACATTTTACATATAGTGTTTTTATGTTGACATTCTTAAAATTTGCTGCCCTTGAAGGGTCACGCCCTTGGGTCTAAGCCTAAACACTGATAAGTGTTTTGGTTGAACGGCGATCACACATCTTTGTACATTAAACAAAGCAAAATATATTTTCATAATTAACCACAGTTATACAGTACTCATACTTAACTCAAGTTATTATGTGCTATCAGTAGGTTGAAGCTGATCAGTAATTGTTTTCACAAAAGAAGAATATGTGAATTAGAACTATATTTTGTAATTGGCAGTCAGTGGACTTCTTATAATTTAATATTGCTTTGCAGTAAGCAAAACTAGAGCCAGGTTTTCCTAAACATCCTCAATCCTATCTATGACTGGTGACCATCATGGGAGGATTTAAGCCAAGATTATGGGGGAGTGGACAAACAGGGGATCTGGAGGATGGAATATCACCAAGCTCCGAGTGGGGTCCGGGGGCCCTCCTCCGGAAACGTTTGCCAAAATTAGGTCCAAATTATTGAGTTATAGGATAGGCCATTTGGGTGATTATGTTTGGGATACTTTGGAGTAAAAATTTGGTGACCATTAACATTTAGTGGCTATAGAAAAGACTCTCCGATATTGAAGTAAAAGCTCTCACATCTTCAAGTAAGACCCCGCGGTGTAGCTCACCAATGACCGTGATGGGGCCCTACAGCAAGTCTACAGATCGGAGGTTCGAATCCGGGTGCTGATAGCGGCTATCCTGAGTGTGGGTTTTCACACTCCCTCCAGACCAATGCCTGGGCAGTACCTTATTTCAAGTCCAGGGACAAATACCCTACTCTTAACCCTAATAATTACAGTAATAGTCACAACGGCCAACACATTCCCAGTTGGCAACTAAGAATACGACATGCGATTTATCATGTCACAGAGGCCATAGCACAGCACAGTGTATACCCCGCTTTTCGTCCAGCAATAGTTGGTTTTAAGAGGGTCTAAGCTTTTACTCTCCCAGACAAATAGTTAAAACAATGTTGCCAATACACCTCACTTATTATACAACAACCACTAGCCTCTCCTTCAGTCTACACAATCCGCACATTTTTTGGTTTTCTATTTTGTTCGGTTCATTAATATTTGTGAAAACAATTGCTTTACAGTCAACTTCATTCAATAACGTAGAGGCATTCAGAAACAAACTGTAAAACTAACGCGTCAGTTAAATACTGATTTATATCTACAGTGCTATTTGAAGCAAACCATCCCCAACCGAGCGCCAAAGGTTCATTGCCCGCCAGTGATACTAGCTACCAAGTACACGGGTTAAATGTTGCAAGCCCCTAAATGAAATAACGTCTGTAACGACAGTCCTTTTTATTAATTGTTGAGTAAGACTACGAATAACACCGCAGTCGGAAAGCCAAATCCTGCAATCCTCCCGCGGCTTCGTCAGGGCCCGGAGCCATTTCTTAGTCGTAGATAAAGAGAGCAATTAATTTTATGTTTAACGGTACTGAGACGTTAGAGCGTATCACGAAAGGGCTTGATTCGCAAGGGGAAATATCTCTTCGCGTCCTGAAAAATAATTGCTTTGCAAATCCTCCTAGGACGCCGGGCCCCCCTGGGAGGGTCGGGCCCCGGGGCACCAGCCCTGCCTGTCCCCCCCTCTCGTCGGGCCTGGTCGTCTTTCTTTAACTTTCCCCATTGCTGCTTCAAATCTGTGAAGCTCTGGTCTTTTAAGGTTATAATCAGGCGCCTATTAAAAATTTAAAATATCTTTATACGGTAGTCAACTTGTAGGCTAAGCTACAGTCGTTGATGTATTGACTTCGACAGTATTAGGCTACCGGTTTATCTTCCAGATTTAAATGTATCTACTTACTGAAGTATTTAAAGCAATGTACCGACTACACGCTTATTAGGCCTACATATTCCTGAACAAATTATTTTTTTCTTGGCAACTGGTAACCAAATGTCATTTTGAATCGGATAAGGTACTCCTTCCGAATTACTAGTTTGTAAGCATAAAGCTTCAAGTCTCATAAAACCTTCTGTTTCTAGCACTTTCCCGCACATAAATATGTGCTTGGCATCTAAAAATGCCTGCCCTTCAACAAGAGCCCGCCTAGAATTGCCAACAACATTCAACACAATTATAGGCTATAATTATGAAGTCTATCACCCTTGTCGCGACCGACCTACATTCGATTCAGTTCGCGAATATCCAGTAAATACAGAACGTGTCATAATTATTATTATTATGGGATAAATTCTGAACTGTTTAAATTCTAATAGCTATCACGAATAGTAACCGTCCATGGTTTTAAACAGTATTTAGGGAAAATAAAATGTTATGAGAGAAAACATGTTTACTATCGTCCTCGTAGATCATGTAGACAAAACTAAGTTGCAATATTGTTGTACGACGTGAGGAGGATATAATAAAATAATTAAAAAGAAGTAAAAATTTTCGCCGTTGGATAGACTTGAACCCGGGATCTTCAAAACAGCAAGCAGATGCGACACCACTTGCACACTTTTCCAACAGACTTCTCTGCATTTTGTTACTCGTCTTATTAGCGCGTATGGTTATATACCAATTATTACAGTTAGATCTTAAATTTTGATTGGAATGCATTCCTTCACTATCAGGCATGTTTTCAAATGTACTTAATGCAAGTTTCACGACCGCTTTGCGTTAATAATGCGAAACGACTGTAAATATTACCCCCAAACGACAACCGTCCTCCATGTTTTATTTCTTACAACTTGGCGCACGAAATGCTAGCGTGTGATACACTTCAGCCATAAAAGCAGGTATACGGGCGAGGATGGCAGAATCATACAGGATTTTATACCAGCGATCACAACAGCTTCCATGCTAGCGAGTGTCGTGTAATACGGGCCTAAGGTCTGAGTATTGTAGTTGGTCTTGGATAAGCATACCTTTCCTATAAACAGAGGCACTGGCACAAAGCAGGCCCAACATTTTTAATAAATTAGAAGCATTAGCCCTAATAACATCATCGTTGACAGCGCTACTTTGATATTTTGTTATTATTCTAATTATTATTCCTGATATTATTGTTATTATTATCATTGTTATTGTTCTTGCTACATTATTATTAATGTCATTATAAAGAGTATTATTATATGGATCAGTGTCAATGTTATTATTTCAAAGAGATTATTTGCAACTGTTAATATCTACACGGAAATTATACGGTAGAGGAAAGATGATGATATTAGCCAGTAAGTCAATATTGTTTTAAAAAGTGGAACATAGAAGTTACCGGTACCTCAGAAGTCATAGGCATACGTGTAAAATGCCACAAGGTGTTGGAATATAAGATAGTTATTAATGTTTACGCAATAGAGCAATAGGTACCAACATTATTATTAATTAACAGACGACACATTCCACACCAAGATATCAGAAGTTCGAATAGATAAACACGGTAGATAACCCAGATCCAGCAATAATATTAGTAGAATTCTTATGATTATTATTATCACTATAGTCATTATTGTTTCCCATGGTCACTACGGCCGTTACTTAGTAATACCAATTTAATTCCCCTACCCCCCCCCCCCCAACTAAATCCAGAAAACGTTTTAGTTAGTATCAGCCAAAGCAAGGAAGCCGTAGCGAGGTCAGTTAACAGGCCGCACGACCGCTTTCAGGCAAGCGAGCTAGCAGGTAGCTCCCTTTTTAGCGAGCCACAACGCGACATGCACCTGAGTCGCCAATAGCCGCCATTTTAAATATAACTCTCCCATCAATTCTCAACCAGTAATACGTCATACGCATCCCGCAACATATGCCACCGAATTCACGTCCATATATGACGTCAAATTAGAATGAACCGCTTGAAAGCAAGCGCGTTGTTTAAACGAACGGACATAACGTACTCAGCAGAGTAACAGTCCAGAAGTACTATTACATGCATAATCATTTACCTACTAACAAATCCCAAGTACCGCAATAACAAAACTAACTATCCAAATACCCTAATAACAGAAATAACCACCTACTGCATCCTAACTACTAACGGACCTTAACTAACAAACTAACTAACAAATCCTATCCAGGCTTCCAGGCAACTCCCAAATCCTATCCAACATTCCAAGTAACTAACATAATAAAAAACCAGCTGCATGACTAACAAGCTGCTAACTTACTAACTACCAAACTACCAAAACCTATCCAGCCTTCCAAGTAGATAACAAACTAACGAACCAGATGCATGATCAACATGCTGCTAACTTCCTAACTAACACGCTACCAAATTCTGCCCAGCATTCCAAGTAACTAACAAACTAACAGTCCAAAATGACATGCACATGTATAAGGGGAAGGTGGGCCACAGTGAGACAGAAAAAATATATTTTAGTATACTGTCTTATTTTTTTGATATATGAGAATGTCTTTATATACTGAAATATAAGTTGATTGTTGCTCATCAATTTCATACCCTTTGAATTTCCAAAACATCCACATGTTTCTGTAAAAAAAAAAAAAAATGTGAACAAGTTGCAGCCGTCTCACTGTAGCCCACCCGTGGGCCACACTGAGACAGATGATGGTCCACACTGAGACACAATGAAAAGAATTTATTTTGACTGGTTAAATACATAGATAAACACTAAAACAAATAATTAATGCCAGAAAACACTACAGCACATTCAGATTCCCAAAATTTACAGAAAATTTGAGATATGACTTTTGTCTATTTGTTTTGCCATATGCACAGGAAACCGGTGACAGTGATCTGTTGCCTTTCGCGGGGACTGAAGCAATATCTGCACCCTATGGGTAAAAAAAGAACTGTCTATCATTTTTGCTCTTTTCTTAAGAATTTTGCTTAATAATTTTCATCATCTAAAACTCATTTCACTTCCCCGATGCAAAATCTTGAGTGTTTCCCTGAAAACTCAACCAGAACGAAGTCACCTTCCTTAGGTTTGCGAGCAAGTTGATGAAATGTTAGGAGCTCGATTTCTTCATTATCTGATGAGCTGTCTGAATTAGAAGAATCATCAACATCATCATCCATGGAAATGTCTGTAGCTAGGGCTGCCTTTGGCTGAACAAATTCTTCTTGCAGTTCTTTAGATTTTTAATTTTTATTTGTGGACTTAAAATCAAGTTTTTATTTCTTTCTGGGGTGTGAGTTGGAATGAAAGATCTCCCCTTTTCTCACCTAGAAGTTGACTCTGCCCTCTCCTCAGCTTTGGGGTAACTCCGTACCGTATATCTTTCTCACTGTCTCACTGTAGCCCACCCTACTGTGTCTCACTGTGGCCCACTTGCGACATGTAAAAACAATTACGTCTACTATCTCACCTACAATACTGAACAAGCTGACAATTCCAATAATTATTTAGTAATATGTATGTATTTCGACCATATTATATTCATTAATGTACAATGATACACATAACTATAAAAAAGGAAGAAAATTTTACTTTTCTTACCTCAAAAACGAAGATGTTGTTCATCTCCTACATAACATGCTTCTTTCAAAGAGTAAACAGGATCAAAATGTCTGCTACCAGGAGAGCCAACCTCTAAGAATTATAAAAAATGTCCCTCTTTCAAAAAAAAAAAAAAAAGGATTTAATGAGCTTGTCTCACTGTGGCCCATGTCTCACTTTGGCCCACCTTCCCATACATAATTGACTAGGTAAACCTGATTATTAAATGCCGCTAAATGCGAAGTAAATATGATTTTTTCTCCCAGGATGCCGCTATACGCGAAGTATATATGCCAATATAATGCGATGCCGCGATAATGCGAAGTTATATTTGGTACATCACAACAGTGCAAAACATAGTATGCAACCGTTAGACAAATTACACACCGCCCCTGACCGAAAAAGGGATGATCCGATGCCAAGGAAAAAGCGCGAAAATTTATTAAAAACACATTGCGTACACAAATCATCAGCGTAAATGCACACCTACTCCCAAAATGAAATAAGACGAAGAATATGAGGGATATAAGAATATATATTATGAAAAGGGAAGGGGCAACACATTATTCAAATTCGCCAGATGTCACACACACGAAGCACGGCAAACTTTTGCCAGAAGAACATCGGACACAACACTCTTTAAACAGGACATGCTATGTTTCCACATTAAACACATTCGTCGCCAAGGTCGACCTTTACCCAAAAATCGTACGGACAGCAACTGCACTATTGACCATAAATAGACATATGCTAACTTCCAGACAGTACGAGTTCACTTCCAGATATCAGACAGCACGAGTTTTACTCCCAAAACGCACGAGCCACAGCACAGGTGCTCATGGACTTGGCGAAAAGCAACATGTTTTTCTTTACAGACAACAGCACGCAGCAGACATTCAACATCAGCAATATCCAGTGCCTGTCGAACACTGGATGTTGTACCAAAACACGTAACGTCGTCTCTTTCACACAAGCGCCCATTTTTGGCAACACAAATAAAAGTGAGAGATGTCATATCTTTGTAAATGGCATGCCTCACTGTTACAAAAAAAAAAAAAAAAAAAGTCTATCCACAGGAGGCAATTTTACAAGACAAACTTAGGCATAGAACGCGATCGCATAGCTCCTAAGCATAATCCAAAAGTTAGAATTATAAGGTGCGTTCATAAAGTAACGAGCCGGAGGCATAATTACAGAAACCAGTACCTGTATGTTAGAAGTATTGGCCCTGGCTGTTGAGGCACCTGCCCCACTGTGACAAGAGGCGGTGAATGGCTGTCTCATGAAATTCCCCGGGCTACGATGTGAACCAGTTCCGCCCGTACAGCTGGACGTCGGCGTCCGAGGTGAATTGTTGGCCCCGCAGAGCCCTTTTCAGGGGACCAAACATGGCGTAATGACAGGGAGAAGGATCTGGACTGTATGGAGGGTGGCCGAGAACCTCCCATTTGAATTTATGCAGGAGTGCCGCGTCTGTGTTGGCCGTATGAGGTCGTGCATTGTCGTGGAGCGACCACGGTGGCTATGGCGTTCACTGTCACTCAGCGGTCCTGGGTAATGAGTGCATTAACCAGCTGGACGTTGTCATCGGTAATGCAGGGGGGTGGTCCAGACCGGGCATCATCGGCTAACGACACCCGTCCTTCCCTGAAGTGCTTGTGCCACGCCTTGACGCTTGCAAGGAACATGCAGTGTTCACCGTACACTTGTGAGCTTCGGCGATGAATGTCCCTTCCCCCTACTCCTTCCGTTTTCAGAAACCGAACAACACCTCTTTGCTCTTCGGTTGACGCCTCCATGTCACTGTTTGCAATGCGGCTGGCAGCGTTGGATGATTGATGCATGCTGCTGCCCGCTTTGTATCGTCACGTGAAGTGGACGCGTGCCCTCTAGCGACGGGCTGTGACCTTCAAAGCCCTGGTCGGAACCACACCTCGTTACACACGCCACGATTAGCCGATGTCGTCCCCGGTTTGCGCATTCCAGCCTCCGGCTCGTTACTTTTTGAACGCACCTTATAATACGGCCGTATATATTATAAGATAGATATAGAAACATAGCCCAGCACATAAGTGTAGACATAGATCTAATCATAAGACGGTACCGCAAGACACTAATTAGATATGGGCAGGAAGCCATGATATGGGACGTCCTCCTAACTAAAAGGTATGTTTTTTCTCTTTAGCAAACTGTAACAAAACAACCTACATATAAATCATTTCATTTCTTTTACATCACACATTGTAACAATATACTTTTTCATTGTCACCTCGAAAATTACAATAATTACTCATGTACAGATGCCTAATTGCCTAAGGTCTATCTCATTCAATAAATATATTACAAACTTTCGCACCATTTTCATCGCCATACATTAACACTGTATCACACTGTAATTCATTGTACTTTGCTACTAAATTGTAACTTAACTATTTTCACTGTTATAATGCATCGCATTTCTTATGTATTTTTATGTATTTCTTATGTATTTATTGTATTGCTTATAATGCATTTTATGTTCCTCGTTTGTGTTGACACGTCCACATCATGTAAAACATTGTTAACATCTTCATCTCATCATCATCATCAATATACAAAAAAAGAAATGTTCCACCCTCAATAACAAAAACCTACCCCAACCCAAGTACACTAAATCGACACCGGCACCAACACCTACATCTACGACCTACGACCACGCAACTACACGACCATGACAAGAAGGGAAGAGGACCAGGATGAAGATGAAAGGTACAATGCCCCCACCAATTTTCCAATTGTTGAGGACTACAATTAAACCCGGAAACGGTCTTGTTACATCCTGGGCTTCCCACAGAATGTAACCACCCCATCAGCCCCCTCTTCAACGCTCCACCCCATCTTACACCTAGAACATAGATGGAAGCAACAACACCAACAAACCATCTAGCCTCTACAAGTTACATTCAGGTTTGGCAAACCAGTTCCGCGTACATGTTGGAATGTGCCGACCTCATACGCAAAGTACATTGAACTTACCCAAGGTAGAACGAGTTTGTCCTGATTCGCTGACGTAGCACAGCCGTTTTCAATAAATACACGCTACCCCTGAGGACCAGTGTCTGTCTCTACCTGTGATCAGCTGTCTACGCCGGAGGCTCTGCTCAAGTGACTAGCCGTCTAGAAGAGTGTACTTCTACAAGGTTGATCCCACATTTAATTCCTTCCCACACCAGACCTATAATTTGAAATCATCCATCAATGTACTTTTAATTCGCTAATGTTCAAGCTAGCGAATCTGCACAAACTTTCACAATCAGACTACCATTAAATCTCTTACATTCTTTTAAAAGTTACATTGGTGTATTTCTTAAACCCCTATTTATTTTTAATACTGGCCAGGCACCAGCAACGAGGACTAACTCACGGCCATTGTCTTCTGTGCTACTCTCATAAACAGACGTCAGCATTTAGGTTACTCAACACTGCTTACTAGTAAACCTGCCAGCTACCTCTTTCCTTCAGCATTCTCTCTCTCTACCACAACAAGCGTCACACTTTCCTCTCGCGCCTATACAGATTCATTCGCCTTTTCCAACATAGCCATAGTAGGATATAAAGGCCGGTTCTGGGATAGGGACTAATGGGCAATATGGCCGCCACGTGCAACCTGCCCTATGTTATTCTTATAGAGGGACCAGTCATAGCTGGCCCAGGGGCTGATGGGCAAGATGGCCGCCACGCTCTGAGACCGTCAATGACGTCACAGGGAGAGGTCGGCCGTTTAATTGCTAAATGGAATATTTATTATTATTATTAGGTAATTATTGATTGATCATGTAAATCAAGACCAGTTTTATATTGTCTACCTCTTGGTGTAGTGACTAGGATTCTTGGATGTTACTTCGAAGGCCCGGGTTCGATTCCTGACTCTGCCAAGAAATTTAATTTCTGGTCTCGGGAGTGGAACGGGGTACACTCAGCCTTGTGAGGCAAAATCGACAGGAGCTGGGTTTTGATTCATACCTGAGCCATTCTGCCTAACCCAACTTCACTTAACCTAATCTAACCTAACCTAACCTAACCTAACTTCACCTAACCAAACCTAACCTAACCTAACCTAACTTAACAAACATCATCTAACCTAACCTAACCAAAACCTAACCTAACCTAACCTAACCTAACTTGAAAGTGTGAGCAAATATAGAGCAAAAAGTGATAGCAAAAAGTGAGAGCCAAAAAAATATTGCGAGAAAAAGTGAGAGAAAAAATTAAAAGCAAAAAAAGTGTAAGCAAATGTGTGAGCACAAATAATAAACTTAGATATAACGTAACCTAACTTAGCCTGACCTAACCTAACTTCACCTAACCTAACTTAACCTAACTCAACTTAACCTAACCTAACTTTACCTAACCTAACATAACCTAACCTATAGAAACCTCGTTTAAAGATTTAAATTAATGCATGTAAGATTTTTATTTTTACATTTTACATTTTAGATTTTTTATTTTTAGATTTTAAGATTTTTGATTTTTGATTTTACATTTTAGTTTTTTATTTATTTTACATTTTAGATTTTCATTTTTATTTTAGATTTTACATTTTAGATTTTCCGAAAAGAATAAACTAAGAAGTCACATACCTAACCTCACTTAACCTAACCTTACTTTACCAAACCTAACTTACGCTAATCCAAAGGCTAAAGCACATACACCAAGTACATAAGGACACATGAAACTATCCTTATGATAGTCTTATAGGCTACTGTACAACATGTTCACTACCCCAACAGGCTTATTTTTTATGTTGTTGTTTACACATTTGTCAATTTCCCAAGTCCAGTTTTTAAAATGTCAGTTTTAAGTTTACGAATTTCATGATATGGAAACATGGATTTTCCATTTTTGCTGTTTACACATTTGTCAATTTCCCAGTTTCCCATTTCCAGTTTTAAAATGTCAGTTTTAAGTTTTCGAATTTCATGATATGGAAACATGGATTTTTCATTTTTGCTGTTTACACATTTGTCAATTTACCATTTTTCCATTTACAGTTTTTAAAAATATCAGTTTAAAGTTTTTTGATTTTTGTCAATATGGAAACATGGATTTTCCAATTTTGTTGTTTACATTTTTTTGATTTAGTCCATGTACAAAGTTCATTTTGCATTAGGAGTGGGGAGAAGTGGGTAGTAATTAAAATGTACAAACAGTGTTCATACAATATTTTTTTATTCATTTTCATATTTCACACATTGGAATTTGCCAATTTCCCATTTACAGTTTTCAAAATTTCAGTTTTAAGTTTTTTGAATTTTGTCAGTATGGAAACATGGATTTTTCAATTTTGTTGTTTACATGTTTTTCATTTAGTCCATGTCGAAAGTTCATATTTGCGAAACACGATTTTTCATTACATATAACAAGGCTGTATACCTTATCCCAAAGCATATAGGTAATATATGGGTTATACTTTACTTTTGGCTACGTAGTTTTAGCTACCTAAGGACAATTTCTTAACATCACTAGAGGTTAACAGTTTGGATTAGGAGTGGGAGGTGGTTAGTAATTAAAATGTACAAGCAGTGTCCATACAATACTTTTTATTTATTTTAAATACATTTACAATATTTACACATAACACATTTTTGTTGTTGTTATAAATTGAACAGTTGGTTTTGTTTTCTATTTTTATTGTTAAGTATGAATACCATTTTTTACTTTAGTTGAATTATTGGTGATGGTTTTTATTTTGTAGTATTATTGTTTTATTTCCTAAATTGTTTTTGTTTTATATATTTGCTACATGCAGGTGAAGCATTTTCATATCCATAACTCTTTAAGTATGGTCAATAATTAAGTAATGACCATAGGCATGTGTACCTATACCACTCGAATCAATCACTCTTGTATCATCACTAGGACACAACGCAATTTTGTTTAGTCTTATAGCTGATATGTAATGTTGCTTAGAAGCGATAATTTTCATTGGTATTCTTTTTACCTCGTTTTTCATAACACAATCCTTATACTCTTGAAAGCTTATACAATTTCTGTCAACGCCTCTGCTAATACCTTTAATCTTTTTGACTTCTTTACCATTTATGTCTAAGGCATACATTTTAGCTCTAAGTCCAACAAATGCTTTAATAATTCGTTCACAAGCATCGTCTTTAAATTTTCCTTGCTTTTTCTTGTTTTATAAAGAGTAACACACATGATTAGTAGGAAAATCTGCTGTGTTCAGGTATTCTAGGAAATCCAACTTGTCTTGATAAACATCTTGGGTGTTAACCAAATAAATGAACGAGTCGGTATCCATATACATAAGTTTAAGATTGCCCATCCCATAATAAGATAGCAGGACATCATAGTGGTGGGAATACAAGAGAGTTTTTGAAATATCCAGTATACACATTCCAATATATATAGGCTTATTGAATACAATGTTACGTTTAGCCATGTGGAAAGCAGCTAGTTTAGGACCATAAATTGTTCTGTCAATGAATGTTGGTTTAGCTATTAGCTTTTCTGCCTTTTTGCTGTCAGTCAGAAGACGTATGTCTATTCTTTTACGAATATTTTCCATTGTTTTTTCAAAAATGGCATTGTTGAATAATTTGTACAGTTTTTTTTTTTTCAAAATCATTTTTGGCTTGTTTTCGAAGGTTGTTATTAAAATCAACGTATGCCTTTAGCCAAGGTCTTTGATTACACTTTAACACACGAAGAATCTTTATCAATTTTAGCCCATGATCTAGAGCCAGTTTAAGTGTTATGTAGTGAACAACGTACCGCCTTTGATTTCTAAGTTGAGGAATTAGTTCTTTCAGAGACGAATCCTTAGGTTGTGTACACTCTGGTAGGAAAGGTAAATCGTTGTGTAGATCATGAAGGTCACATGGGTAATCAACATCAACGTCTAGAATGTATCCCACAGGATCGCCTTTCTTTAGTTTTTCTAGATCAACAGTATCTTGAGAAAACCCTGAAATCCACCAGGAGGAAGAGAGTGACACATAGCCCACCCGTATTGGTTGTTGGCATCATCATAGGTAATAAACTGCGATGGTTTCTCAGAATCATAGGTTTCCATGTATTTATTGTTAGCTTCAGCATACCGATGAGACACTTGGCATATGCCTCCACGTATTCAAGACTCTATTAAAAGAATCTGATTGTAATCGTATAGCAATTCCAGTTCAATGCCAGTGTAAAGGAGCATTGCCACAAAACTTAAACCACGTGAAGTAAAGAAGTGTGCAGCATCCACTCGATGTGTTTCTAATGTTTTTTTTCGAAACGTTTCAAAGCTGTCTGCAAGAAGGAGTACATCTGAAGTTAGGTAGAGGTCACTATATTCCCCCAGAGTTTTAATGTTGAACTGATTCCAGACATTTTTGGTATGTTCATAGTCTTCTTGACTAACATCTTCTTGACTTAATTTGTTAAAGAATTCCTCTTTTGGAGGTAAACACGTCTCACTTAACTTTTCCCATGAATCAATGTAATCAAAACAAAATACCCCTTTACGAGTCATGAGCGTTGCATTTTCTCTCCCAAAGTACTTGTCTGTTTCAGGGTATGATGTTAAGTTGGAAACTACGTTTTCCAAACTACTTGGCATTAACCGAAACGTGTCACAAATCGAAGCTTAACATTTCCTACATATTTGTTGAAGGAAATGTACTTTTCTTTGGAGTTAGCGATAACATCCACTCTCTCAGTAGTACATCCCAATTGCTTTACAATGAAATTTTCGTCATAGCCACTCATATTATGTAGAAACACAGGAACGGGGTTACGTGTTTTACACCTCAAATTACAGTTATTGTGAGCACTTCCAGGGTATTCCCCTGTAATATGGCAATGGTCTCGAACTTTCCAGTCCTCTTGGGTAAATGGTGTTTGACACAAATAACAGGTTTCAGAACATTGGAACTCTGCTTCTTGATCCTCAGTTAAAGCCTTTGGAACATTTAAGCTGTAAAGGCGATAAATTTCATTAGCTATTGAGATCAAACAGTCCATAAACTTTTCTGCAGCGTCAGGTCCACGATAAATAACAGGTTGGCTTGGAAGGTTTTTCTTTATGTGTTCCACAGCAGGTGAGGGTTTAACATATATACCAAAGCTCATAGGAACATGAATCTGGTATGGGACTGTATAACTTGCTTCAGAATTGGGTAGACATGTTTGATATGGTAAGAGTATACTTTCGAAATCTGCATAGATAACGTAAGGTATTCTCAGCATTTTCTCCACAGTTAAGAATTTGACAATGGGGTTTTTAATAGGCATTTCAACCCTAGCAATGTCATGCTGGACACACAAAGCTCTATGTTCTTTCAATTTTTCCATTCCTTGTTGTCCATATCGATTATCAAAGTGAGTGAAACACCGTTTACACGTAAGTATTTTATGTTCATGGTGGGTAATCTGATGTGCTACTAGTTTATCAAAATCTTTGATAAAGACGTAGTGGTTCTGGCTGGATAAGGAACTCGGCAGAAGAAGGTCGCGATGGTCTTGTAGCTCATGATCCACAACCTTTAGAGGAAACAGTTTATTGTCTTTTCCAGGCCAAATACCTTAATGGATATGTCGTTGGCATTCTCAAATTTGGGTATGTCAGCTAGCGATGTAGGAAATGATATTATAGAAAAATCATACTTGTTGTCCAGGTCCTTGTATTTACTAATGCGTTCAGCTTTCGTGTTAACCAGTTTTGCTAAAATGGCATACATAAAACATTTTTCATCCTTAAAGTTTTGAGGATTAATGCAGGCTTTTCTTGTTTTTATAGCTGCTGGTAATGGAATATATGTGCTTCCACGCAAGGGATTGTACTTATTTATTTTCACTGCTAACAAAGCCCAATTATTGACTTTTAGCTCAGATTCTTCCATTTCAGTAGTTAACTTTGTAAATTGTGTTTCCAAAAAACTACTTAAGTCTGTTTCCAAAAATAGGGCCTGATTTCGTGTTTAAAAGCCCGATCTGTAATTTCGTTAGTGGACGTATGAATGAATCTACATTCAGCCACAAGATTAACTTTGATCGACTTGTGCATTGCTATTTCATTTTGCATAGATTGTATTATTTGCTGTTTGGACTCTGTAAGGTATGAATTTAAATCCTTACAAGTATCAGAACGTATGAAATAGGGTTTAAGTCGACCTTCAAAAGATGTCTCATATTCAATAAGTCCATTTTTGTGTGGGATAGGGTACCGTACTGGCTTTCTTGGGTTTTTGTCCAGTAAGTTGTTTGAACGTTTTCCAGAAGGGACGAGCTTGAGTTTCCTGTGCTAGGCGGGAGCAAGAGTCAATCCACTTCTTTTTCTTTATGGCTTTAATATAGGACCGGGCATGTCTTTGGAATTGTCGGTGTCTTGTCAGTAGGTCTGGGTCAAAAGTCCTGAGTTAAGCCCTATAATAGCTACGGGAGAGTTTCAGAAGTTGGATTGCTTTGGCCGGAATAGGTGGCTTGCTCGGGGTAATTTTGGTCTTGGGGACATGCAGTCGGTGAGCGGAGCCTATGGTGGTTTCCAGGAGTGTGATTAAATCGAACAGTTGTTCGGTATTCTGTGGGACTGCAGCCTGAGAGAGTGATTCTTCAATATATGTACGATAAGCTTCCCAATTAGTCTTTGGAAAATTTGGTCTCATAAATGATGGGAGGTGGGATGGAGAGGAAACGGGGGAGAGTGAGGGCGGGAAGCTTAATATAGAAAGGATCATGGTCTTTACCGGCAGGGCCAGCTAAATCAATAGAACAATTCTGAGCTATGGTGGAGGAAGCGAAGACTATCTCCGGGGTGCTCTGAAATCTTACCATGGAATGGGGGGGGATAGCTATTCGTTTTTGCCGTGCATGGAAGTGGTGAAGGTTTCAAGTAAATCATCCTCAGTTGTATTGAAGCAATTGATGTTAATATCGCCAGCGAACATATAGTGTTGAAATGTGTTGTCCAGAAATTCAAGGTATTCAAAGGGTGGGCGGGAACGTGGGGAACTATATGCTGTGGCAACGATGACAGGGCTAGAGGGAAAGTTAACCATGACTGTTAATATTTCATGAGTATGAACAAAACGCTGGGGTTGAAGAAGACGGGATGGGAAAAACTTATGGACTCCAATGGCTACTACTCCCCGAGCGGCGTTGGGCCGATCAGCATGGTAAAGGGTATATTGGGGAAAGACAGGTCTCTGATTACTGGTCAGAAAAGTTTCGTTGAGTATGAAGATTGCGGGATTGTAGATTTGAATTTGGAGATCGAGAAAGGGGCGATTTGTTTTCAAGGAGCAGATATTATGGTAAAGCGCGCCAACGGAAGGTACTTTATTTCCCATACTAGCCATAACGGTTTAAATATTGGACATTGGTTGGTTGGTTCCTTAGTTTAGGGGCTGCGACAACGCGGTCATGTAGCCCCGTGTACTTTGGGTGTGTGTTGAATCTGTCTGATAACCGGTGTTAATTGTGATGACTATATTAGTGTGTGTTATCTGTTTTCAATTCAAGTGAGAACCGGGTGAGTTAGCCGTGGTGGTTACGGCATGACTGATGGCAGTCGCTCACATCCGGGAGGCGAGGAGGTTCGAATCCCCCCGCCGGCAACCTTGAAGATGGTCTTCTGTGGTTTCCCATCTTCCTTCCAGGCAAATGCCGGGGTTGGTCCCTAACTATAGGTCACAGCCGCTACCTTCCAACTCCTCGACCTTCCAATCCAACTTTCCTCCCCAACGGTACTTGTAGCTCACCCATTGGGTGTCCGTCTAGAAGCAGCTACAAAAACTGGCGAACCGAACATGTCCTCGGACACTCCCGGCACTAAAAGCCATACGCTAAAAAAAACCTGGCATCGCTCACAGCGGAGGGGAGCAGGCACGTTGGTACGGAAGGGCTCTACTCGGTGGCGCTGCCAGTACAAGTAGGCTCCCTCGGAAAGAAGACGGTCGATAGAGGAGCGGTTGGGGATAAGGACGTGCACTAGGGTGGTGGGACCACGGTCACTCTTGATGCGCAATACTTTATGTATATTAAGTGTGTTATACTGCAATTCTGTAAGAATGTCAGCGTCACTGTAACTGGTGTTCATCCCGCAAATGACTACGGAGAGGAGGGGGTCTCGGCGGATTATTGGGGGGAGAATGGAAGACTTGGGGGGAAGGAGTTCAAGGGAGACGTGTTCTCCTAGACGAGCTAGACCCATCTTGTGGATAAGAGTGGTTCTGGCATTACCGTGGGTTTTGAGGATGATGCCATGGGGTTGGGGAATAAGTTGGAGAATTGAAGTAGCTGGAAGAAAGGACTGGAGAATGGCGGCTACTCACATGATATCTGGACGTGGTTCGCTGAAGTTGGACAGTCTGTAAGTGCAGGTGGCGTCTTGTTGTTGAGTGGTGAGGGTAGTTGGAGGGGAGATGGTTTGGCTCATTAGAGATGGAGGAGAGGGAGGAGTGGATCGTGGGAGAGCAAATGAAGATGGAGTGGGTGGGGGTCTGGATTTGCTTGCGGGTTGGAAGTAGTTGGGGATATTTGAAGGGAGATTAAATTGGAAAGGAGGAAAGGAGGAAGGAGAAAAAGAAGCCTGTGAGGTAGGGAAGTTGGGAGTGGACATTACGGGTGATTGATAAGAGGTGAAGGGAATAGTGGAGATGGGTTGGGTGGGGGCAGAAATGTTGGCATATGTGGTAGTAGGGATGGGGTCTGCGGAAAAAGTGACCGTGCAGGAGGTGAGAGGGGGTAAGAGACGGAGTCAACTGGAGGTGGGTTTGGATGCACTGGTGTCGTCAGATAATTACCGCACTAGATGTCAAACGGTGAGGTGGGTGTCGGTGCGGTGGTATTCTTCTTGGAGCGGCTGCGGCGGGTTGTGGCGATGTCGGGGTCCGTGTCACTCTCGGAGTCGGACTCTCCGGCTGGGCGGATGTCCTGTCCTAGGAGTGGCTCGGCAGTGGTTGTTTCCCTGGCGGCTTCTCTGTCCCGGTTCCTCTTCTTACGGTCCCGTCGTTTCCGGCAGGGACAGCTACTAGCGTTCTTTCCGGCGCCGGTGGGAACCGGTGTTCCCGGCATGGTGTATGTTGAAGTCTGGCGAAGTTTTAGGTTGATGCGACTATTCGAAAGTGAAGGAAGGTGTGGCGTTTCGTAAATGTAGTGAGCTAGTGACATTTTAGGGTCTTGATTAGTCACTAAAAGTCGAGTTGTTAGTGCTGTAATATGCTTAGTCAGATGTCACGTTGTAGTATAGTTGGAAAATATGTGCTGTTGAGGAAATGCGGTCTAGTAGTAATTTTTAGTGTTTTATTTTTAACACTAGACAATTGTTGGTAACAATGAATTACAATTAACAATTAATAAATAAAATCGTTTGCTTTCGGCGTAACGCACACTTGCGGCCGTTAGCACAACAATTCAATATATTAAGAGGGAAAATATTCTTATACCCTATTCAAGGTTATCAGGTACTTACTGAATATCAAAAGGCTGTACACTCATGCGTTAGGCACTCTTTCTTGCTAAAGAACCCAATATTCCCAACACAAGGCTATACATGTTAGTTCTGAACACTTAGTAGTTAATTGTATACTCAATTTATATACAAAGCTTATACAAGCACTTTTTCACGCGGTAAAACTTTGTTAAATAGCCGCATGCGTCACGCAAAGTATGTTTCCGCTATCTAGCGGTGACTATGAGAACTACCTGAACAACCAGCTTGCTACCTAGTGCTTTATATCAACACTCACTCACTGAACGAACAGCATGCTATCTAGCGGTCGAGATCAAGACTCACTCAACTACCAGCATGCTACCTATCGGTCAATATAACAACTCACTCAACTATCAGCATGCTACATGGCTTTTTGTGGGCTTTTTTGTTGGCTTTTTATTGGCTTTTGTTGGCTTTTGTTCGCTTTTTGTTGGCTTTTTTGTTGTCTTTTGTTGGCTTTTTGTCGGCTTTTTGTTGACTTTTGTTGGCTTTTTTGTATTGGCTTATTTGATAAGTTACCATTGTCAATGTATTAAGTGGATTTTTTCTTTTGGTTTTGAAAAGTATTTCAGCCCTTTTTATGACAGCATAATACTTACCACTATATTTGTAAGCAACAACACACAAAAATCCAAAGTACTCTAAGTTTTATGATTGACTCTCAACTCTTACTCTTACCTCTATCCCATAGCTAGTCAAAAAATAGTGCATTTTTCAAATTTTTCAAAACTTTATTGAGAAAGTAGGCTATATGTTTCAACTAAAAATCCTAAAAAAGTCATATCTTAACTCATATACCTAACTCTATACTGCTCTCAGTCCAAAACTAGTGTATTTTTCAAATTTTTCCAAAACATATTTCCAAAAATGGGTTCTATTACCAAAATTAGAACGTTTACAAAAATGTTTGTTTGACATAAATGAATGGCCTTTGCCCTCTCTGCCACCATACCAAGTCCCAGATCTCTAGGACAACAAAAATAAAAATTTTGAAAATGGGCTTATATTTCCAAAATTAGGAATTTTACCAAATAGTTTGTCTGACGTAAATCAATGGTCTTTACCCCCTCCACCCCCACAGTCAGTCTCAGGTCTCCTGGACAAAAATATAACATTTTGAAAATGGGCTATATTTCCAAAATTAGAAATTCTACAAAAAAGTTTGTTTGACATAAATGAATGGCCTTTACCCCCTCTACCCCTCACCAAGTCTCAGGTCTCTGGGAAAAAACATACAATTTTGAAAATGGCTATATTTCCAAAATGAGGAATTCTTCAAAAAAGTTTGTTTGACATAAATCAATGGTCTTTACCTCCTCTAGCACCATACCAAATTTCAATTTTCTAGGACAACAGAAAATGAATTTTGATAAAATTGTCACTATTTTGGAATCTAGGAATTCTACAAAAAAGTTTGTATAACATAAATCAATGTTCTTTACCTCCTCTAGCACTATACCAAATTTCAAGTTTCTAGGAAAAAGAAAATAAATTTTGAAAAATTGTCACTATTTTGGAAACTAGGAATTCTACAATAAAGTTTGTTTAACATAAATAAACGCCATGTAACGAGACAGCTTGATAAAGAGTTAGGAGAATATCAAGGAGGGTTCAGAGCATCGAGGTCCTGTACCGAGCAGATACACAATCTGAAGACCATCCTTCAATACAGCAAGTCAAGAGCCAGACAATGGGTAGCTATATTTGTCGACTTCCAGAAAGCATACGACTCAGTGGACAGAATTACTCTTTTTAACACCTTGAGAGAACTAGGACTCAACGACAAGATCAATAGGCTGATGCAAGCCACCCTGCACAACACCACAGCCGGAGTAAAGTTTAGAGGTCAGCTCTCGGAGAGTTTCACCATTAAAACAGGGGTGAGACAAGGAGACGGCATCTCATGCATATTATTTAATTGTGTTCTGGAAAAGATCATTAGAGAGTGGACGAGAATCCTTACCAGAGAATACTGGATTACGGATGGGGATTAAAGCTGACAACCTAAGGATTCCTTGCCTAGCCTTTGCAGACGATCTGCCTTTATTGGCAAATGACATACAGGAGGCTACTACTCAGCCCCAAACACTGCACTCAATACCGGCTAAAACGGGTCTTTTGATTAACATAGGAAAGACCGAGTTTGTTACTAACATCAAGGATGCCCCTAGAATGATGAGAGTCAGTGATAACATCTACATCAAGAGAGTCAAAAGTGTAAAATACCTAGGGGAATGGTTTTCAGAGGACCTCAGCGAAACAGTGGCTCTTGAACACAGGGGACTCAAACTAGATAAGGCTTACCATGCCTGTAGAAAACTATATGCTTCAAAAAATTTGTCGATGAATGTCAATCTAAGACAAGGACATACAAGGACATACCTTCAGTCCTCTATGCAGCAGAGTGTCTGTGTCTAACTTAGAAGACCCCATTAAGAGCCCTCGAGGTACAAGAAAGAAAGTTCCTGAGACGGATAGTAGGACCAAGAATTCTACCAGATGGAAGCCGATGGTATCAACCAAATCGTGAGCTATATAAACACCAAGAAAATCTCATAGATGCCATCAGAAGAAGGTGACTGGCTTTTTACGGACATCTATTCAGAATGGACTCAAACAGGTTATCCCATAGGATCTTCAAGGCTGCTAACAAGGGCAAAGCTACTGGATTCTTGTGGAAGAAGCAAGTGGAGAAGGATTTTTCGGAACTCGATATAAATGAAAATGACATAGCCGACCGGAGTAACTATCATACAGCTCTTAAAATTAAATCCTTCGTAACATCCCTCACAGAAGTTACCCACAGACCAAAAGACGAGACTAGGAAATGGGCTGAGGAACGTAAGATTCAATTTAGCCGGAAAATGAAGGACTACTGGGCCATCAGAAAAGCTCGAGGTACCAACATGAAAGCAGCTGCCAAACCCACCACTAAGAACACCAATCGTGGCAAGCCTGACGTTGACATCAAGAAACAGCTAAAACACAAGCACCGTGGTCCATAGATGGCCACCACTAAGCCCCAGCAAAAATTCCCACACACTTTCTTCCAAATCCCAAAACCAATCTCACCCATCTTCAAAAATTTCCACATCTCCCAAAAACCCTAACCCCTTGGCCCGAAGAGACGGCGAAACCGTCTAAGGGGGCCCGCCACCGCAGGGGCAATAGCCATGCGGCGGAATGAAACGACTGCTTTTCATTCACTCAGAATATTTTCAATTGACTACTACCTGTCACAGTGTTTACATTGTGAAAGACCGTTGAAACAACCAGTCTTTAGCCTTTTCATATGCAGTAAGCAGCTGTTACCCTTAACTAGGGGTATATTAGATGACCCTTAGCAAGAATATCACGAGTTGACTATTACCTCTCACGGTGTTCACATCGTGAAAGACTGTCAAAACAACCATTGTACAGCCTTGTACTACACAGTAATTAGCTGTTGGTCTTGACTATGGTATATTAGAGAACCCTTAGCAAGAATACAATCAGTTTACTACTTCTTTTTACAGTGTTCACATCGTGAAAGACCGTCTCACTGTCCAGTCTACAGCCTTGTCATACGCTGTAAAGAGCTGTTGGTCTAGACTAGGGTATATCAGAGGGCGCTTAACAAGAATATCACCAGTTGACTACTACCTCTCACGGTGTTCACATTGTTAAAGACCGTCTCACCGACCAACCTCTAGCCCTGTGATACGCAGTAAGCAGCTGTTTGCAGAAATCAACATTCATTATGAAAGAACTGATTCCTAGCTATATGTGTAAAGAGTGTGGAAAGACTTTTCTTCGAGACTATCATAGGAAGCGACATGAAGTATCGTGTGGTGAATTCCATGAGTGCAAGACCTGTGCTAGTATATTCAACAATGTGTACAACGGACGTCGGCAAGAAGAATGTTGTAATGTTGTGTCGGCAGCTAAAAGACAACAAGCGGAGCCTACAAAACATTACCTACTGTCATTGGTCCCAGACAAAAATGGACTTATTGAATATGAGACATCTTTTGAAGGTCGACTTAAATCCTATTTCATACGTTGTGATACAAGTAAGGATTTAAATGCATACCTTAAAGAGTCCAAACAGCAAATAATACAAGCTATGCAAAAAGAACTAGCAATGCACAAGTCGATCAAAGTTAATCGCGTGGCTGAATGTAGATTCATTCATACGTCCATCAACGAAATTACAGATCGGGCTTTTAAAACACGAAATCAGGCACTATTTTTGGAAACAGGCTTAAGTAGTTTTTTGGAAACACAATTTACAAAGTTAAATACTGAAATGGAAGAATCTGAGCTAAAAGGCAGTAATTGGGCTTTGTTAGCAGTGGAAGGAGTACGATTGAAAATAAATAAGTACAATCCCTTGCGTGGAAGCACATATATTCCATTACCAGCTGCTATAAAAGCAAGAAAAGCCTGCAATCCCCAAAACTTAAAGGATGAAAAGTGTTTTATGTACCGGTATGCCATTTTAGCAAAACTGGTTAAAACGAAAGCTGAACGCACTAGTAAATACAAGGACCTGGACAACAAGTATGATTTTTCTGTAATATCATTTCCTACATCGCTAGCTAACATACCCAAATTTCAGAAAGCCAACGACATATCCATAAATGGATTTGGACTGGAAAAGACAATAAACTGTTTCCTCTAAAGGTTGTGGATCATGAGCTACAAGACCATCGCGACCTTCTTCTGCTGAGTTCTTTATCCGGCCAGAACCACAACGTCTTTATCAAAGATTTTGATAAACTAGCAGCACATCAGATTACCCACCATGAACATAAAATATATACGTGTAGACGGTGTTTTACTCACTTTGATAATCGATATGGACAACAAGGATTGGAAAAATTGAAAGAACATAGAGCTTTGTGTGTCCAGCATGACATTGCTAGGGTTGAAATGCCTATTAAAAACCCCATTGTCAAATTCTTAAATGTGGACAAAATGCTGAGAATACCTTACGTTATCTATGCAGATTTCGAAAGTATACTCTTACCATATCAAACATGTCTACCCAATCCTGAAGCAAGTTATACAGTCCCATACCAGAGTCATGTTCCTATGAGCTTTGGTATATATGTTAAACCCTCACCTGCTGTGGAACACATAAAGAAAAACCTTCCAAGCCAACCTGTTATTTATCGTGGACCTGACGCTGCAGAAAAGTTTATGGACTGTTTGATCTCAATAGCTAATGAAATTTATCGCCTTTACAGCTTAAATGTTCCAAAGGCTTTAACTGAGGATCAAGAAGCAGAGTTCCAATGTTCTGAAACCTGTTATTTGTGTCAAACACCATTTACCCAAGAGGGCTGGAAAGTTCGAGACCATTGCCATATTACAGGGGAATACCCTGGATGTGCTCACAATAACTGTAATTTGGGGTGTAAAACACGTAACCCTGTTCCTGTATTTCTACATAATATGAGTGGCTATGACGAAAATTTCATTGTAAAGCAATTGGGATGTACTACTGAGAGAACGACTCAGCTCAGCCCTCAGGCCAAACCTCATCAAACACATAGTTAGGAAACTTAACCCCTAACAATTGGTTGTTAGGCACCAAATATATAAAACCCCTAACAGTATGTTGTGTTTGATAACCCGTGTTATACCGGGTCACACATGTGGAAGTTTGGAACCATTGTTGAATGGCTGGGAAGAGTCCACTACAGGGTGAAACCGGATCAGGGGTACATCATCAAGCGGCATGTGGATACATTGAGGAGATCCGAGGCTGAGGACTCAAATTCATCACCAGTCGCGGGAAGCAGATCGACGGGGCCTTGGTACGGGTACGCTAGGAGGAGTCTCAGCCAACAGACCCCATCGACAGAAGCCGAAGGAAGAAGTGAGGACCTAAATCCATCACCAGCCGCAAGAGGACAATTTTCAACGACCACAATCCAGACGACTCCGTCATACGCCAGGAGTCCCGCTCGTCATGCTCAGCCTACAGTAGCCGAACCAAGGATCGAGAATCAAAATCAGTCACCACTCTCAGAAGGACAGTGCACAACGGCCGCAAACCAGGACCCGGCTACAAGGGCAGGAAGACAAGAACCGGATGGAAGAAATGGGAGAGGACCACCAACACCAAGTCCTCTACTGCGTCGATCTACCAGAGTTAGGCGAACGCTGCAGCGTCTAAAGCTATGAACAGTGGCGGAGATTGTAATATCTTTGGACATACATATAGACGCTGTGGAAAATAGACACTCTGTGTCACGATAAGCGATGATATGTAAACGCGTGTGTGTATGTTGTGTTGTGTATAATAAATAGTTAAAATAGTTTTTTAAGACATAACAAATAGGAATGAATGAATAGGACTAGCCTACTTGTTTATGGATTTACAGGAGGCAGTCGTGACCTTATGATAGGACTTTCATGGGCATTTATCTTCAGTATGTGTGGAGACCCGTGGTAAACCACTTGCTGGTTGGCTAAGGGGAGAATCGAACCCAACATTTCTCGGTTTACCTCACTAGGTTTTTACCCTCAGACTAGAATTAGATTTCTTGACAGTCAGGAATCGAACATGGACTCCCAGAAGGGACAACCAAGAACTACACCACCTGGTTGGTCACGTTTATTTTTAAGAAAAATATGTAGGGACTAAATGGAAAATTGAAATTCCTACAGAAACAGTTACAACTTTCCCTGTCCACTCAGCCAAGATATTCTGCTGATCTCTCCTATGGGCCTCAACATTATTTAATTTTATTATTTTCCTGATGGAATTCCGGTAGTAGCCTACCTTATTTCAACTCCTGGGGCACCTCCCCAAGCCTGTCCCTTATACAGCTACACACACTTCTAAAGTCATCACATAATCGGAAAGTGTGCTGCTCAGAGGATTACCTGTTATTATATTTCCCTAGGATCCTGTTTCATTACATTAAATGCCGGTTCTTTTTCCGGGCGAAAGAAATGTCCAGGGAACTGAGATCCAGATCGTCTTCAAAATCAGAGAGAACAATAATAAAGATCTCTTCTGTTTAGATGAAGGCTCTACTCTTCTTACGTAGAAATGTATTTTAGTGTGTTCAGGATAGTATTTTAATATGCTCGTATTTCCTTGAAGATTTGTTTCTGTTATTCATAACTTGCTTCTTATTTAGTGCAATATTCTGTTGATAAACAACGAGCCAGACAGGCCTTCCACCTGCACGTCCAGGTCAAAGAACTCTAGTAAAATCTAGCGGCGGAAACGATCAATTACCCGACTTCCACCACTTATTACTCTATTCGCCCTGCTATAACTGAAACGAACTACACACTTACAACTAAAACTATCTACTATTTTACCGATACATCCTAGGGGAGGGAATGGAAAACAAAAAAAAATATGAGGTAAATAAAAGACACGAGGAAAGGAATTGCCCTCAACCCTCGAAGAATGAGAATAAAGGGACTTGGAAGAAAGGAGAGCCATGAAAGGCAGATATGAAAGATAGCAATCCCTCAGGGTCACCATCTCTCTAACTCACCGGCTGTAACCCTTGAGGGTGTAGCAGTATCACCGGTGTACCATAAGATAGATAGAAAGATAGATAGATTTTTATTAATTCCATTTGATCAAATACATGCATTCAATACATTTTTGATATAGGACACGTCAGAATTTACATGCATAAAATAAAAGAACTAACAGGTATATATTACTAAGATTATAACTATTTATAACTTATTATAATAGCAAATATTAATAGATACAATCTTATTGCACAACTATTTACACCTCACTCTATTATCATAATATGAAAACTTTATTCTATAATGAACCCTTCAGAATAGCAGTGTTTTAAGCAAGAATCTTAGATCAAGGGGTCGCGTTCAGTTCATAGTGTGGTGTTTACGTCCGCCAAACAACGTGCTTTTCTGAGGCAAGGGTTATAGGATAAAAACTATAACTAAGAAAGAAAGGAGACAAACGTAAGATAATAACAAGATTTAATAACTAATTTGTGCATAAAAGAATAAAACAAACAATAATAAACAAAATCCTCCCTGAATTTTCCCCTTGACAGGAATATTTATCACTTTGAGGAGTCAGACAGATCTCCCCTTTTCTAATAAAATGTGGATCCAAGTTCCACTATCTTGCATATGAATTTATGTTCGCGTGGTGACTATCTACGAGAAATGAGTACTTGGATGATCATTCGTTCACAACGGGTTAACAGCCACGGTGCTCACGAACAATCATCTCGTAAATCAACGTTTATGGATATGGGCATAACATTAATAAAAATCCTTAAATCTAACTCTGACACACATATTACAACTCTACTATTTACAGGCATCTCTCTGAGACCCTTATTAGTGTGGTGACACACTTAACCAAATGAGCTGCCACAATGGCCAGATACTCAACAACAAGGAAACACAGCGCCGCACGTGACTCACGGGTCACTGACATGGAAAATAAACATAGAATAAACCAACAACAACAAACAACCTGAGTGGTTAAGATTACTTTATATTAACAAAATTGCATGTTAAGGAAACGCTTCGAAGATTATCGTGTTTCGTAGGCAACTCCCATTTATTTAAACAATTTTACCATTGATCAGTTTCTCACATTTATATTTATTTTCAAGTAATTGGGAGCCAGACGTGCACTCCACTAATGATGAGCTTGCGAAACTCAGCCAGCCCTTGTGACCACAACTCACCCTTTCCACATTACCAGTCATGTCCCCCTTCCAGTGTATATAAATAGCCGACCAGCTGGACTGTTATCTCAAGGAATCAACAGCAACTAACATCTCCTCCAACTCAACATATGGTCAGACAATAATCACATATCCATAATTGTCCTCGCAAGGATACAATATGAATCTGGTACCAAGCTGACAGAAATCAGTCTCTGCTGAAATTCCCGCTTGTAATACCACAAAAATTATACTCACATTACACACATCTGGGACTGACATACCGCCTTTCACACGGGTCTGCTGAATTAGAGCTCGCAAACATTTAACACAATAATTAAAACTTACGATAGAGCAGAATACTCTTCGTCACAAATTACATTGCTCCAAAAGGCAATAATCACACTGAATCTGATCAATAATAAATCTCAACAAAATTTAATTACCCTCCAATCTACTATATAATTATATTAATTCAGTCCTACTTCTGAAACACGACATATCTCCGAGAGACGTTTTTAACCGCACTTCGTAACATAGGCGAACACGGCCGTTCACATAGATACGTTAGTTAACACAACACAAAGAAAAGAACCTTCCAAAAACTACAGTTGTGCGAGCTGCTTCCAAACAAAAGTGTGTCAGATCAAACTAAATATATTACATTAATCACACAAGCAAAGTATTTACAAAAAATATGTCCCATAAACCATAAGTTAATTTAACAAATAATAAAATATTATTATGTACTCATCTCTTTTTGTAGTCACCCGTCAAAGAACATCAGACGCCATTCCCCAACTGGATGGTTCTTTATCTCATATCAGCCATCTGGACGGAGTGTTGAGAATTCCAAACTTCCTCTGCATTCATCGATGTCATCATTGCGCTGATACAAAAATTAGGTTATTATACACTTTATGTCTGACTACTAAATTCGCTTGTTCAGGTACTAAATTCCCTGTCACTGTTCGTTGGCGAATTATCGACGCTACTGCCCCTATAACTATAGTACTATGACTATCTATCACTGAATTTAACACTTTACAATGAATATCTTGTGTCTTCGACACGGAATAAAAGTCTACGTCCTTAGACGAACAGAATAATAATAATCTACGTCCGTAGACGCACAGAATAATAATAATGTCTTGGCTCTTCGACACACTTATAAATGAACTGGCCCTTGGGTCTAGATGGAGGGGGATTTTATGTAAAAATTTCTCGAAATAATTGTGATACAGGAATGAAATAAATATCACTGAACTCGTAATATTGCACAGGTCAAGAATATGCCCATTAATCCTAGAATCGATCGTAGAGATTTTGTCTAGGCGATTTCCCGCGTGAATGCTAGCCACCGCGTACCCCCGCCGGAGTTGGCGCGCAAGTAGGCATTCTCTTCTCATTGGTTCTCCATTTTCTGTAATTTGGCGGTTTCTAGTAGATCTTGGCGTCTTGGGAGTGTCTATTTTCTTCATCAGCCATTCACGTTACTGCATCATATTTCTTCTAGGCGCGAATATCACAATGAACATACCAGAACCATGTCTCACCGCGCGTCGCTTCTAAAATTGAGGTAGCCACACCTGTCCTTATGATACATCGCTCTGCTATTTCTTTTCATAGCTCAAGTATTTAGCCTTTTGTTAAACTGTCGCAGGTATGTCCCTACTGTCTCCAACAAATGCTTGAAATTTCCTCATCGCTGTCTGGCTACTTTCATGATGCTGGTTGAAATATTTATTAATTGAAGAAATAAAAAGTAGAATCATTTATCCAACATAGGGTAAAGGGTTCAATAAATACAACAACATACAGTTAGGTAATAAAATTAAATTAAAAAAAGTAAAATATAGTAATAGATTCCATCACTCCTATACGCTAAAATATTCAACTACTGAGTAAAAACAATGGCACTGCAGATAAGCTTTCAACATTCTATCAAAGGTTTTTATTTTTGGGGCCAGTTTTATATACTGGGGTAGTTTATTGTATAATTTAACTCCAGTGTGAAAAGTTCCTTTTTGATATATGCTTGTGTGTGTGTGTGTGAAATATGAATGTTTTGATTTTGTCTTGTGTTATGCCTATGAACATCATTGTTTGTTTTAAGAAAAACATCTTTATTCATTAAATTCTTTTTAAAAAACATAATACTTTCAAAGATATATATGCAGGGCAGTGGGAGAATGTTTAAATCTTTAAACAGAGGTCTACATGATTCTCTAGAGTTTACATTTGCCATAATTCTAATCGCCCTCTTTTGTATCCTAAACGTGCTTAGTACATCTGGCGACATACCCCAAAATATGATCCCATATCTTAAGTATGAATGGAAATAAGCAAAATAAGTATTTCTTAATGTGTGCATGCTAGTGCAAGTTTTCAAAATACGTAACGCAAAGCACATCGAGTTCAGTTTAGTATTCAGATATTGTATATGTTTATTCCATTTCAAGTCTTGTTGTATCCATAGTCCTAAAAACTTTGTTTCTGATTTATTTTCTATTTGATGACCATTTAATGTTATATTGGACATCGCAGGATTCCAATTCTGTATAGTGTGGAAATTTAGACATACTGTCTTTTTATAGTTTATTATGAGGCGATTATCTTGTGACCATTTGGTTAACTCTCCTGTAACGGAGTCAGCAGACTGCTGTATGACCTGTTTAGTTTCACCTTTTATTACGAGTGTTGTATCGTCCGCAAACAAAATTTCCTTATGTGAATGAACGTTCTGTGTTATATCATTGATATATAGAAGAAAGAGTAGTGGGCCCAAAACCGATCCCTGGGGTACTCCAAATTCAATAATTCCCTCATTGGACAATGTTTCATTAAGTAATTTGGTTCCATCATCCTTGTGTCTCAAGCTTACTATTTGTTTACGCCTTGTTAAGTAAGACTATCCATTTATTAGCTAGACCTCTAACACCATATTGATTTAGTTTGGTAAGGAGGATTTTATTGTCAACAACATCAAATGCTTTCGATAAATCCAAGAATAGGCCAGTTACATGTTCCTTATTGTCAATTAATTTTAGTATACTATTACTACATTCGTAAATTGCTGTCTGTGTAGATTCCTGAGAGAATTGAACTGTTTATTAAGTGCGTAAGTGGATTTATTATATTTTCTGCACATTTCTTTAAAATTGCATCAGGGATGCCATCAATGCCAGCACAGAATTTATTTTTTAGCTCTTTTATAACTATTCTTACCTCTTCACTTGTGACATGATTTATAAATAATCACTGCATATATTTATTTTATTATTAGAATTTAGTGTATTTACCTGTCATTTATTTATTAATTTTTGTGGAATTTCCAGAAAATAGTTATTAAAAGTGTTTGCTATTTCCTCTGGATTATTAATCACTTTATTATTTCTGGTCAGTGTAATGTTCCTTTGTATTTTAGCAGATTTTCCAGTTTCTTTCTTTATCACGGACCACATAGCCCTGTTTTTATTAGATCTACGTTGCTTCACGTCCGTAGGTATAACCTTCAATTACCCTACACGTGTCCCCCGGGTGGTGCTAAGAAAGCAACAGCGATAAGATGAGACCGAACTGTCGGAAAAGACCTCTCGGTCAAAGAAAGAACACGAAGGAAATGTGCGGTCCTTTTCAGGACCCACAAGTTCGTAGAATTGGACCATCTCTGCGCATCTGTCAACTGAATATCGAAGGGATAAGTCGAGCGAAATGTGATTATCTTTCCAGGCTCTCGCAGAAATATGCAGTTGATGTCATCGTGCTCCAAGAAACACACACAGCAGACGAACTACAGTTACAGAGTAGAGGTAAAATACCAGGCTTTAAATTGATAGCCTATAACTGTCATCAAAATTACGGCCTTGCAACGTACGTCAAGAATTATGTAACAAATTACCAGCCACTCTCAGTAAACTCTGAAAATGAAATTTTTACTACTGCAGTCAAAATTGAAAACTTGACGATAGTTAATGTTTACAAGCCACCAAATACTAATTGGCCTAATCCCCCTCTACCATCTCAACAACATCCTACTATATTCCTTGGCGACTTCAACAGTCATCATCATCTTTGGGGATACAACAAGAATGACCTTAACGGCAAAGATCTTGTGGACTGGATGGAAACGGAAAACCTGAAATTGATTTATGATGCTAAAGACCTGCCTACTTTTAATTCAGCTCGCTGGTCTCGTGGCTACACCCCAGATCTATGTTTCACAACTCAGCTTCACAATTCACTCACGCAAGTTCGACGAACGGTGCTCAACGATTTCCCACATAGTCAACACAGACCTGTTATCTTGGAGGTGGGGATGTCTATACCTGTTATACAATCACATCCTAAACCGAGATGGAACTTCAAGAAAGCCAACTGGACTGAATTTGCAAAGCAAACAGACTCCAATATCAGATGGATCAAACCAACATACAACAACTACAGCAGATTTGTTGTGGTCATTAAAGGTGCAGCCATTCGATGCATTCCTAGGGGATACCGCAAAGAGTACATCCCTGGTTGGAGTGCAGAGAACGAGGAATTGCTAAGAGAATATGAAGAACATCCTACTTCTGACAATTCAGCAGGTCTCCTCCAATCCCTGGATGAGAGTCGAAGAAAGATCTGGCATGAAACAGTAGAATCCCTAGATTTCACCCACTCTAGCAGGAAAGCCTGGTCTATCATTAGGAAATTAGATTCATCAAACCCTGCAACTAAAAGATCGAAAACTGCCATCAACCTGAATGATTTTGCTAAACATCTAGTATCAGTTTCCAAGAACACAAAAGACAATCAAACCAAAAGGGATATCAAATTACAGTTGAACACCAAGAAAAGAGCAGCCATACAGTCTTCTGAATTCTCCATTGCATTCCAAGAAGAGGAAACTAAAGATGCAATGAAAAGTATGAAACTAGGGAAAGCAGCTGGATTTGACGGAATATACCCTGAATTTCTGATTCACTGTGGACCAGCTACAGTAAAATGGCTAACCAACTTCCTTTCAAATATCCTGCAAACTAGAAACATCCCACCTCTGATGAAGAAAACAAAAATAATAGCCATACTGAAACCAAATAAAGATCCCACAAAAGTGGAAAACTATCGTCCAATAGCACTTCTAAGTGTCACATACAAGCTTCTTGAGCGCCTGATCTATAATAGAATTTTTGAAACAATCAACAACCACATTCCTATAGAGCAAGCAGGATTCAGACCTGGGAGAAGTTGTAGCGATCAGGTACTTTCTCTCACTACGCACATAGAGAATGGGTATGAGAAGAAATCAATAAGTGTGGCTGCCTTTTTGGATCTGTCAGCGGCCTATGATACTGTTTGGCGAGAAGGACTCCTATTGAAATTTTTGAGTGTTATCCCATGTCGTAAACTTGTGGCCTTACTTAACAATATGCTAAGTAATAGGTACTTTCAGATCTACTCTGATAATGACAGAAGTAGAGTGTTTACATTAAACGATGGTTTACCTCAAGGATCTGTCCTGGCTCCCCTCCTTTTCAGTCTGTACATACACGTCTTACTGGAAACATCTTCAAGAAAATTCATTTATGCTGATGACATTTGTTTGGTGACTCAGTGCTCCGAATTTTCTGACGCTGAAACTACTTTATCCGCTGATCTGGAAGCCTTGGGTGTATACTTCAAGAAATGGTGCCTCCACCTAAATCCTCAGAAAACAGTTGTATCTGCATTTCACCTACGCAACAGACAATCTAATTACAAACCAGAAGTCGAATTCAGAGGCCAAGTGTTACCGTACTGCAGTACACCAAAATACTTGGGAATAACACTAGACAGAACTCTGACTTTTAAGCAGCATCTATCAAATGTGGCTGCTAAAGTCAAAACTAGAAATAATATACTTCAGAAACTTGCTGGTACATCATGGGGAGCTAATACTCAAGTTCTAAGATCCACAGCTTTAGCCCTATCGTATTCTGTTGCTGAATACTGCTGTCCAACCTGGATCAATAGTGTTCACACTAAGAAGATAGATGTGCAACTCACTCAGGCAATGCGAATAATCACGGGATGTATTCGGAGCACGAACACGCTATGGCTGCCTGTTCTCAGCAACATTCCACCTCCAGCCCTAAGAAGATCAGATGCTCTCCTAAATTTATGGGAAAACATTCAGCAGAATCCCCAGCTACCCATTCATCACGATATTGCACAAGCAGAACATCAACGCTTGAAATCAAGGAAACCACCATGGCGCACAGCAGTCAACCTTGAAGGATCCTCTTTCAATGTTAACAATTCATGGAAAATACAGTGGGAGCAGTCTTCAGTAATCAACAAACATCTAGTTGAGAACCCTTCTAAGCGGATACAAGGATTCGACCTCCCCAGGCGACAGTGGAGGATCATCAACCGGATTCGAACTGGACAAGGCAGATGTGGTTACCTACTGCACAAATGGGGATGGGCTAGCTCTGCAAATTGTGACTGTGGTGCCTCCTTACAGACAATCCTTCACATTGTTGCTGACTGTCCTCTTCGAGCTTTCGAAGGAACGATAATAGACGTCCACCATACATCGAAGGGAGCAGTAGAATGGGTCAAACAACTAGACCTAGAATTATAAAATTGTACGAGCTTGTGACTGCACATTTGTCCATTCATTTTGTATATATATATATGTAAAATCCATCTACATGCATTCTTCATACGATAAATAAATAAATAAATTAGATGATTGGGAAATAAAATTATCATTATGCATTTTCTTTGCTAGTCTTATTACCTTATTTAATATGCTAGTGTATTTTTTGTAGTATAAATGGAATTCAGGTGTTGTGTGGTATTGTTTATATAATTTGTGTAGAAATTTCTTTCTTTGACATGAATTTATAATCCCTGTTGTTATCCAATTGCTAGTTTTGTTATTTTGAACAGTTCTTCGTTTAAAGGGGAATGCTATTTCAAAACAGTGTTTTAGGGTACTGTTAAATGCATTAAATTTATCATTTACATTTTCTAGTTCATAAATTTCTGACCATGTTTCCTTATTTAATAAGTCATTGAAATATGTAACATTTGATTCAGTGAATGACCTGCACTTTGAATTTACTCCATTATCATTATTATTGATTACTTCGGATACTTCAAAACTCAGTATTTGTCCATGGTGGTCACTAAAACCCGGACAATAGACTTCTATTGAATGGTGATATTTATCTGTATTTATAAAAATTTGATCAGGAGTGGTTTTACTAAATTTTGTTATTCTTGTTGGTGTATTTACTGTAGGTTTCAGTCCATAGGAAATTAGTAACTGTGTTAATAATTCACAATTTCTATCAAGTTTTAAGAAATCCACATTTACATCCCCACAAATTATTATATCGAAATTTACTTTGCTCATGTTATTGAGTAACAATTCTAATTTATCTATAAATAGAGGAAACTTTCCTGACGGAGAACAGTATACGCATACAATTATTAACTTAAACTGCTGAATTTTTACGGCAGAGAATTCAAAATCCTGTTCCATAATTAGATAATCATAAGATGTTATCTGTTCATGATCTAAATTATTTCTTAAGAAGATGCAAGTACCACAATGGCTAATATTAGATCTAGAGTATTTACTAGCTTGTATAAACTCTGGGAATTGAATTAATTCGAGTTGTTCCTCTTTCAGCCAATGTTCTGAAATACATAGTGCTGAGATGTCTTTAAGTTCATTTTTAAGCATTAGATTTATGTAATCAATTTTATTATAAAGAGACTGGACATTCTGGTGGTAAATTTTTAATTTGTTACTTTTGCAAGCTTGTGTTGGTGATTTATTTACATTATTATTATCATAATTGTTATTATTATTGTTGCTAGACAAATCCGAAATACCATTGTTGCACTCCGTTAAATTTGACTTCAAAAGATGTGAATGCCAAACCTCACGTTTGACTTCTTCTACCAGATTCCCTGCTTCCACTCCAATGATATTACTGTTGAATTATTCTTACCATTTGAATTTACAATTTTGCAGATTTCATCACTAAGATACTCTTTTCCTAATCTATTTAAGTGTAGGCCATGCCGAGTGTGGAACTTCCTGTCTAAATTACTTACATCTACAATTTGGACATTTGGAAAACTCTTACAAATTTTATGAATTTTTCCATTTGTAGCCTCTATTTCTACATTTACACATGATTTGGGAATTAAATCGTATCTCTGCGGAATGTTTACAATAATGACATTTGTTTTTTGCATGGATGGCAATGTACCCTTTAAATCTTTGATTACCTTTTTACTCTCATTTCTGTAGACGTCGTTTGCTCCAGCGATGATCACTGCGTAGTCCTTTGCAGTAAGAGACGCACACTCTCCTATCATCCCGTTCCTGACTTCTGCAATTTGAGCTCCTGGCTTCACTGTCGAAGTGACCTCCATGTTTACACTTCTCTCCAATACGCTTGCTGCTACATCTCGCCCGTGGCTATCCGCAAATATCCGCATCTTCCTGGATTTTCTCTTTATCACTTTCTTCTTTTCTTCTTGAGGAAAGTCATCATTTTCTTCGACAAGCACTCCAAATGAATTTGAGACGGGAATTTCAGTTACATGTACTCCATTTATAGGCCTAGGCTTATTCAATCTTACCTTACCAGCAATCACTGTCGACCAAGTTTCCTTGCTTTCCTCGCTGTTTCCTTTTAATTTATTCAACTCTTCCATTAACTTAGCAATATTTTCCTTTAGCAGCTTTATAATTTCGTCTTTTGAGGACAGTTCGTTTCTCAAGTTATGACATTCGCATGACGGTAGCGGTAGGCCTACATTACGACAATCGGTTTCACTTTTCTCCTCATTCAATTTTATCTGAGATCTTGTGATGATTTTATTTGCATTTTTTACTTTTATTTTGCACGACGAGCATAAATCCGTTACGGTTACACAACCTGACGAGACACTAACTCTGTTTACTGTCGTCATACTAGAGATCTAAGTTAGCCTAGATGTTTACACCAAATTACACTAAATTTAATTTAATTATTACTACCTAATAGAATTAATCTAATTACCTACCAATAAAGAAGAATGTGAAATGCGTATATCTTCCAATCGGGTGAAGTCTCGTAAAAGCACCACTGCTCTACTTGGTTCAAACAGTGATTGAAGAAGTCACCGAATCTTTGGATACACGTTCCCACAACTTAGTTTAAGTTTATTAAATTATCAACAAGAATTTCTAAATACTATCAATATTCCGTATTACACTTGATCTAAGGAAAGTAACTTAATAGATTTTAAGCCTCTGTTATAATATTTTACCACTTTTATCAAATATTTACACTAGCTGCTATTTCACTACACTTTCACTGTGACGCCATCTTGGAGCTAAGTGCACCTGCCGCCTTGAGGGCATTAAGCAGAAGACCAGAGATTCCATGAAAAGAAAAGAAGAGGTCTGACCCCACGAAGGATAAGAGTACCAGGAAATATGAGACAAGGGCCAATTAAGGCGGGAAATTAAAAGGCCCCATAGGCCTTGGATACCTTAATAACGTCAAGGTCGGAAGAGAACATGCGTTGACCTAGGAAGGTTGACAGGAAAGATGCTAGAGAGGAGCCTAGCCCAATAAAGTGGACGAATTGCCAGACATCAGTTGGGGTCCCTTGGTCGCCTATCCACGTTCCATAGCTATTGAGCCCCTGGGGGATTAAGAATAACTCGGGACCACTTTTGTCGCCATAATGAATATTCGCCTTCAATCGCGTCTACATAACGCTTTTTTTTTCCATAGAAGTTCATAGCAGGATGAATAGACTGAAAATCATGATAACACAAAATTCAGGAAGAATACATTCCGATTGTCAAAAAATGTACTTTCATTTCATTTTTGAAAAAAAAAAAAAAAAGACTTGATTTTATTTAGTGGTCTCGGCATTTTCTTATGAGACTGAAATTGTTCGTTTAAAGCTCTTGAGAAATAATCTAAATAAGGTTTATAGTTTGTCCGGCGGTAATAGGCCTAATCCTCTGGGGAGGGGGTAGAATAAGGTACAATACCAGGTGTTATTTTTTTAATTTTCAGAATCGAGGAATTTTTTCTACCAAATGAATGGTTTCTTCAAATATTTTCGCACTGTCATATATGCCTATGAAGTGTTTTTCCGTCTCATTTCTCTTGACAGTTAAAAGTTCGGTACCATGAGATATCTTCTGCAGAGCTGCAGATAATTTGACATCCCTCGGACAGGTTGTAAATTATAGCCAATATTTTACATGTAAAAGTAGGTACTATAAACTGAAACTACAACTTTCCCTGTCCACTCAGCAGATCTCTCCTGTGGGCCTCAACATTATTTTATTTTATTATTTTCCAGACGTGTAAGCCTCCGTGGCTTAGGCGGCAGCACGCCGGCCTCTCACCGCTGGGTCCGTGGTTCAAATCCCGGTCACTCCATGTGAGATCTGTGCTGGACAAAACGGAGGCAGACAGGTTTTTCTCCGGGTACTCCGGTTTTCCCTGTCAAAATTTCATTCCAGCAACACTCTCCACTATCATTTCATTTCATCTGTCATTCATTTAATCATTGCCCCAGAGGAGTGCGTCAGGCCACGGCAGCTGGCACAGTTCATATCCTCGCCGCTAGATGGGGGCTTCATTCATTCCATTCCTGACCCGGTCGGAGACTGGAAGCAGGCTGTGGATTTTCATTTCATTTTCCTGACGTAAATCCGGTAGTAGCCTACCTTATTTCAAATTCACCACTAGCGGGATTTTTCTTTGCGGAGTTTCACTCTGGCAACACTGCGTTGATGATCTTTGACATTCTTAACGAGTGTACCAACCTTCATTTGATTGAAAGTAAATATAAGGATTTTCCTCCGTTTTTTGTCGGCGATATTTTATTGTAAATCAAGCTGTGTTTATAAAAAGTGGATGAGCAGTTTCTAAGGTGTTTTTCATTGCTGAAAATTACATTTTTATTCAGTATTACATTAATATTTGCCTGTTTCTTTGGCATGTATTTGTTCCTCTGTACCTTGTTTTTTAAGTGTGTTTTGGCAACATGCAACCTGTATTCTTTGGTGCAATCCGTTGATTAATTTCAATATTGGGCGGGCAATTTTCGCGCTCAAAGCACCCTCCTTGGTAAGGATTGAAGACATCGCTCGTTGTATCAGTATTATTGTTCGCAATAATTGGAATATTTTACCCTTTTGGAAGTATTGCAATGGTTTCTGGAACTTCGGGCAAGATGTTTGTTATTAAGAGAGGTGAGTGAGTTTATTATAGGTTAAATGCTACTTGTTATTACTTGGAGGATACTGACAATTATAAGTAACTTGGTCTTCAATGATTTCCCCTTAGATAATAGTATTGTGTGTCTACAGGCTAATTAGTTGGAAATGTTAATTCTTAGCTACTTTTTGTAGGCTCGTAGGAAAATGATAGTGTTGAATAAAATCTGAAATAACTATGAAGCGAAGCAATTAGAAAGAAAGCTTTCACCCCCATGGATTCCATATACCGCCGAAGCCTGCAACTTGCGAAGATTGTATTGTTCACACAACTACGATTTACAGCCATGGACAGCAAGCGTCGAAGTCACTTGATGGTGATATTGTTGAGCGATCTACGAAACCGAATGCATTTGTGAAGATACAGACCCCGGCGACTAGCTATGCACTTGACCTCGAAGGCTCAGCGGTAGGAGAGGGGTGTGAAGTGGTGCGGGTATCGTGCCTATTACATCCCGGGCTGAGAATATTGATCTAGTAAATTTATTAAAGCACAAAATATGCAGTATGAAATTACAACTAGTTTGCACAGAACTGAGACAGAGATAACCACCTCTGCCCACACCACATCATGTGGTATCGATCACATCTACCACATAGGTCACATACACAATTTAAGCCTGGCTGATTAAATCTTCTGTTATTACACACTTTGAAGTGGAAACCATGTACCGAGAATCTCGTCACCAGGTGCTTCAGCTCGTAGGAGCTCTCTGTCCAGTCCCGTGATGTCATCGCATCAGTCGCGTAAAATTCTTGCCAGATGCTATCTTTCTTAGACTTCATTTCCTGAACTGGTGTCTCATAACCATGTGTTGTTGGCAAAAGCATCTGCAGTCTCAGTTCTTCAACAAAGGGAGAGTTCATAAACCAAACGAGAAAGAGTAAATCGGGAGAGGCATAAGACTTTCTTTAGGTAGACGGCCTTGACCTTCTCTATCTCCACTAGATGCTTGTACTTCAGGTGGGACCAAATGTTTTCCAGACTAAATGTAATTATCGGGGCGATTTTCAGCCAGAAGAGTCCCATTGCTGTCTTTAAGGAAAGTGTTCTGAGATTGACGGCCAGCATGTTCCCTCGGACATTACTAGTCTAAGCCAGTGGCGCTTAGCGTGGCAAATGTTTTATACAGAAAGAGGGGGATAGGCAAGTGCAGAGCTAGCTGCCGGTAACTGAATGTTCACCTATAATTTTACGAGAGGACACCAGACTCCTCTCTTCCCGGTTGGGGAGATTGGGGTGTAGCTTTTTGGCTTTCATTGAGGCATTAGTTGTTTGGGTTCAAACAAGTAGCCTATAATGATTCTGCATGATCAATACCTTTATATTTATAGATCACAGTGTGTTCATTTGGGATATGTGGTAGCACTACAGAACAGGAGACCAAAGGTATAAAAAAATTTAGGTAATGAAATTTGCCGAAGTACCTTTAGTAATGGTACCGGGAGATGTTAAAATAATAGATGTTGACTCGTCCGCTGCCATAAACCCACCCAGCCATCCCAAATAGATACACGACTTATATAGCAGAAATGAAGTCTTTTGTAGCCATCTTGCTTACTAAGTCAGGAATGCCAACCCCACGCATTTGACACTATTTCACATCGGGTATAGAACGAGTAAACAAAAGAGCGTCGATAAAGTAATGTAATGAAAAATTGCGCCAATTGTCAGTGTTTATTTCTGTATTTATAATGTTTTACATACAAAAACAGACCTAACCTGGGGCTTACGCCCCAGACCCCCTTGCTTGTGTTACTAGCAGTAATTTTCCGCAAGACAGTGCTTAACTTAGTGGAAATTTGTAAAAATTTCAAACTTTACGTGTCATATGGTGAATTTTGCATTGGACATGTTGGTAACGTACCCAGATGTTCGTTTTTCGGGTGTCACATGACGTATGACGTAGTGTCCAAGATGGCGTCCATAGTGAAATGAAGACAATGCTAAAAGCATTATTTTCGTAAATAATCAATTAAAAGGAATTATTCCGGTGCAGCAGTGGCAATTGAGAAAGTAAAACGACTCCCAACATCTCCGAGAAAGGTTTGTCAATCATAAATACTATATTTTCAGTTATATACCTTGTTGAAAGTTACGACGGCTTGGTCTCCTGTTCTGTAGTTTTAAAGGTGTGCTATGAACAATGATTTATGAGAATATGAGCAAAGGACACTTAAAAACACTTCTATAATTGAAGCAAAAACATTAAAATCATTTAAAAAATGCACAGTTGTGTGTTGATATCTAATTGTAAAATTCACAGTGCAGTCTTGCGACACTTATAAAATGGACCTTTCGTTAAGTTTATGCCATATTATTCATTCTTCAGAAATTTCGTATTGCTGCGAGAGAGAGATAAAAAAACAAGCTTCAATGTGGTCATTGAGATATCAATATTAAATAAAAAGGCAACAGGTTGGTTTTGATAAAAAAAAAAAAAATGAGGCATGTGGCTCTAGCGTAGTTTCATCTAATATAAGGTAATGAGAACAATGTTATTTTAGGTTTTCAATTCTTCACCAGTATTGTAGAACTAAAAACAATGAAGTTGCTGTGCTGTGCTGTAAATAGGGCTCAGGCTGACATAATTCCTTGATTGAAAATAGATTCGGCTCTCATGTAGTATACGTTGCCCGTTTCGAAAGTGCATTATTGTACTTAGTAGCGCTCTGAAAATGGTTTGTAATTACTCTGCCATGTTATATAAGCCATTTGCCATTAACAAACACCGCGTAAACACTTCCAAAATAAGGAAATTGTCAACATTAACTTTCAAGTAATAAACTTATCAAAAAACACGTCGCCATGTTTGATTATGTAATGCTGCCAACTTACTGATCGTACTACTAGGCAAAACCATTGGCCTGGATAAAGATTATTGATGCGTGACTACCCCCACTGTGTGTGACAAAAACCAGGGGTGTTTATATTAGCCTAGGGCCACGCTACCTAACCTTTATTGGCCTGGACGAAAACCATTGGTCTGGATGAAAATATTGGTCTGGAAACAATAATGTTGGCACTCTGAAAAAATACAGTAACACTCTCTAGCGATAAAATATTAAACTCCTGTCTATTAGTATCATTGGCCATTTCTATAGAACATTTTTCGGATTTTAATGGCGCCGGGCAACGTATATGCGAGTTCTGTAGATTCTCAAAATTATAGTGGTAGCGTGGCATCTTGTCCAGGTGAGGGCTGTTCTCCGTGCATGTGCCAGAGCTGATATGTTCCAGAACTTAAACTTATTTACAGGATAATTATTGCTTTAACGCCATACATCAAGGTTGAGTTATCAATGAAAAACATGAGCTTGTTGCTTTTTACACAAAAGTTCAATTCGTGATGGAATTGATGACATACACACACACATATCCTGATCAACTGAGAGAATTCTCACATGTTTCTTGTTCTTTATGTTGGTTAGTGCCAAAAATCTCTGCTCTTACACAAGTAGGTGATGGAAAAATGCAACAAGGTATAAACTGCTGTAGTGCTAAATGAGATACGAACGATATAATTTTCTGTAGGACATGAATTAGCCAAAATACCTTATCAAATGATGAGATATAAATCAGGAAATGATGTAGGAATAGACGTTGACTCCTCCACTGACCATAACTCACCCACCGTCCCCTTTTTAGATCACCACTTATATAGGTAATAGACCAGCTGCGCCCGCCATTGTCCACGCGAATTATCACAGTATTGCCAACCCCACGTTTATGATACTACTCTATAAAATGAAGAAAGGCCCAGTTCATTAAATACTGTGAAGCGCCCGGTTTATTTGTAAGGCTGCACCTCAACCCGCCCCCGTGTGTGTGCGGGATATAATACACCCACGGCATGCCCTGCCTGTCGTAGGAGGCAACTAATAGGGCCGACACGGCCGAATAACTTGCCACGTATCTGCTGGCCATCCCGCTCCCACCACTACCAGTGGAGCGGTGCCAGCAGGAGGGACCTTGTTTTATAAGGACCCGGCGTCTGTGGGGAAGGGACCATCTACTTCCCCAAACACACGTCGGCGCCGATCCAAGAAGAAATCTCTTCGGGACGTGTCGGGAACAGACACCAAGTCTTCAGACCGGGAGAAAGTCCCTCGACACCGCTCTCGCTCTTTCGCAAGAGCGAGACTCGTGAGGTCCGATGACCGCGCGCAACCCAAGAGAGCGCCCGCTCCATTTTCTTAGTCTTCGGAAGGAGATGTGGAGATTGAGGTGTGCTCTCCTGCCCCATCATCTCCAACTAGAGATGGGGAAGGGTGGCAAACGGTCAAGCATAAGTAGAAGACCCACTTCTACATAAGTCCACACCATGGCACTATTACAATGGAACTGTAATAGCTATTCTGTTCATCTCGCTGAGTTTTCGGCAACCATTGTCTGTCTTCAGGAATCCAGGTTTCGTCCTGGACATGAGACAACAATGCGTCACTTCAAACTCTTCTCTAGAGACCGGGTGGACGGAGCTGTGGCCGCTGGTGGCGTCTGCACTCTCGTCCACTCTAGCCTCTTTAGTGAAGAGGTGCCGTTGCGTACTCAACTAGAGGCAGTTGCAGTTCGTACTTTGTTGCCAGTAATGGCAACCGTATGTAACGTGTACATCCCGCCTGATTCTCAGCCGGATTACGACCAGCTGGTGGATCTAGTCTCTCAGCTCCCCCCTCCTTTTCTCCTTCTGGGAGATGTTAATGCCCACAACACCATCTGGGGCTCCGCTACCACTAGCGGTAAAGGGAGAGATTTTGAGAGGCTGATCAGGCGGCTGGACCTGTGTCTGTTGAACACAGGGGAACCTACGCACTTCTCTATTGCAAGTATCGTTATTACCTTGTGAAGTCGTGCGCTGGTTCCCCTGCTACAGTGGGGTGTACACGATGACCTTTGTAATAGTGACCATTTTCCAATTATCGTTACTCTTCCGAACCAGAGAGCCATCGAGTTACCAAGTCGATGGCTTCTCCGTCGGGCTGATTGGCCAACTTTCACGGCACGTGCGGTGTTTGCCGAAGATACCTTTGAGAATGTCGACGATCATACCATTCACATAACGAATGGTATTTTGGCTGCTGCTGAGGAAACAATACCTTCCTCATCCGGCAACTCACGCCGGAAGCTTGTCCCTTGGTGGTCAGCCGAGATTGCAGCAGCCATTAAAGATCGTCGACGTGCTTTCAAATGCTATCGGAGGCAAAACACTATGGCCAACCTTATCACCTTCAGAAGCATGCGTGTTAGAGCCTGATATCTGATTCGGGAGAGTAAGAAAACGACGTGGGAAAAGTATGTGTCGTCTATGACGGCGCATACTCCTTCATCTCAAGTGTGGACTAAGCTTCGTCGGATCTCCGGACTCCCGACATCACTGTCGATACCCGGAGTGTCCATCAATGGAGATATCATCACGGACCATCTCGCCATTGCCAACAGCATTGGCTCGCACTTCTCCGATGTATCCTGCTCCGGGAGTTACGATTCTACATTTCTGACTGAAGCGGGAGGCAGAGACTCACCCCTTGTCCTTTGCCACTGCTGCTTCGGAGTCCTATAATGTACCATTCTCTGAATGGGAGCTGCGCAGTGCGCTTGCTGGGATACGGCTCCTGGACCGGATAACATACATAATCAAATGTTAAAACATCTGTTCGAATCCAGTACAAAAAAACTGTTGATCCTCTTCAATCGTATGTGGATTGAAGGGGAGTTTCCATCTCAATGGCGAGAGGGGATCGTGATACCGATTCCTAAGGCTGGAAAGGATCCCAAGTTTGTAAGCAGCTATAGGCCCATTTGTTTGACAAATGGCCTATGTAACCTGCTCGAAAAGATGGTGAGCCGTCGACTGGTGTGGTTCTTGGAGGATAAAGGTCTCCTGTCTGAGTACCAATGTGGATTTCGCTCTCATAGGTCCACCACTGACCACCTGGTGTGACTTGAAAGCGCCATACAGGAGGCTTTTTCCGAAAGTAGCACCTAGTCACTGTTTTCTTTGACCTCGAGAAAGCCTACGACACCACATGGCGCTACGGGATCCTTTCCACCCTTCACAAGTGGGGACTCCGTGGTTCATTGCGAATTTCATGTCCGTCCGACTCTTCCGTGTAAGGGTCGGTAGGACATTATCGCAATATTATACCCAAGAAAATGGAGTTCCTCAGGGTTCAGTGCTGAGTGTCACCTTGTTCGCGATTGCCATTAATGGCATTGTTGCCGCCGCCGGGTCCGCGTTAGTTCCATCGCTGTATGTAGACGATTTAGCTCTGCATTACAGCTCTGGAAGTATGGCAGTCGTGGAACGGCAATTGCAGCTAGCTATCAACCGGGTCGACAGGTGGGCTCACGACCGGGGTTTTCGTTTTTCAGCAGCGAAAACCTCCGTCGTCCATTTTTGTCGGCTACGGAGGCTGCACTTACACCCTGAACTACCTCTCAGGGATGCTGCGTTGCCGTTGGTTGACACTTATCGCTTCCTGGGACTCCATTTTGACAGCAAGTTAATGTGGCAGCACCATATACGGCAATTGAAAATGACATGTCTCAGGAAACTGAACATGCTCAGGTTTCTTAGTGGCACTACGTGGGGGGCTGACCGTGCGGTGCTGCTACGGTTCTATCAAGCCCTTGTCCTGTCCCGGCTAGACTATGGTTCTGCGGCATACGGTTCAGCAAGGCCGGCAACCTTGAAAATGCTGGACAGTATCCACCATAGTGGCGTTAGGCTGGCTACCGGTGCCTTCCGGACCAGCCCGATACCCAGCCTACTCGCCGAATCGGGTGTTCCACCTTTAAATTATAGACGCCAACATATGCTTTTAGCATATGCTGCCAATGTGCGTCAAATGCCGCAACAGCCGACCTATCAAGCTCTCTTCGGTACCCAAAACCACCAGGGGTACGCCCACCGGCTTCGTGCCACTCGGCCGGTTGGTATTAGACTTGATAGCTCGTGTACTGAAATAGGAGTGGCTGTAGGTCCCTGTATGATCCGGACATCTAGCGAGGTGCCTCCGTGGCAAGTCCCGCGTCCGGAAATTCGGTTAGATCTTCACCAAGATCCTAAGGTGACCACGGATGCGTCCGTTTACCGGAGGCAGTTTCACAGCATAGTTCACCAATTTCCGGACGCTGGCATTCTATACACAGATGGTTCGAAGGTGGACGAGAAAGTGGGTTGTGCTTACGTTATTGATGGTGCAAATTCCAAGATCTCTTTGCCTGAGGCCTGTAGTGTGTTTACTGCGGAGCTCGTTGCCATCTATGAAGCTCTGCAGTTTTCACTACAGGATGCACGAATCCACTTTCTCGTGTGTACCGACTCTTTGAGTTCGTTGCAGTCAATTGCTACATGTTTCCCGCAACACCCCCTAGTGCAGCGAATCCACGACCTACTAGCCGGGCTGTGCCACGCTGACACTCAAATCACCTTTCTGTGGCTTCCAAGCCACATGGGAATTGCGGGAAATGAGTTAGGAGATCAAGCTGCAAAAGAGGCGATATCACTACCACCTCGACCAATGGAGGTACCCGCTAGAGATATTCGCTCTCAGTTACGCCTACAAGTTCTGGCTTTTTGGGAGAGTCAGTGGCTAGCTGACCCACTGCCCAGTAAACTGACAGCGATCAAGGGAACTACTCGCGTGTGGCGGAGCTCTTTCCGGTCACGGAGAGAGTCCGTCATTTTGTGTAGGCTAAGGATGGGTCATACAAGATCCACCCACTAGTATCTGATGAGAAGGGAAGACCCCCCCACTTTGCACCTGTGGAGCCGTTTTCACCGTGGCCCACATTTTCACCGAGTGTGTGGATCTTGCTGACTTACAAAGAAACCTTGGTTTGCAGACGACACTCAAACTTATATTAGCCGATGACGCGGTGGCTGCTGATCGCGTTATCCGCTTTATAAGTGAGAGTGGGTTAGGGCCAGCAATCTAAATTTTCCAGTGAACATTGACTCGACTTGTTCGTTTTTTAATGATAATGTTTTTGATTTTCCGTAATTTTTGTTTATTTTTATTTAATTTTTGTTTTTGTTTTATTAATTTTATGGTATTTTTTAAAATTTAAATGTCAACCTCAAAATTTTAAATTCAATTCAAAATTTGTATTCTTTAATCTGTGTATCATTCATTTTGTCCAATCTAATGGTTTTTGACAATGGTAACCATTGTCAAAAACCATTGACGAGTTAGGCTGTAACTGTTGTAAAAAAAACATTGGATTGGATGTGTTAGGCTGTAGCCATTGTCAAAACCAATTTTCCTTTCATTTGAACCCCTCACAGAATGCTACATAGACAATTAGTACAGTATGGATGGGGTTTGGTTGGGGTTGGCAGTATTGTGCTTGTGCATAATTCATGCGGGTAGAAATGGCCGACACAGCTGGATATAAGTCGTGATCTTAAAGGGGGATGGTGGGTGGGTTATGGTCAGCGGAGGAGAAAACATCTATTACTATACCATTTCTAGAATTATTATTCATCATTACGAAAGGAATTTTGGCTAATTTCAGTAGTGTTAAAAATTTTACAATTTGTTTGGGCCTCCTATAGTGTTACCAACAAACATGATTGGCCTTATGTTATTTTATATATTTCATTTTAACCCTCGCCTCGTTGCGTTCTGGGTAGCATTCTTGGCTGTTACCGCAGAGACCCGGATTCGATTCCCGGCTCTGCCAAGAAATTTCAATTCTGGTGTGAGGGCTGGAATGGGGTACACTCGGCCTCATGAGGCTAAACTGAGAAGATGCTAGTTCGATTCCCATCTCGGCCATCCTGGACTGGTTTTCCGTGGTTTCCCCACGTCTACTCCAGGCGAATGCTGGGATGGTTCCTAACTTCCGGCCACTTTCTTCCCAATCCTATCCCCAATTTACAAATACACATTAGCACATCCATCACAATAACGCAGGTTATCGTACAAATACTACACGCCCCTATGGCCACGATGTTGCCGCCCCTAAAATAAGCAACAATTCTCTAAATGCTGACTGAATATGCAGTATGGTAAATATTTTGGATTAATTTCAGGTGGTCGCAAAGAAGAAGTGCATTTCGACAAGATAACATCTCGAATCCAGAAGTTGTGTTATGGGTTGAACATGGATTTTGTGGACCCAGTAAGTATATTGTGTTATATTCTATAATATGTACTTGGGTTATGAGCTGATGTGACCAGCATTTTATAATCCTATGCTTGTGAACATGAAGATTACTTGTTAAAAGTAACTACTATTGAGCTTGCCACAGTGGGTGAGTGGTTATCGTTCCGGACAGCGAACCCCTTGTTTGCAGGTTCACTCCTGGCCGTGGTAAGTGATTTAAGGCGACAAAAATCACGACCAGCATGTCATACGTTGTTGACACGTTAAAGAACCCATTGGAATTCAGTAGGCCGTGTTCATAATGGCAAAATTAATCTCTGGGTTTTCCGCTAACACGAAAGTTCCTCCTTTCTCTACTAGAAAGCGCTATAGTGTCAAGCTTAGATATCTAACCTCCTTGACTTTCATAGCGTTCCAAGGAATGTCAAAATTTGACATACAAACTGCCCTCTGGGTGCCAAATAACCAAGCTTGCACCCGGTTCCCAAGGCCATACAATATTGATATTATAACTACTATTGACATTGCTGTCACCTTTGTGTGAAAAGTTACAGTTGGATAATTTATTGTCGTACGATACTAAAAATAGTTGGTTTTAAAGTCCAAGTTGATGCATTAATTCTGGAGGAGAGCAGAGCCTGCCTTTTATACTTTCACTTGGATAATATTGTATAACATTTCTTTTTCATACTTTGTTTCATATTCTTGGAGTCCATTACCAATTGAAATTACTGTTAATTAGGTACTGAAATTAGTCATAAGTACAGTACCTTCTTTAATGATTCAAAATAGGTCTGGTGATGATGTAGTAGAAATGTAGAAATAAACAGTGTGATCACTCCGCTCCTTAAGCATTGTAATTCATGGTCCAGCCAGTGAGTGGTGCGGAAGTCTCGCCGAACCATAAGCAGGTGTAACAAGTAGCACACGAGATTAGTACTGTAATATCCTGTGCGCAAGAAGTCATATTATGCGAGGGAATTTGTTTCTTTGGGATACTTAATGAATGTCTGTGCAGTGCTTTATGTATGCAAACAACTAAATTTTCTGCTGTTTTGGCAAAATGTCGTAGCCTACTGTTTCGTTCCTGGATATAAATCGGGGTACAGAAGAAAATCTGATGGTAGAGACTTTTTCACTCGCCAAAAGAAACAAATCTGTTTGCGAATTGGGCGAGAGTTATTCCGCGGAAAGATAAGCAATTGTTGATCAAAAGTGGAATCTGTGACGTGCGTTTTTCGGAAGATTTAATTATTCTAAAGGCGGACTGTTGAGCAGTGAACTGTGAGAACGTGGAACTTCCTCGCGTGAAGTGGAAATTAAAACCAGGATCAGTACCTCACATTTTTCCAAATTTACAGAAATATCTATCCACTGAGGTAAAATGACGGAAGGTGCCCATTAGGATACGGAATGAAGGCAGCCTTCCATAGTTACTTGTTCTACTTCGTGCCATCCTTACCTAAAACGAAAAAATATATAATCCGTCTTAATAATAATAGGCCTATAATAATAATAGTTGTTGATTCTTTAGGGACTTTGTGACATTCTGGTCACATAGCCCTGTGTGCTTGGGTGTGTGTAGAATTTTGTCTGATAACCTGTGTCATATGCAGTAGTGTGTGTGTGTGTGGAATTGAGGTAGGAAGCGGCCGTGGCCTTCAGTTAGGTACCATCCTGGTATTTGCCTGGAGTAGAAGTGGGGAAACCACAGAAAACCACTTCCAGGATAGCTGAGCTAGGAATCGAACGCGCCTCTTATCAGTTTTGCCTCAAGAGGCCGAGTGAACATCGTTCCAGCCCTCGGACCAGAATTAAATGTCTTGACAGAGCGGGGAATCGAACCCGGGCCTCCGCATTGATAGCCAAGAATGAGGGGGACATATAATAATAATAATAATAATGGCCAACCTGCCAATATAATAAACGGCCATCCAGTTCTTCCCTTCCATTACCGCCCTCCTGAGCAATATCATGGTCTTCGGATCTTGTTTCAACTTTGCCTTCAGTAGCCTATGTCACAAATTCCTTTGAAATTATTGAATCATGAACTAGTGATTCGTTATCTTTCAGTAGAAGGCAACACACTTCTCTACATCCTTAGGTTTTCGTAAGGCGTAATCTCTTTACTGATATTCATTAAGGCAACGTACCAAGGCAAATAATCGCAGGGTGTCGAGCGATACGGGAAATACGGGAATTATACGGGAATATTAGTGACCCGGGAAAAATACGGGAATTATACGGGAAATTCGCACTTGATACGGGAAATCTTCAAAAGTCTCATAATGCCTGACTTCTTAGCCCCCGAACGCTCGGTCGAGTCCTCCCGGTCAGTCTTCTATTTCGCCAGCAGACTGCGCTGCCACCCGCAATTTGCGTCGCCGATAGAGCACTAAGCGGGATGAGAACCCAGCCAACGTCGAATGCATGCTTTGCCTGGCCGACCGCCGGCCGTACCCTCTCCGCGCGCCGCGCTGGTTGCTGACAATGACATGCAGGAGTTAGTCCGCATTGTTATTCAGAGGAGACCTGGGTTTCTCGACAAGAGCAGCCCTTAAAGAAGTTAACAGCTTAAGATCTCAGAAAATTCCAAACGCGTATGTGCTGCAATTTCGCACCAACTGCCGAAAATTGTACAATGGTATCCTATGGCTGAAAAAATCAGAGAGGTCAAATCTTGCTCACAAGAGACCCGTACTATTTCCTGCCTGGACCGTATAGGGGTCGCTGAGACTCTTAAGTTGGAAGAAGTTAGCATCGTCATTGCCCTGGAAATTCTTTGTAATCAGAAGAAGTTGCTTTCTGGCGCAATGGCTGACCGCTTCAAGAGCAGCTACTCCGCACTTCTGAGACTGCCCTCCGTCACTGCGCGTTTGAAGCAGTTCGACGGAAAAGAGCCACGGCTCGACGTGCTGTGGTCTGAAATAGTGGCTTCAGCAGTTCCTGCCAAAAAAAAAACGATCTCTCAAGCTTCGTTAAAATGATACTGATTTTGTATCACAACAATGCAGCTCTAGACAGAGGTTTCTCCCTGAACAAGGAGTGCATGATCGTCAATCACAAAGAAGCAAGTCTGATTGGCATGCGTATACTGTTCAGGACGCTGTGATGGCAGCTGGTGGAGTAGAAAAGATACCGTGAGCAAGAGTCCATACTGCCCGAAACTCCTACGCCGTGTTAAGGAAGCAAAACAGGTGCAAATCGACGGCTAAGGTGGCAGTCGTAAGAAAAGCCATGAAAGATCTCCAGGAATTGGAGAAAAAAAAATAGTATTGTCAAAAGAACTTAATTTTGTGCTGTGTATAACTGAAGTTCCTAGTAACAATCTTGTATTTGTCAAAGTGACTTATTTAATTTCGTTTTGCATTATTTTATTTTCTATTATCTACTTTGATAAAATAAATCTGAATTAAAAAGTATTCGCGGCGTGTCGCGTGTGGAATGTTACTGTTTTTAGCCTTTCCATGATCTTCTTTCGCAGGGGAGATGCACATAGCCCACCAAATTGTTTTCAAGTCCGTGCAAACACTCAATCCAAATGCGTCACACATGCATAAATTTCAAAAACTACAAACAATATCTCACAGCTCTCGACATTTTACTATCAAACACCCGTCACCAACATGTGGCTACAAAATACACAAAACACGTGACAGAATTCTTCTCGTATGGGCAGGCATTGTTTCAGTCGCTTATTAACCACTGCCTGTTTCCTTACTTTTACTTCGCCGAAGTTCGACCCGAGGATTGGATACATCCCGTACAGCATGTGCAGAAAGAAACACTGAAGGCGATCTGGATATCGCGGTGGATGAAATGATTATTAACAATGGCAAATCATCAAGCTCTGACGAAGACAATGATGGTGGTGATGATGATAGGGACAGTGAAGGGATGGAGGGTGTCAAAGAAATCCTTGCCAAGTGACTGAGGATAAGTTATTTATTGGCGTCAGTTCGCTTGCGTCAATCGATAATAGACCACAGGCTATTGTTTCCCATCATAGTGTTCAAAATACCGTCTGCCATTCAATAGCCTACAACTCGACAATATAAAACCACGGCAATAATATCGCCACTGAGCGGCTTGTTTGAGTGCTCAGTGCTAAATATGTATTTACCTTAACTTTACTTTTGTATTATCACAAAATTCATGCAAAATGAGGTTCGTTCGTTTGTGAAATTGAGGTCATAACCCCCCTACCCTTTCAGTGATTACCGTATGGTACTTTACGTAGACTAGGGTGAAGATGTAAATGAGCATTTAAAAAAAAATGTCGCCAGTTGTTTGGTTTATTAACTTACGGTAATATTTTCCATAGATACTGAAAACTAGGCACGGTTGGATTTTAAGGTGGAACCGCATGTGCTATCAAATATCGCTTTCTTGAAATACCTGGAATATGTATAGAATTATAAACTGATTTTTGGTTAAATTAGTGTTGAAGGAAGGAAGCTTGTAGTTTAACGTGACCGTTAATCGCGAGATCATGAGCCACGGGACCTCCTTTTTACGTGGAATCCGAACCACAGGACATGGCATTTCACTTCGAAAATCTCACATGCATTGACCGGGAATCGAACCCGGACCGCCTTGGTGAGAGGCATACAGCTAGACCGCTGAGCCAAAATTAGTGTTGAAGATAGGCTATAATAATTAAATAAATATTAAAGAAGAAACGATGCGTTAGTAAATATTAGACCCACCGGTACGGCGAATAGCCTATAACTCGTAGCTTCCGTCACAATTTAGCATTTAAACGGGTCACGTTAATGCATAATATACTAATATAACAACCGGATAGCAAATTATAATAATATTCTCACATATAACATATTTAATTTGCACCAACTTAAATATTGTAGTCTAAGAAATGCCGTTTGAAATGTGCAAATCGCACACTTTGTAGGCAAGCTGTTTGTTATGGTCGTCTCTGATGCGAAGTTTTACTAATTACTCTTTTAGGAGACACTTGTCTTTGGAATATTCATGAAAGGCCAACCCTCCAGTTCTTATGTCATAAGTTGAACGCCTAAAAACAAAACCACTATCCGAAATAATAAAGAAGATAATCGCGAACGAACGATTCACTGCCAATGAAAATCAAATGGAGATTCGCGGACCGGAAGTTCCCTATGCATAAGCTTCGGTGTCATTTGAACTCGTGGAAGCTCTATACGGTTACGGTAACATACAATTCAGTCACTTCCCGTAAACATTTATTATGTGACACTTCTATTCTCTACTCTCTCAACCCTCCTCAGTAAAACATTCATTTATATCAGCTCTCCTCAGATAAACGGTATCTGCGAGAGAATTCACTCGCGCGCGCGCGCTTTGCTCACGCTACGGATTAGACCTAAATCTCGCCATAACCCGTGGGCTGCGGAAGTATCTCCAAAAATGCAGTTACACTTACGCCAGAAAATCTTGATTCGCGCTTTAAGATTCATTTTTCAGCCATTCGGTATGCGAACTCGAAGTCTTAGAGAGTTCTAAAATATACGGGAATTTGGTGGATTTTCGTACGGGAAATACGGGAATTTGAAAAAAGGTCATCGCTCGACACCCTGTAATCGGTATAACAGCACACCTGCAGCTCACTGACGGAATGTTACATCATTGGGCATGTTGATACTGGCAATCCCACGCTAACAAATGTTACATTTGTAGAGTTATTTTTGTACTCTTAATTTCATAACTCCAGGAAAATGCTTGGCTTGATATTAAAACTAAAACTAACCATAAAGCTGTCAGACCAATGTGCGACTAACTGAGGGTATTAAAAGAAAGTTCTACATGGGAACTGAGAATATTAATAATAACTTTTTGACAGTATTATTCATAATATAAGTCAAAACAATTTGTTTTGATCAGCGCAACCACAGCCTTTGTAAGGAGGTTTACGTAGGCCAGCGCGTATCCCATTTTTCAACAGCTGACTGTGTAGCGAGGGTCTGCGCCACTAGCGCTAGCCAACAGCGGGGCGCGCTTGAAGTCAGTCAGTGATGTATTCTATTCGTCTTGGTTTACTCCTCCTCTGTCTATAACCCACCCTCCTTCCTTTTTAGATCACGACTTGTATAGTAAATTATTTCCAGCTGTGTCTGCCTTTATTCACATGAATTATGCACAAGTGCAGTATTGCCAACTTCATGCATACAGTACTAATTGTATGGGTGGTCTTTTAGTTGGAGGGCCGCTCGTTATATATGCACCCCTGGTTTTTGTCACCCACAGTGGAAATGGGTCACACATAATCTTTCTCTAGACCAATGGGTTTTGCCTTGACCAATAATTGAATCGGTCATTTCTAAAAGGCCCTATGTGCATGGAGACTAGTTTTAAGAAAAACACAAAAATATGGTTTACATTTAAACTATTGATCTGACACCAACAATTTTTTGTACATTACATGTCACTGCCATAATACAGGGTCATCAATTTAAGTCTCGCATCCGATACCGATCACGGCGCCGCAAGCTCTCGCGCTGACACCCGCTCGCTGGCCGGTAAAAAGTGCGCGACTTCTCCCCACTACTTCGCGTCAACATACAGTCATTTAATAGCAATTTCTAGTGAAAATAATTATCTACAAACTTACCTGGTTTTACAAGAAATGTTCAAAGTGTTGTCCGTCAGCTCGCAAGCATGCCTGGCACCTCGTAAACAAGTTTCTAGAGACACGGCGAATTTCTTCCTGGGTGACGTTCGTTATAACTTGGCAAATATTTTCTTTTAACTCCTCACTTGTGAGGATTGTTTGCATATGAATCGAAAACTGCACTCTCTAACAGAAGAATACTTCGCATAAGAAAGCACAATGAATACACGTTGTTCTATAGAAAACATCACTTCGCATAACAAAGCACAATGAATATACGTTGTTGTATGGAAACATCACTTTAAGGCAACACATAAACTGTAAAATTGCCCCGAGACTGCACTGTATGTTAGGTCAAATCAACTAGCACTTCACAAGCTTGAATACGCCGGAGATACTGGCAGCTTATTGCAACATTCCCGATCGCAGCGCACGTGTTCATTGCGGGGAGAACGCCAAGGCCACCTTCACCGGCCTAGCGGCGCGTACATGCGGGAAATAAAATGATGACCCGGTAGCTGTTTTGATACAAAATTTGTTTGGTTTGGTTCATTAGAAAGGACAGAATAAGCTTCCAAATTCTGCAAAATAAGGGCCTTTTAGAAATGACTCTCAAGAGTCAATATTTATATGTACTAAATGTTTAATATTCTTGTGGTTATTTATTTTTTAATGATCACTTTTATTAAACTTGCTAAAAACTTTATTTTGCAATGTGATGTACACATATAACACAGAGTAGCATCATGTATTCCTCTTGTGTATGGCTCTAGGTGTCCTCTGCTGGGCATTTCAATAAATCGTCATAATACTCCACCTAATCATGTGGGATGTAAGTCATAACTTTCTTGATGTCTTCTATCTTCTTCGGGCACTAAATTCGCCAATAATGTTCTATACCCACAGTAGTTCCACACTTAAGCCAACATGAAGCCTCCCTCATCTTCTTATAATTCACAACTCATTTTTCTCATCCCTTGGCATCAGGGTGGGTCATATCAAAAATTCTTTCAGACAGAAGATTTTAGAGTACTATTGACCATTTTAATCTGTTTTGATAGTATGCCTATTAAGGGAGGTTTGATTGTTTTTCTCTCAAATCCCCACTTTTCTCACCCCTTTGGTCAATGGTTGGTGCTATAAAAAAAACTTCTCTCAGACGTTTTTGGCCCTTATTCGAAGAATATAATGATTGCATCTGTTTCTAGCTTGCTCTGGTTCTTTGCTAAACTGCCCCTTCTATCGCAGAAAGGGCCCTTTAGAAATGAAGGTAAATAGCACTGTCATCTCGTGACCACACTAAAAGGCAGAAAGAGGCCTTTTCAGCATGGAATGGTGTGTTTACCTCTGAAGAACTCCAATCCATGTTTAACTCGTTTTCACAAAAAATGTCATAAAGGGCCTTTTAGAAATGACCGATTCAATTACTAGATAGCAAGGCCCCGCACTAGTGATCATGGACGGAAATTTCAATTGGTATTGTCCCCTAGATTGTGAAAAAAGGTATGAAAATCATGTATTATCTGTATTAATGAAGTTGTAAGTGACAAAGGCAAGTTCTCGTCTCCGTCACTGTTAATGTCAATTATCACTACTGCACCAGAAATACGTGCTATATTACATAAATACAGTATGTGTTTTTATTTCTTGCTCATTCAACGACGGCATCCATGTTTGTCAGGCGCGTGAGGTCTCTTCAACTGTTACTGGGACACACACATGTCCATACTGTTGCCAACATGTGGGCTACTAAAATGATTTGTCTGGATCAAGATCATTGATGCGCGAGTACTCCCACTGTGCGTGACAAAAACCAGGGGTGTATATGTTAGTTAACACCTCCCCCTAGTAAATTTTGGTCTAGGCAAAAACCATTGGTCTGTATAAAGATTATTAAGGGGTTATAGACAGCAGAGAATAAATCATTTCCATATTATTATTTGTTTGTTTTTATATATATATATATATATATATTTTTTTTTTCTTCCTCATTACAAAAGATATTTTGGTTAATTTCAGTAGTTAAGGTTTTTTGTTTTGGTTTTTTTGCATAGCATTTGATCTCCAGTTTTACCGAGGTTACTAGCAATGTCAGACATATTAACTGACGATGTGTGGACAGTATGATATTCTATTTGCAGAATATAAGAAAGGCTGTAGAATGTTATTTGATTCATTGAAAACAATGTTGATTTAACCACAAAATTAATAAATATAATCAAGATGCAATAACAGTTTTTTCATGTAGCATTAAAGTTGTCCAGCGCATTTTTCGGCCCGACATTTTTCAGTCCTTTTTTGTTTTTTTTGTTTTTGTTCACATGTGCAGTACAGTACTCGTATTTGTAACAATCGTCTCTATACTCTCCCCTAAATTGTGTTCTTTGTCAATCGTCTCCACTTTTCTAATTGGTAAATCATCTAATCTAACTTCTCTTTGCTTATTCTTCAACTCTATATTCTATAATATTCATTCAATCACAGCCCAAGACCGAAGGAAATGGAGACTACGATCACACTAGGCGGGACAAACGGTAAAGAAAGAGATGAAGATTATGAATGAAGAAAGCTGACTTCTGTCGAAGCCACCTCGTGGGAAAATGCCGCTTTTGCCTTTGTGACAGGTTTTCTCATCTGTTGCTTTATGTACGTGCAATTCAAGAAGAACTGAACCGAGGAAGGATTTTTTGTATTTAATGTTGAACTGGGATAAAGAGAAGCCGAGCAGTAATGGTTTCTGCAAAATTACTTTACTTTTTGAGCCTCGCGAACACTTCTTGGTCTATGTTGCTGAAACCATTAAATATATCCACAAACTAATCGGCTAAGAATAGTAGAGCATAAAACGCTCTACAAAATGTGCATGGAACCACATGCCTATCATTAAAAGGTCAGCCTTGTTATAAGGTCTTACCTCTCATCGTGTCATTGTAAGATGCCTTTCTTATGCAATGAAAATAAGAACACAATGATGAGAATACAAGAAATAATTAAAATCTCTATATACAGACGCCTGCAACAAACACAGAACGATAATGTTAATTGTAGCCACTGAAAGAATAAGCAAATGCACTTCAATAGGTACATGGGATAATACTAATGACAGTGACGAGCCACAGTAGAATACTGTTTCAAACCATGTGCTCGCTGTTGTCCCTGCGTACATTTCAACACCGCTCGCTGTTGCTGTGGAGACCGTTACCCCGCTCATCTCCTCTACACACCTCACTTTCCAAGTGGATGACAGCTGTCACCGTTCTTCATTCGTAATACAGACTCGAGCATGCAGTATTCTGGGCAAATATGTTTACCATTAAAATATAGTGACCTGTTTTATATTTGTGCCGTAGTGTATTCTTAATTTCTTCTTTCAACTTATTAACTTAGTGGATCTGTAAATACTGAATTGTAAGAGTGTCTCAAAGTCGATCCGACCTTTAGGTAACTGTTGCAGCTTAACTGGTTGATAACTTTTGAAGATGTATATTTGTTCAAATCTATACTAATATAATAAAGCTGAAGAGTTTGTGTGTTTATGTGTTTAAACTCGCTAATCTCTGGAACTACCAGTCGGATTCGAAAAATTCTTTTTGTATATGATAGCCTGATTCACGAGGAATAGTTTAGGCTATGTAGCATTAGGCTACACCTCTCAGGTAACACTTAAGATTGCTTTTTGTTCAGTAAGTCGGAAGAACAAGCATTCCAGAACGGCTTCAATAATACCGAAGTCTATTGTTACCATGTAATGCGGGCTGCATCACGTCGCCCCTACCAATGTTCTGGTGCAGAATTGAGAGCTGCTTATAAATTGCAGTCACGGGGAGTAATTAGTGCAAAAAGATTTCTTAGGCCCCTTAAAACAGTTATCATGACAATAGTATGCCTCTGTATAAGGGTGATGGTGTTGGTGCAGTGTACTGAGGTTATCAGCTGCAATAAGCGTTGGTGCTTTCAAATTTACTTTTATTTATTCTGATCCTAATCCTTGAGCGCTCCAGTTCTGTAAAACAAATAAATCCACCGGGCGAAGCCGGGCACTACTGCTAGTAGAATAATAAATAGAAAATGCTTTCCACCCTGTCTATACACACAATGTTCATACATGTTTAGTTTGCCTCATTGCATAGTGGCTGTCGCTGTGAAGGCCCGGGTTAGATTCCTGGATCTGCCTTGTGAGGCAAAATTGAGAAGAGACTGGTTTGATTCCTACCTCAACAATCCTGAAAGTGGTTTTCTATGGTTTCCCCACTTCTACTCCAGGCAAATGCCGAGATACTACGGCTGCTTCCTACCCAATTTCAACCTCCATTACAAATATACACTCTAGTACAGACATCACAGTGACACAGGATATCAGACAAATTCTACACACACTGAAGCACATGGGGCTTCATGACCATGATTTCGCAAAGCCCCTGAAAGAATCGACAACTGTACATGTTTCGATCCCCAATTAGGTTCTGCCTAAGCTAACTCGGTTCTTGAAATTATAGTCACTTGTTGTGCTACAAACATAGCCTATTCACTATTGGTTCTTATATTTTTGTGTGATAAACGAACCCTATGAACACATGAACCAATAGTGTTTAAACTGACTTTGGTCTCATGAACGGTGGCATATGTAAGTTTTTTCGTTAATTTTTGAAGTTCGCCCATGATTTATATTTGACTAATGACTTCCTTTAACAGTCAAAACATGCCCCTTTAATTGACTTCTTCCACAGTATTACAGTAGTGTTGACTCGAGAGCAGGGTCATCCACACATCACTCCCCGAGCGCTAGTGCTCTAAGCCTGTGCTCCGAGCGCTTTGTTTGAAGGTAGTTCCAGTAGTGGCGGGAGCAGATTGGCTGGTTGAGCGTGCGGTCTGCCCGCCACGCCGAAGTGAGCAATGTTTGGCTCAACGTACATTTGTGAGTGTTTCTTTTGGGCTCTTAAGCTTACCAAAAGTAAACATCATGCAACGATGAGCGATATAAACTTGCGCAATTGTCTACTTATTGCTCTGTCCAGAAATATTGTACCCAATTTGGAGAAAATTGTTTTCTCAAAAACTAAAAGCTCGTTAAAACGACGGGAGCTAAAGTCACTCAAGGTCTGTACTATCTGTTCATATTGGTAAAATGTTGTTGAATTTTCCTCTCTAATATGTTCACATTTCAGTTTGGAATAAATTGCAATATTCTTTACTTAACATTTGCATTCGTTTCCTACACATTCCATACATCAGAGTGCCATTTGATTTGAATATGCGGTATATTTTTTATGGCAAAACAGCCCTATTAACATGATGTCAACAATCCCACAAAACGGCCGCATGATTGTACGTTCGTATCTAGTCCGTCTGTCTCAGGTGTCCTCGCTGCCACACTAGTGGTGGTAGGGGAAGGAGCGCTCTCGGAGTGCAATGACTGGATGGCCCTGCTCTAGAGGCTGACATTTCTAATGCTTTATTCATTGCGAATGTGTTTATTTATTCCTTTGTTTTTATTTTAAAAATAAAAATTCTTGTAACAACATTTGGAAAATTAGCAAAGAAATATTATGTCATCATGTTACCTTGTAGGTGGCCATCACGCTGAAGGTGATCAGCGGGCTGTACTCTGGTGTGACCACTGTAGAGCTGGATAACCTGGCAGCAGAGACTGCAGCTACCATGACCACAAGACATGCAGACTATGCCGTGCTGGCCGCTCGTATCGCCGTCTCCAACTTGCACAAGGAGACCAAGAAGACTTTCAGTGGTAAGCTTCACAAACTGCAACTCAGAAATCTGGATTAATCAATGTTATTGTATCTCAGTCTGTGTAGGTATATGACGATTCGTAGCCAGCATTGGTTGTTTGACAAATTCACATTTACAGTAGTACACTATAAAGTCCTGATTATCCGAACTTGATAGGACCGAGGGTTAATGTCTGTCCTTTCTCCTTAGCTTACTATAGAAGTGTTTGATTGTTAACAGATGTGATGGAAGATTTGTACAACTTGGTCAACCCCCACACAAAGAAAGTTTCTCCCATGATTTCTGAATTCCACCATGGTATCATCACGAAGCATGCTGATCGTCTCAACTCATCCATCATCTATGACCGGGACTTCAGTTATAATTATTTTGGTTTCAAGGTATGTATCTTCTTCTTCTATATGCCCTGCCCAGTCTCCCGGATGTTGGCGATCAGTATGGATATAGCAACACGGTATAGCTGTTCAATAGTTCTTATGCCCGTCAATTTTGCCCTTGAAAATGGAGTGTAATATTGCATATTTTGCACCATGTAACACATGACTAATCATCAGCTCCTGCTTAGAGTTTTCTCTCCGCAGTACCTGTTCATTAGAGATTTTCAACATACTTCTATGGAATCACATTTCCAGAGCTTCAAGCCTTTTAATGGAGAATGTATGCGTAGTCCAAATCCAAAACACCTGCAATCTATTGCAATCGGGATTTACTTTCATTCATATTTTCCCTATTTGAAGTTCACAAGGGCAGGATACCATGCATGAGTCACCGATTCGAACCATTTTTAATACACGAGTAGGACATGACCAGGCGTATACCAGGTGCAAGTAGTAAGGTGCATTTCTCAGCCGTTTTCGAGAAATTAATTAATTGCAATTACAGTGCAGCGTCCATGTGCGTTGTACGCTAGCAAAAACCCAACGAGCGCCTGTTGCAGCGGTAAGAGCCCTGATTTGTAAGCGTGAGATCACTGGATCGAATCCCACCGGTGAGCCTTTGCAGTGTGTTGTTTCTTCTTCTACTTTTTTTTTTTTTTTTTTACCATTGGCTATTTCCAATCACTACCCATGGCATGAGTCACTGCTTGCGGTGTACGGGGTGGTCTGATGGTTGACAGACATGCTGACATGCAATGAACGGAACAGACTGGGCCTTCAATGTATAAATGTATACATATACTAGAATACACCTGACCGTGTATAATACCAATGTATTTGCAATGCCGTATTTTTCCCTATTTGAAGTATTATGTATTATGTAATCTCACAAACATTGACCCGGATACGATGATTTCAGAATCCCTTTTCCGGCTCGCATAACACGTTATTACAATTGACTGCAAAATAAACAGTATTCACGACACCTACAGTTGTACGAATTGCCAATGTTTCCAAAAATAAACAAACCACAGAACTCAAAGGCTCACCAGTGGGATTCGATCCAGTGATCCCGAGCTTACGAAGCAGGTCTCTTACCCCTGCACCAAGCGTTCGATGGATTCTTGCTAGTGTACAACGCGCATACAGTAGACGCCGCACTGCATTTATTGCAATTAATTAATTTCTCGGAAACGACTGAGAAGCGCACCTTACTACTTGCACCTGATATACGCCTGGTCGTGTCCTACACGTGTACTAAAGAAGGAATTGAATATAACAAGTTGCAAAGTTTCCGCCTAATCAACACACATTTAATTCTAAGTTAGCGTCTCATGGGTACATGTTTCGGAATTTATGTCAATTCCTTCTTCAGCCCTTTACAATAAATATTAGGAATGGAATGGATTCTTCCTTGAATAAACTTAAGGCAAGCCAAGCTAACAGGTTGAAATTTAAATATAAAGATCTTAAGTTGAAGTTAGCAAACATCATAAAAGACATTGAATTCCTCAAGAAATGTAAGAAAGAGACTAATACCAAAGCATCTTAAGGATTATCAAAGGAGGGGTCAATAGTTTTTATAGTGTTTTAATATTACTTTAATGTTTCGACATGGACGAGATCATTTTGTTCTGTGCTATGATGTTTGCTAATATTTATTGTAAAGGGCTGAAGAAGGAATTGGCATAAATTCCAAAACATGTACCCATGAGATGCTAACTCAGAATTAAATGTATGTTGATTAGGCGGAAACTTCGCAACTTGTTATATTCAAATCTAATCGTCAACACGGAACCTGGAATGGATTCTTCTTCGAATATACTAAAGATGGTTCGAATCGGTGACCCATGCATCGTATCCTCCCCTTTTCAGAATCAAATAGGCACCTTATATCCATACAAAAAGGAAGATTGTAGTTTTACGTGACCGTGAATCTTGTGATTATGAGCCACGGGATATCCATAGAAGACCTGTTGCTAATGATCCATTGTAAGGGAAGGCGGGGGGGGGAGGTGATGATCCTCTAGCTTCTTGCCTCTAACCTAGCTAGACCAGCTACCAAATGCGTGCAATACCATCGAAATGAAAAGTTCAAGTTGCACATTCTTCATGTTTTCAAGCGTTTTGGGTCCACGGTTACATTTACGTGAGCATAAATACTTGTGGCTCCCTTATATAAAATATTACCACAAAATACTTTTTAATGGCTCTTGAATGAGTATATTTTACATTCCTTGGTCCATAACATCCAACAAAGTTTGTGGTAAATAAGCTAATTTTTGTTCATAAAGGAATAAGAATATTTTTGAGAAATGAAGACTTTAAGCTATTAATCATGCACTGCAGGAATTGTGAAAGCCATGTAGGTGGAAGTTATGCTGCAATTTATACCTTGTAATTGGATCGTCACTCTCTAAACTTGGTGTGGCGACAACTGGTGACGTGACCCTCCGCACATCCTTCCTTCTTCTGCCTTCTCCTCCAAGCCTTCGAGTTCACATAGGTCTGCAGGTATTAACTGTTCTCTAACGTTTGACCCCAGCCAATACTTTAATTATTAATGCATTTTAATCTGCTTTAAATTTTATGACATCTTACTCTCGTGACAAAAACAGTGAAATGGATGAGCCTGCTGCTTCTACAGGATGGCGCACGAAATCCCGGCCCGTCACAAGCATATACAAAGATACATATAAAGTGCGTTTGCAATTGAACCTGCAGTACGCCACTTTTTCACCAAATCCCGTACACTGCTGTACATTGCCGGTACGGAAACACCAGGAAACGTTTTTGCAAAAATGCCTTGCGTTTTCTCAAATGAATCTGTAGACACGTACGCCTCCACTATTGCGATTCTTTCTTGTCAAGAATACATCTCGCTGAGATATTGACTTCACACCTACCAAGTCTTCACAGCTTTTGTACTGACAATACAATACAAAATCTTAGTCGCAAAGGCTTTGCAACAATAGACGACTATGAGCCGTCTATACTAGCACGCTTTTTATGTGCTCGTGGTGGGCCGGGCCGGTTTTTCATACGCCACCCTGAATTTCATCAATTATTTTTCAAATTTATAGTACAGCCATCGTTACTCCCAACTTAACTTTTCAGTGCTTAGCTAGAGATATCTAGCGGTCACAAGTGAAAACATTTGAACCAGCCAATCAAAGCCAGCCATCATTTTTTTTGTTTTTGGTTTCTCGCACTATGGTAAGGGTGTCTGTAATTTAACTCTGCTCACCCTAACACTGCCAGTAACTACTGTGATACTACTTGCAGACGTTGGAGCGCTCTTACTTGCTACGTATCAATGGGAAAGTGGCAGAGCGACCACAACACATGTTAATGAGAGTCGCTGTCGGGATCCATGGCGATGATGTCGATGCTGCCATTGAGACTTACAATCTGCTGTCGGAGCGATATTTCACTCACGCATCTCCAACGCTGTTTGCTGCTGCCACTCCTCGACCTCAGATGTCCAGGTATGTACTTTAAGAGAGAATAGTCATCATTTCCCCTTTCCCAGCTGACACGGTGGGGGTGGATATGGTTCCTCTCCACTTTCTTCTGTCCCTCCACCATTCCTCATCCTGTTCAGTTTTCAATGTCTTATATTCTTCACCAAGTCTTGGTCTTCCTCGTCCTCTCTTCCCTGTCATCTGTTTTTCCATTGCTTGTTTTGACATTCTTTCTCCACTCATTTATTTGATATGTCCAAACCGTTTCAGTCTGTTTAGTTTCCTCTTTTCATTTTAGCTTTTGCTCTTTAGTTCTTCTCTTTATTTCTCACTTGATTTCTGCTGTAACATACTCCTCAAGAATTTAATTTCCGCTGCCTGTACTCTGCTTTTATCGCTCTGTCCAAGTTTGTGCTGCGTGTGTTATTATAGGTATACAGTAAAATATGTCTTGTACATTACTTCTTTAGCCTTCATTGGTACATCTTTATTTCATACTAGCTGAAGTACCAGTGTTTCGCTACGGGTCATAATTAAATTAAAATGTGAAGATGACAGTTAAAACAGGGGATAGGAGAGGTGCTGTGCGGAGGGAGAGTAAGGATGGAACATTTTGTCCAACGACACTGCTCGGCGTTGACTGTGTTTTATAGCACAAATTTACGTTTTACTCGCTTACCGTTAGATACACGAAACGTGACAAGGACCTTTCGGATAGAAAATGAAATTTTAAACCTCGTATATGCCATCAAAAGTTTGCTATTCCTTAGCGTTCTCTCTTTATTTGAAACTAGCTACCCGACCCGGCTTCGCCCGGGAACAGTTATGACTGCATTACGTGATAAGCGCCTTTCCCCCCCAATATCAATCGACAACGACCAATATCCGTTTTACGTCTCGACATGATGGGTTAAAGTCACTGACTGGACTATTAATTATATTATCATGGAGATGCATGTGCAACAAATTCTTGTCAGACGTAATTCAAGAATGGCGAGGTGCATGAAACACAAATTCCTCTTCCGTCCAATCTTAACTTGACTGTGAATTTTCCGGAACGAAAAGTTCACAGGCGAAACGATGGAAAGCCGAGTTGCACTTCCAGGGAAACTCCAAACACAACCACTCTTCTCTAAAGTTTTTAACTCGACACGACTCAACAGTTTGCTGCTGGCTGTATCTGGGGCAATAAGCTTGTCCGCTAGCTTAGCTGTAACTAGGGTGATAGACTCGCCCTTAGCTAGCTCGTAAACTGTCGCCTCAGTAGTTGAATGGACATGGTTGGAAGAAATTAAAACGTAAAAGCACTTATAGTAGGCGATGTATTGAAGATAGACATATGCTCTTGCGGACTTTTTTGTAGAACTTTTCATGCTGAACAATTGTTACACTCGTAGTATTTAGATATTTTTAACGGTTTGCCCAGCGTAAGCTTACAAAGCGCTCGGGCGCCAGGCGGTGTTTTTTTTTGTTTTTTTTTTTCACTGAAATCGTTACTGCTCGGCTTCCTTTGATCATAAATAAATTATTTTCTACAGAAATCATCCTCGCGATATCCTTTACAGAATGGTGAAAACCCTATCAAAATCCATCCAGTGGTTCTCGAGCTTACCCGTAACATCCAAGAATCTGAGACTTGTTTTTATACTAAGTAGAGAAGAAATATGAAAGTTAGAAACCGAAGGGTGTAGTGACGTCACTAAAATGGTCGCCATCTTCAAATAGTGCAAAGTATCGAAATCAAAAGTAGCCTATATGTTAACCAGGTAAATCAGCTACTTCCATGTAAACTTTCATGTAAATCAGACCAATGGTTCTTATGTGAATGAGCAATGGTTCTTATGTGAATGAGTAATACACAGAAACACACCATCTGATTTTCATATATTAGTATAGATTAGACTCCAGCCTCCGTGGCTTAGGCGGCAGCACGGCCTCTCACCGCTGGGCCCGTGGTTCAAATCCCGGTCACTCCATGTGAGATCTGTGCTGGACAAAACGGAGGCAGACAGGTTTTTCTCCGGGTACACCCGTTTTCCCTGTCAAAATTTCATTCCAGCAACACTCTCCACTATCATTTCATGTTCATCTGTCATTCATTTAATCATTGCCCCAGAGGAGTGCGTCAGGCCTCGGCAGCCGGCACAGTCCATATCCTCGCCGCTAGATGGGGGCTTCATTCATTCCATTCCTGACCCGGTCGGAGACTGGAAGCAGGCTGTGGATTTTCATTTCAGTATAGATTAGACTCCATACCTAGTGGTAGAAATTACTCCCAAGCTGTATTATTCTACTGATTTCCATTTTGAACAGTATTGTTCAGTCTGTTTTGTTGCTGAAACAAAACAGACTGAAATGGTTTGTACATATCAAATGAATGAATGAGTGGAGAAAGAAAGGCAAAAACAAGCACTGGAAAAACATGACAGGGAAGAGAGGACGAGGAAGACCAAGACTTGGTGAAGAAAAATGACATCGAAAACAGCGAGGTCATCTGCCCCCTTCGAAATGTATCAATCCATATTGCATAATGTGGTTCTCTACAATAAGTCTGTAAATGACTTTAGTAAAAATCTCAGAATTTGCCATCGGCAAAATAGGATTACAGATTTTATGCAACAAAATGATAGGTAGGCACTATTACTTGGAACATGTAAAATATCTACAGAAAATATATTGAGGAATTTTTAGGGCTGAAAATTTAACTTGTGTTTCTGATAACTCATATCACAAAGTCTACATACTTTCTCATTCCAGAGATGATCTGAATATACAGGGTTCTAAATTAATTACCTGTAAGTATCGATGAATAATTTCGAAACCATTGCCCGCAATTCATTCAGATGTTTGTCAAACTTCATGTCATATCAAGTTTTAACAGAGTCGGTAGAGTTCGCTCTGTGCACTCTACTTGCCCGTGTGGCGCGAAAACTGGAAAAGTGATGCAGCGCAAACAATATTTATAAGGAAGACCTATGTTTTAAAAAAGTTTTTAGTCAAATTTATTGTGCGATTGAGTCTAAATGTGCACCCTAATTTTCAAGGCATAACTTAGTTTTGAAGGGAAAAATAGTGCCTTTTCTTTAGTCTGATGTTTATGTTGGATGTTGACAGCTGTTTCCTCTTGGCTATGAAGGATGATAGCATTGAAGGCATCTATGATACTCTGAAGCAGTGTGCCCTGGTATCAAAGTCTGCGGGTGGTATTGGTGTTCACATCCATTGCATCAGAGCTGCTGGCAGCTATATTAGTGGTACTAACGGGACTTCCAATGGCATCGTCCCCATGCTGCGGGTGTACAACAACACATCTCGATATGTTGACCAGGGTGGAAACAAGGTATGTGTCTATCTTATCAGTGATTTCGGTGACATCATTCCTGTTTCGATTTTTATTTTTATTTATTATTTTTTTCCTTTTATATCTCCCCCTCGTCCTTGCACATGCCTAGTTCATTTTTAGCCTTCGTCATGAATAAGTATGCTTATGAGATCACCTTTTATCTGGTGTGTGTTTCCCTAATAAAATCTAAATGGCTGGAGCTATTTCAATGAAACTCAGTAAGGCCTATTATTTTGTCGGACGCAATGTACCCATAAGTTACCTTAAGAAACACTAACAGATTAGCAATAAAAAAACCTACAAGAAATTTAAAAATAAATAATAACAGAGTAACTAGGGTATGTGTGTGGAACGGCTGGACAAATTACCATACCCAGGTTGCATTTAAATTGAGAGAAGAGCACTAAATCCAAACTTGAAGAAAACACGAAACACATTTCATAACATTAAATATAATTAAAGAAAAGAACAACTTTACATGCATGTTAAATAAATGATATAACATAAATAGTAATAAATAGAACAATTATATTAATTATCAAGAAGCAAGGAACCAACAAAATTGAGAAGGAGACGTAAATTAATTACCTAATTTCAATGAAGAAGTTCAATTATACGAGAACCAATTATACTCTACATCAGTAGAATTAGATTCCGAAAATAATACATTATTATCGTATAGGTTCGAAGAATGGCAAGCTCAAACTACCAAGAAGATATCTCTTGTAAATTAATAAGATAAATCTTGAAATCTTTTAGTTACTCAGGAGCAAAGGTAAGGTACGTGCGTACTGCATGAAAATTCAATATGACTGACATAAAGTCGACATGAAAAATTAATTACATTGTTTCCGAGAAAAAGAGAACGGATAACAATCCCGAAGAGTATCCAGGCAACGGACCGGGGAATAATAAAATACATATCAAGTGGAGAAATATTAAACAGAGTCTTTATGAGACCACACTAACGAGACGAGGAAGGAAGAAATTTAAAATATTACAAAAATAATTTAAGGTTAATAAAATCCTCGCTCAAAAACAAAATGAGATCTGAACATTACACAGGTCGGCACGTCAGATATAAAACGGGAAAACACTATCCCCAAAATATATATATATATTACATCAAATAATAATTAAGTCATTGGCACTATTTCTTTCATACCTACTCAGGTCTACAAACCCAGTGACCTTCTACGACAAGGCAAGCAAAAGTGCCAAGATAATAATTCAGCAGCTCAAGCCTTCTTAGAGATGTACTTCTGTAGCCAGATTTCACAATTTACGTATTCCTTTTATATTTCCATATTTAAAGCGGTGACGCAGTTTTCCAAGTAGAGGACGATAAGTTGAAATCAAGTAGTAAAGTATTACATCCTCGGGGAAAGGTATTTATCTGGCCAAGGGCCAGATATCCCCGGTTTTTCACCAGCGAATTCGTTCCTACATCTCTTCTTTCTTGGCAATGGTTCCACAACTGGCGTTTGTTTATTCACAACAACCAGAGCAATGGCGGCCGTTCGGGCACGAACGGAGCCGATCGTAAGACCTCGTGCTTTCCTAAACTTAAGTACAAACATTTGCCACTCGAGCGAGCCATCGACTGGACAGAAACACGCTGAAGCTTGCCGGCTCACTAGTTTGGACTGTCGCTAATAGATACCGTGAAGATCAAGTTTTGCAACTGCAGCCGCCCGCGGAAACGACTGGAATGCACGTTAGTATTTATTAACGGGTCATTTTTTTTTTCTTTTATATCCCCCTCGTCCTTGCACCTGCCTAGTTCATTTTTAGCCTTCGTCATGAATAAGTATGCTTATGAGATCACCTTTTATCTGGTGTGTGTTTCCCTAATAAAATCTAAATGGCTGGAGCTATTTCAATGGAACTCAGTAAGGCCTATTATTTTGTCGGACGCAACCTTGCCTTTCAAAGTTAATTAAGATTCACCAATCCAGCATTGCGTCCATAACATATAGTTCACCAGTTCTCCGAAACTATTTAAGCAATCAAACTTTTTTTTTTTTTTGGTGTTAGAGGATTTACGTAAGGACATATATTTAGTATATCACATGGAAAATCCTTTGGATGGAAAATGTGGAAAAAGCCAGTAGAATATTTGGAAATAGGCTGTTTAATTCTTCACGGAACTACTTGTTGTCCTTGGCGTTTTTATCCTCCTCTGTCGTTGTTTTCCTACATAAATTTGAATACACTTAAACCCCAGAAATCCAAAGTAACCGGGTCTGTTGCCTGTTCGGATTTGCCGAAAAATCCATAATATGTATGTGGTATGTCCTGGAAGCTCTACATAACACCAGTTACTTAGTACATGTCACCCGATGTTTCATAGTGGCGAGAAAGAGGCTCACGACCTTGGCTGCACGTAATTCTGTTGTGGAAATGTCCATTAAAAATAATTGCTGTACTACAAGAGGCCTATTAGTCTTTGCATTCCAGGTAGTTACCTTGCGTTTGTTGCATTACTGTGCATTCGTCTACCCTGTTGCCGTTTCCATCCGCCGTTTGCGTACGTAATATTGTACTATATAAAGTTTTATCAAGTTTCAGTTTGAAAGTGTATTATTTTTGCATTTAAAGTAATAATAATATTGTATGGCCTCGGGTGCCGGGTGCAAGTTTTATTTGACTCCCAGAGAGCAGCTTGCATGTCGAATTTTTTGTTGTTCCTTGGAGTGCTGTAAAAGTCAAGGAGGTTAGATATCTAAGCTCCTTGACACTATAGTGCTTTCTAGTAGAGAAGGAGGAACTTTTAGTGTTGGCGGAAAATCCTGAGATTAATTTTGCCATTATGAACACGGCCTACTGAATTTGAATGGGCTCTTTAACATGCCAACAACATATGACATGCGTGCCGTGATTTTTGTCGCCTTTCAAAAATCACTTGCCATGGCTTGCAAGCTTGGGGTTGGTAATCCGACACGATAACTCGCCCACCGTGGCAAGTGAGCAGTAAAGGATGGATTTCCAAGTGATTGAAACACAGTTGGTGTAAATTAAAACTATCTATTCTCATCCACATATGGTATTAAATATTCTAGAAATTTTGCTACACACTAACCACTATTCAGGAATGAGTCCCTGAGGTGAGTGCATTGTGCCCAACCAGAGAAACACAGAATTCCCTAAGGTGATAAAACGTTCTCAACTTGCGAGACCTGCTGTAAAGGGTTATATGCATTTCAAAATAATAATTTTGTAAAATTAAATTTACAAAAATCTGTGGCAAATGTTACAAACTCCAAATTTGGATAGTGGTATGCAGTAAGTCCCAACCTTCTTGTGTAGGGATTCCAGTACTAATAAGGCTGTTTGACCTATCAAGTTTCTCGTTTGTTTGTGTAGCGTCCAGGAGCATTTGCCATTTACCTGGAGCCATGGCATGCAGACATATTTGAGTTCCTGGATCTGAAGAAGAACACTGGCAAGGAGGAAGTACGTGCTCGTGACCTGTTCTACGCCCTTTGGATCCCGGACTTGTTCATGAAGCGTGTGGAGAAGGATGAGATGTGGAGTCTCATGTGTCCCAACAGCTGTCCTGGTCTCTCGGATTGTTGGGGAGAAGAGTTTGAACAGCTGTACACAAAGTAAGCGATCACACCCTCGTACTGTTTATACCAGACTTGTTCATCAAGAAGGATGAAAATGGTTACACCCAGACAGGATTATAAAGTGGTGTTTTTTGTTTTTTTTACCAACTGAGTGTTTGTTCTTTGAAACTATATACCGTATTTACTCGAATACGACCCGCCCCCAAATATGACCCGCACCCTGATTTTGAAGAACAAAATAAAAAAAATATAAAAAAATCAAAATTATGTACAATCTTAACTACCGTATATACTCGAATACCACCCGCACATTTTTAAACAAATTCGGACGTGAAAAATTGGGGTGCGGGTCTTATTTGAGTCATCCAAATTTGAAAGATCTAAATTGCCCGCCGCGCGCGATATCGGGTGTTGCGAGTATCCGCTAGATGGTGCTAGCCTTCTTCCGGCTATAACTTTGTTTTACCGTAAGCACGCGGCGTCATAGTCACACGCACGTTCTCCGAGTGTAAATATGAATGCTACGAAACGTTTGCGGTCATTTACTGTGAGTGAGAAATTGAAAGTTGCGAGGGAAGCTGGCTGTGATGACGACATTTAGTGGGAAAGTGATGGTGATAAAAGTTCCGAAGTTGGTACTTCTGATGACGATGAATGAAGTGTTTGTGTACTATTATTTGTATTTTTAATCGTTTGATGTGTGTTATTTTAGGGCGACTTCAAAACTGTTGGAAAATATTTTGGATAAATGCTATTCTTTTTATTTAGTTAAGATAGTAAATAATTTTGAGTAAAAATTCTTTTTTTAAAATTTTGTTCTTCAAAATCAGGGTGCGGGTCTTATTCGAGGGCGGGTCGTATTCGAGTAAATACGGTAAATAAACAGAATAGCATTTATCCAAAATAGTTTCCAACAGTATTGAAGTCGTCCGAAAATAACACACATCAAACGATTAAAAATACAAATAAAAGTACACAAACACTTCATTCATCGTCATCAGAAGTACCAACTTCGGAACTTTCATCACCATCACTTTCCCCCTAAATGTCATCACTGACATCCATAGCATTCGAAATACTACATTTCTTGAAGCTCTTCCGTATGAGATCTCCCGAGATACGACTTCATGCCGTCAAAATGCACGAACATAGCAGCTGAACTTCCGGGCGCTGAAGCCAGTTGGAGTCAGTGTGTGCTTATCGGCCGCCATCTGCTCCGTATACAGCTGTTTCAAGGCTGCTTTGAACGGGCGGTTCACGCAGACATCCAGTGGTTGTAGTATAGACGTCGTCCCGCTCAATCACGAATACATGACTCGTCAATATCATATTTCCTACCGGGCACGATTTCCAATAACTTCAGCTTCTCACTCACATTAAATGACCGCAAACGCTTCGTACAACTCGTGTTTACACTCGGAAAACGTGCGCGAGACAGTATGACGCCGCCTGCTTACGGTAAAACAAAGTGATAGCCGGAAGAAGGCTAGCACCATCTAGCGGATACTCGCAACACCCGATATCGCGCGTGGCGAGCAATTTAAATCTTTAAAATCAGGATGACTCAAATAAGACCCGCACCCTATTTTTCACGTCCAATTTCGTTTTAAAATGTGCGGGTGGTATTCGAGTATATACGGTAGTCAGCTACTTATATCTATAACACACCAAAAACAAAATAAATGTTTGTTCTCATAAGTGTATTGTGGCGAATGGAGAGTACTCTGAAGGCAAAGCCCATCCTGCTCCCTGCTCCCTTACAACTTTTCACCAAGTGGCTACAGGGTATTTCCAGCGATTGTCCGGTGTTAGTACTGTACATTATGTACATTATCTACAATTCCCCTTGTCCAGCTCCTGCCATGTCGGGGTGTTAATGGTACTTCTTTCCACCGTTGACTCTTCTTCCACCATTCTTCTTCAGTAATTGTATTCCAGTCCAGTTTTCTATTCCTTATACTTAGAGCCCTGCGCGGATAAACAAAACGTTATCCACATCCGCACGGCTGTTATCCGCATCCGCACGACTCTTATCCACAAGTTTGTTATCCGAATCTACTGGCATTACAATAATATTTTCAATGTGTTGCTTTATACTTTATCTTTTAGACATTTGAGCAGAAAGTGGTTCCCCTAGGCTATTTATTTCATGTGCTATGTTTAAAATGAATGTTACACAGCCAGAATTGCAACCCTTTTCAGTTCGGAATGTTGATTATCCTTAATGACATAATTTGAATGGAATTAGCGTAAATCATCATCTTACATTTGTCATGAAAAAACATAACGAAAAAAAAAGTCATGAATATCTGGGCCCTATTAAGGGATAGTGGGGGAATTGTGCGCACTTAAGCAAGAATCGGTCTTGTGATGGTCTCATAATAGATAACACAGCTGCAGTTATAAATAAGGGTGCTTTAGTAATCCTATGTTCCATGTGCAGAAACAAATTTAATTCAAAAATACATTTGTCCCATGATATTCAACAAGTTTGGATTGTATTCTAAAAACTATCCGCAAATTTACTCCATATATTATCCGATATCCGCAAAGCCATGCAAACTACATTCGCATGCCGAAAAATGTTGCAAATATCCACGCAGGGCTTTACTTATACTATTCTTGACAGTCTAACCATCTAGCTCTGGGCCTTCCCCTTGTCCTCCTAACCTCGATGTTAGCCTCCAACACTTGTTTTGGCATTCTTCCGTCCTCTATCATAACATGTCCGAACCATCTCAATTTATTCTTCTCCATCCTATCATTCAATATTTCTACCCCTATTTCTTTTCTGACCTCATCATTTCTTACTGTGTCTCCCCTTGTCTTTCCACCAGGGGCTCACAACTTGTGGGACGAGGGTTGTCAACCACGGGACCCCAGCTGATTACAGCATTACTTCCACTTATTTGTGCTAGGATCCTCTCTGTAATTTTTCCTGTCTGCCTCCCTTGGTCAACTCTTGTTCTTTTCTGACCCCGATGGTATTAGGGTATCCGAAGCCTAGGGAGTCTTTTACTTTCCCGCCTTCATTGACTTTATCTTTCTTGATCCCTCTTTCTTCGAGGGGTGAGTCTTCTTTTTATTTTCATGATATCTCCTGCTTTCTGCACAACGCCCTCAAGGAGGCAGGGTGTATGTAGCCCCACCATTTATGGTGCACCCTGGATAGTGCTACATCCTCAAGGGCTCATGGCTGGTGAGTTCTCGAGTTGGCGACGCCGAGGGCCACCTGAGTTAGGTCCGTTTTTTCCCGTTTATCTATTACCTCTGGGGCGGACCCTCTCCTCTTTCCCTTTCCTATCTGCCTTTCATGGCTCTCCTTTCCAAGTCTCCTGTCCCTTATTTACCTTAATCGTCTGTCGTTTTCCATTTCTTTTTGTACTTGTGTAATACAGTACTTAGTTTTAGTTATAGCTTACATTCCATTATCATATTTACAATCACCCAAATCATTAGGGTCGATAACCCAGATGATGTTGTGTTTGAGTCTTCAGCTTTTTGACTGTTTTAATGCAGTCTCCCTGTCCTGAGCTAATTGTTTCATCTCTACATAGCTACCACACTCTACATCCGAAGCAATCTGTTGAACAAATTCTAACCTTGGTCTACCCCTACAGTTCTTGTCCTCGACCCTTCCTTCCATAACTAAGTTTGCTATTCCTGGGTGTCTTAGTATATGTCCTGTACCGGTGGTACAACCAGCCATGGCAAATTCAGGCTATTCTTCAATTAGATCCCCTGGAAACATTAAAATAAATATAAAACTTACCATTACATTACAGGGAGACATGGAATGCTGCATCAAACCAGTCAAAAGACTGAAGACTCAAACAACAATACAATTGCTGCATTATTGATTAGGTTGACATGTGTCTATACCTCGCAGAGTGGTTTTTATTGCAGGTACGAGAAGGAAGGCCGGTTCTTGCGTCAGGTCAAGGCTCAGCAGTTATGGTATGCCGTCATAGAATCCCAAGTAGAAACTGGTACGCCCTACATGTTGTACAAAGATGCCTGCAACCGCAAGTCCAATCAGCAGAATCTGGGAACGATCAAGTCGAGCAACTTGTGCACTGAAATTATAGAGTACTCCTCACCAACTGAGGTAAGAACATTTCTGTTGTTTTGATTTGTGCTATGCCAGATGACAATTGGCTATATTTATATTTCTTTGACACTTTGTCAATGAAATCAAATAAACCATGGGATGGATGAATAATACCTTTACACGATACAGGGCTATCACCATATAAATTCGGGGGGTGTTGGTGCAGCGGTCAAGCTGTTGACCTCTCACCGCGGCGGACCGGCTTGGATTCCCGATCAATGCCTGTCAGATGTTCGAAGTGAAATGCCATGTCCTGTGGTTCAGATTCCACGTAAAATGGAAGTCCTGTGGCTCATGATAGCATGATTAACGGTCACGTTTCCATCCTTTTTTAGACTTCTGTCATCAGCTTATCGTAACCAACTAACAATACCAGCTGATGATGACATCCCGTATGGTTTTGCTGCGTTGCCACATTTGAAAACAACTTACGTGTTTGTTTAGTGGTTTCTAGCGTGTCTTTCTGATATGTGAGCAAATACAGTATTAGAATAATTTTGGCTTGAAAGGTACTCCAGGTGTGTCAGTAGCTCTAAAGTAGTCTCAGAATAATTTCTTCAAACCTGTATATTCCATAATGCCATTATTGTTTATCACTGTGGTGGATGACATAATGAAGTCCATCAAAGAAACATCAAGCGACCTTAAAACCATGGTCTTCGCAGATGATGTCATGATGTCAGGAGATGAAGTACAGAGTAGACTCAACGAATGGAAGACCAAGTTTGAGGAGTTTAATCTCAAGATTAGTCTGAATAAGACGGTGGCAATGACTGTGACCGGGAGAAATATCTCAAATTATAAGAGCTGCCTTGTCAAATACTCGAAGCTAGTTTAATAATTAAATTATACATACATTTTTCGTTATACCAATCATGTTGTCCACAGGCAGGAAAAGTCAGGAATTTTGTTTTTGGTCAGGAAAGGTCTTGAAAAAGTGTGAAAAAATGGCGTGAGTCAGGAAAAAATGGGGAAAAGTATTAGAAAGTCAGGAATTTTATATTAACCATACAGTATTTTGTGTTTTACAGCCATATTTTGAAGTTACTAATTCTACTAATATCTGAAGATAAGCAATAACTCGCTGGACATTATGGTAAGTTTCCATTTTTCAGTACATCATAGTAAAAACTTCTTTTACCTATTTTTTGTACCCTTTTTTGGCGTTGGCGTAGGGGTGTGGCTATAGTTTAGGTAATTAAATACTTTAATTTATGTATTAATGCATTATAATTTACTTTATTTTGTATTTTAAATGAGTAAGGAGGCGAGCTTTGGGCAGCTATGGGGATGGTAGAGGCTGCAAATAAGATATATATATATATGTATTTGCTCAATAAACCATTTTTCCGATGTTACGATGACTTCGCAACTCCGGAATTTTGTTGAAAAATGGTCAGGAAAATCAGGATAATTGACATTGAAAATTCTGTGGACACCATGCCAATGATAACTTCTTCAGTGTGAAAAATTCTTAGAAACTATATTAACAAAAACCAAAAAGAAAATGGATATCCTTACAAAAAGTTATAATTTGCGATTAATATCAGTCAACACAGATAATGTTTAAAACCATCTTCAGAATGGTTAAAGTCTACGGGAGAAATATATCTGCTACAATTCAACTAGGAGACCATCAACGGGAATGTGTGGACAGATTCACCTGCCTTGGTAGTGTAGTCTCCAAAGATGCTCTAGCTAACAATGAAGTCACCAATTGAATACAGAAGAGTCCCTTTTCTACTAGTAAGTGAGGACGCTACTCTGGGACACGAAAGTTCCAAGAATGGTAAAGTTGACACTTTTCAAGAGTTACTTCGCACCAATATTTACCTATGGCATAGAAACATGTTTTCTCTCCGTAAAGGCTCGTTCTACGATGGCACTGATGTCACGACATTGCTGTCATGACATGAAATGTCGCAGCAGTGTCATTGTCGGAACAGTTTTTGATGCCACCGTCACAGTGTTGTGGCAGTGGTATTGCGTATTCAAAAGTTATGATATGCGACACCGCAGCATCAGCGGTGTCATGACACTAGCGTGAACTTCCACACGCAATGTCGTCATGAGAACAGGTTTGTGCCAGTCGTGTCATGACATTGCATCACTCGACCACGTGTATCGTGTGTAATTATATTATGGCTGCGTTTGATATTCTTCAGTTTCTGGAACATTATCAGCAATATCCCTTTCTTAAGAGTTCTTCAAACATATTCTCGTCGATTCGTAGAAAATTGCTCAATGACGGAGAATCTTCCAATGCCAATTCTCTCAGTAGCGTTTCAGATACTCCTAGTTTTCCTCTGCGTAGTATCCATTTTCTCACCCACACATCTTTCTCCTTCTTCATACATGTTCTCTCCTCCAGAGCTATCAATTCTCCGACAACACTGGCAACGGCACAAACAACGTCCACAATGTTGCGCGAAAATGCCACGAAAGCCCAAACTTCCATACCTATCGTGTGAACAGGTACTGCCATGGCAGCGAATGCCGTGACATTTCATGACAGCAATGTCGTGACATCAGTGCCATCGTGAGAACGGGCCTTTATAGACATGTCAAGGATACAGGCATCGGAGATGAAGTTCCTTACGTCCACTATCCAAAGGACCAAATTGGACAAGATAAGAAACGCGAAGGTTAGGAGAGAGGCTGGGATCACGACATCAGTTCTACACAGGATCAGAACATCTCGACTGGTGGTTTGGACATGTAGAGAATGGCCCTAGTAAGGGAGGTGGAAGGAAGGAGACCTAGAACCCGTTGGATGGACATCTTTAAGATGGACATCACACTTATGGGAAGAACACTTGAAGACATGGAGAGTAAAGTGTTTATGAACAGAATGGAATGGAGGAGGCTTATCAACAGTACCCGGGAAACTGGAACTGTAACCTCATGATGATGATGATGATGATATATATATACACACTCGCAGGGTAAACCCGAACTCCAACAATCCCTTGGAGGCTGCTCAGGGATGCCCTCAGAGTGTTTTGACTTGGGGGCCCATGATCTCTGGTGGCTCGTTATAGAGTAATTATGTAATTAGAACTTACTCGGTGTTACCCCAATCGTCCTTGTTTCTGTGAAAATACCTTCATAACAGTGAAAAAGCTATAACCAAAACGTACAATACAAAAACGCAGTGTACTACATGCAGTACTTACCTGTAAGGGAACAGTTCTGTGCTGACAGACCCTATTGAATACACTGTGCTATGGAATGTTTGAGATAATTTGTTCTATTATATTATATGTGAGGGGCCGATAACCTAGATGTTAGGCCCCTTAAAACAACAATTATCATCATCATCTATTATATGTCTCTAGGTGGCTGTGTGCAACCTGGCGTCCATTGCAGTCAACATGTTCGTTCAGCCCGACAAGACCTACGACTTCAAGAAGCTTAAGGAGGTTGCAAAGGTTGCCACCAAGAACCTTAACAAGATCATTGAGGGAAACTACTACCCAATACCTGAGGTATGACATTTCTCCTCTCTTACATTTATAATTAACTAGCTGAAGTACCCGTGCTTCGCTGCAGGTCATAAATAAATTAAAATGTGAAGGTGAGGGTTAAAACAGGCGTGGTGCTGCGTGGAGGGGAGAGTAAGGATGGAACATTCACTGCTCGGCGTTGGCCGTGTTTTATAGCGCAAATTTAGGTTTTACTCGCTAACCGTTGGAGATACACGAAAAGTGATAAGGACCTTTTCGGATAGAAAATTAAATTTTAAACCTCGTATATGCCATCAAAAGTTTTATATTTCTTAGCGTTCTCTTTCTATTTGAAATGGAAATGTGAAAGTTTGAAACCAAAGGGTGTAGTGACTTCACTAAAATGGTCGCCATCTCTAAATAGTGCAAAGTATCGAAATCAAAAGTAGCCTATATGTTAACCAGTTAATCAGCTACTTCCATGCAAAATTTCATGTAAATCGGACCAGTGGTTCTTGCCTGATTGAGCAATAGACAGACACACACCATCTCATTTTTATATATTAGTAGGGACCGGAAAAATTAGCATCTATTTGTTTCAAAATTAGCATCTATTTTCTTCAAAATTAGCATCTATTTACAAAGTTAAAAATCATCACATTGTAATATTATTTTAACGACTTCATGGTTACGAAGTGCAGTTATAGTCCTCAAACAAAGGCATTGTCAGTAGTTCTGCATTGCTTTCTTTCAAATTGTACCGTCTGTCTGTAACCACTGTGTTGTAATGGGACAACATACGCTCGCTATCAACATTGTTCGTTGGGGTCCACAAAACAGTATTTACAAATATGCTGAACTCTGTCTGAACTGCAGTTAATGCAAGCATGATATCACATTTTTCACTTTCTTTCATTGGGTTTGAATTGCATTTAGCCAACTGTGGCCGAAGACGCGGCGAACAATGTACAGCGTGCTAACACTCACGCTGCGCCGTATGCTTGCACGCGGCCGAGCTCTGATGCGACGCAATGCGTAAAGACGAAATCATTGAGATTCGAGAAGACTGAACTGCGTTTCCCTGCGATGTAACAGTAGGCCTACTTGCGCAACTGTTGTGGCGCGCTAATCGCTAATTCGAACGTGTGTCAAGGTGGCGAATTTAGCCAACCGTGGCCGAAGACGCGGCGAACGATGTAAAGCGTGCTAACACTTACGCTGCGCCGTATGCTTGCACGCGGCCGAGCTCTGATGTGACGCAATGCGTAAAGACTAAATCATTGAGATTCGAGAAGACAGAACTGCGTTTCTCTGCGATGTAACAGTAGGTCTACTTGCACAACTGTTGTGGCGTGCTAATCGCTAATTCGAACGTGTCTCAAGACGGCAAATTTAGCCAATCTTGGCCGAAGACGCGGCGAACGATGTACAGCGTGCTAACACTCACGCAGCGCCGTATGCTTGCACGCGGCGCCTCGATCCTTAATCGGCTCGTATCGAAGTTCGGGATCAACTCGTTGTTGCTCGCTCTTCTTGTTAGTATCGCTTCGGGTAAGTTCTTGGACAATGACGACTGTTGTGGCGCGCTAAATCGAACGTGTTTCTACCTGAAGGTTATTACGGTCACTTATATGACGGTGTCAGTAATGAATGCGAGATATATGCGAGTACTTTTTCCCCCTGAAATTTCAATTAAAAACATGGGGTGCGAGATATATGCGGGGGCGAGATATACGCGAGCAAATACGGTATATCGATTAGAGCGGTTGAAAAAGATATGCGTCATATTTGCAGTATTTCTCATGATTTCGCCGAAATATGTGGTTTTCGCCACTAAAATAACAAATTTTCGCAGAATTAGCACCAAAATCGCATATTTGTGCTAATTTCGCATTTTGGTCAAAATTCGCATTTTGTCGCATTTTGAATTTAGGTACCACAGTGCTTCAGAACACCTTAAAACTATTTAAAAAATGGTTTTAACACATATTACAAAAAATCGCATTTATCGCAAATGCGATTTTTTCCGGTCCCTATATATTAGTATAGATAACATTATATATGGATGCACAAAGTAGCAAAGAAATGCTGTTGTTAAGAACAGAAGGGAGAATGGTGTAATCTTGTGACATGAGAAAAGGGGCAAGTTTATTTTGTCTAAAAAATATGTCATGTATCTTCAAGTATTACCGTATATACCCGAATGTAGGATGAGGTTTTTTCCCACTTTTTGTGTTATAAAAATTTGATGACGTCTTATATTCAGGGTATTAAAAAAAACACATTAGGTTTTTAAAAATTGTTATTATTTGCAAAGTAGTATGTGGTGTTGGCATCTTGTAACTCGCAACGAATCAATGCGTTAATGAAGATTAAAATATGGTTTGTTATGTTTAATTACCATGCATATACGAATAGCGTACATTTTGAGGTTAGGATTTACGCATACACGTCATTTTAAGCGGATAAATAATATGTTCGAAAGCATACGGAAATATGTTTTAAAACAATCTTTACAAGAACAACCGGTTAGTTTTACGAGCAGTAATTGAGTGATCAAGGTATCTTAATTTAATAACGTCTCCCATTCTTGAACAAAGAAATTATAGAGTATGTCTTGGAAAAGCAGGCAGAGGGATTTCCGATAGCACGAGACGTTATAAAAATGAAAGCATGACCGTAAGGGCATAAATTGTGCAAGTTATGAGTTAGCGAGTATTTTTTTGAAAAAATCTGTAAGAGGCAGTTGATAACTAGGCCTCGTCTTATATTCGGGGTTGTCTTACATTCGGGTATATACGGTATAACATCTAAGAGTGAATTTTAACTGTTTGTAATTAACGGTAAAATGTGTCGGACAACCAACGCATTGGACACAGTTTGTTTAAATTTACGTCTGGTGCGGCAGCGCCTGCAGTCAGGGCAGACAGCCCAGCCAAGAGAGGGAGGAGCCATCCTGCCGGCACACGGCACGGACGTTGTTGGTGTAACCTGTACTTTCCATCACACCAACACGAAGAATGCAGGTAGCGAGCGCTATTTGTGTTATGATCACTTTGATATGTCAAAGTACTGGGTACAGAAGAGTAACACAGCGTCTGTGGTATCGTGCATATGTGTTATGATCACCAAAAAGTTTAAAATGTTAAAATAGTTGAAGAAAGTGGGAATGGGAAGCACATAGATATAGCGAAGGAATTAGGAATTCCAAGCCTCCGTGGCTTAGGCGGCAGCACGCTGGCCTCTCACTGCTGAGTCCGTGGTTCAAATCCCGGTCACTCCATGTGAGATCTGTGCTGGACAAAACGGAGGCAGACAGGTTTTTCTCCGGGTACTCCGGTTTTCCCTGTCAAAATTTCATTCCAGCAACACTCTCCACTATCATTTCATTTCATGTCATTCATTTAATCATTGCCCCAGAGGAGTGCGTCAGGCCTCGGCAGCCGGCACAGTCCATATCCTCGCCGCTAGATGGGGGCTTCATTCATTCCATTCCTGACCCGGTCGGAGACTGGAAGCAGGCTGTGGATTTTCATTTTTTTATCATTAACATTAAATTTGATCGTCGCGAAAGTGAGTCAAATTGAAAAACGTACTAGAGTGTTCAGTCTCCAGTAATAAGTGCACACGCATTCAAAGCGGGGCACAGGTGGTCCATGTGTTTATATTCAGTATATACTTTTTGTTTTTGCCCCCGTTATGTTTTTTTACTTTTTCTTTTTTGTTAGACCATTGAAAAATGTATAAGTGAAGCATTTACTGTAGAATGCTAGATTTGAAAATTACAGATGCCACAAAACACTAAATTCGAACTTGAAATTCTATATTTTTAAACTCTAAAAACCACAAACTCTGAGTTTATTAGCAAGGTTGTATTTAAAATTCTAAATGGCTTAGTAACTTTTATTCCTAGTTAACTATTCATTACCATGTTATTATCCAGCTTTCTTTTTGTTTTAGAAACTCATACTGTCGTGCAAGTTATGGAATTTAACTGTACAGGAAATTATTTGTATTTTAAATTGCAGGCGAAAGTTTCCAACATGAGGCATAGACCTATTGGAATCGGCATCCAAGGTCTCGCTGACGCCTTCATCCTGATGCGCTTCCCTTTCGAGAGTGATGAGGCTCGAAAACTGAACATTCAGATCTTCGAGACGATATACTATGGCTCCCTGGAGGCTAGCTGCGAGTTAGCTGCAGAAGTTGGCCCCTACGAGACTTATGCAGGGTGTCCTGTCAGCAAGGGGGTAAGTATTCTGTACATCGTGCTCTGTAATGAAAATAAGTGTATTCTAGACCTATAGTCTGTCTTAAATAAGTTACCAATAATGTAATCTTACCATTTGCCCCATCATTATAAACGTGATCAGCACACTCCTTAAAATGGTTCTGCTGTATGGCTAACGTTGTTATGGCATTGTTGTTGGAGTCTTCTGTCTTTTGACTGTTTTGAACCTCCCTGTTGTGAGCAAATTGTTTCATCTCTACATAGCCACCACACCCTACATCCGAGGCAAAATATTCTAATCTTGGTCTACCCCTACAGTTCTTGTCCTCGACCCTAACTTCCATAACTAAGTTTGCTATTCCTGATTGTCTTAGTATGTGTCCTACCAACCTATCTCCTCTCTCCCACTTGTCTTAATACCCCTTCATTTAGTACTTTTATCTACCCATCTGATCTTCTTCATTCTCCTTTTACACCACATTTCAAATGCTTCTATTTATCGGTACCTCTTTTCTGCTGCGCCAACAGTCCAAGTTTCACTTCCATAGAGCGCCACGCTCCCGACAAGGCTTTCAAAAATGACTTTCTAATACTTTTATCTATATTCGATGTTAGCAGATTTCTTTTCTGTTATGGCATTACAGTATTTATAATAGTCCCTAAATAGATCCGAGGAAGGTTTTTGTGTATTGAGTGTCGAACTAGAAGACTAGCAGTAATGGTTTCTGCAAAACAACTTTTTAAGTCTCGGTAACACTTCTTGGTCTACTTTGCCAAAACTGTTGAAGATATTTATAAAATATACGATTAAGAATTGTGGAGCCAGCCCACGGGACCTCCTGCCTATCTTTAAAAGGTCACCAGCGATATCTCATGCGCGAGGTGCGTCATGACATTCCTGAAGGCTTGTAGGGTGGACACAACTACTGGGGAAGTCCGTTCTCCTGCCTGACGATCAGTGGCAGTGGTGATTCACCTTGGCGAGAGTTGAAGGTCAGGATACCGAGAATCCCTGTCAGTGATTTGTTTATGAAACTAGAACACTATCGATGCAATAAAATGAGAGTAGAATAAAAATAATGATGAAGATCGTGATTAGCTTAGTGGCTTTCCATTTTCGTAGTCGGGGCTTTCATCTGAGAAATCTTGTGGTATGAGAAAGGACAGCCGGTCTTTAATCCTGGTCCAAACTTAGAATAAGCCATGGTGACTCTCACAATCCCAAAAATTAACCTATATAATTGGAAGAAAAGAAAATGTAATCGGAGGTAACTTCCATATGTGCATATTTTCCTTTTCTTCCTCCATAAAATTCCCAACCATCTTTCTTGCTTGGCTATGAAGAGGCATAACAGGATCTGAAGTTGTTCTTTGTTGCGGAGAATGTATCCTGAATCTCCTGCGAGCACGTACTGATGCCATTCTTGTGCAACCAAAATAAAAATATATAGTTATGTGGATAAAAGAAATAAACAAGTATATGAAATAAATCGTCAAAAATTGTATTTGCATTGTGCCAACACAACATGATAAAATTAACTGTAGCCTTTGAAAGAATATACAATTTATTGCACTTCGATAAGTGCACAGGATAATACTCCTGCATCTGACATGTCACGACTCGCAAGGACACTGGTGTTCTGAGCTGTCGATGCAGTGGGCATGGGAGCCAACAGAAGCGAGTTCTCCGCTGTCCATGAGCATATTGCAACACGACTAACTGGCAAAAGCGTTTCCCTGTTCATCTCCTTGACATGTATTCTGCATTTGTTGGTTGGTTCTTAAGTTTAGGGGCTGCGACAACGCGGTCATGTAGCCCCGTGTACTTTGGGTGTGTGTAGAATTTGTCTGATAGCCGGTGTTAATTGTGATAACTATTAGTGTGTGTTAATCTGTTGTTTTTTTTTTTTTTAGTCCAGACTGCAAGTTAGAATTTTTCAAATAGTTCCTACTTTTGCTGCCAAGCGCCACCGTCTACGACTACTAGGCTAAGTTCAGAACTTAGCTACTAGACGCCACCGCAGTCGGCTCTTGACAACGAACCTAGAAACCTAAGAGCGTTGTTTACATTCTTAACCTATCCAATTTAGTTTCACACAGGTGTAATTAGTGGAAGGATCTTTAACATGCCATAAATCTATGACATGGGACCGCCGGCTTTACTTTCCCTCCGAAGGAAGGCATACTGAGGGATTTTTAACGCTCTTTAAAAATCCGACGGCTTCGGCCGGGTTTGAACCCGCTATTTTGGGCATAGAAGCTCAGCATGCTACCGACTACGCCACCGAAGCCGCCGTTCTGCATTTGTAATACAGAGTATAGTTAGTTATTTCTGTTTTAAGGGGAGGAATAGCAAAGTCATCTACCCATACCCTTTTGAATTCGTTCGTAACTTAACTTCTTTTTTTGTTGTTGTTGAGATATTTTGATGATTTTTTGTATACATATGAATCTTTTGTGCAATATATTTCTAAAGAAGGATGTACCATGCTTGACTTGTAGGTGCTGCAATACGACATGTGGGGAGTGACCCCCACTGACCTCTGGGACTGGGCTGCCCTCAAGAAGAAGATCGCTGCTCATGGAGTTCGCAACTCGCTTCTGTTGGCTCCCATGCCCACTGCATCAACAGCTCAGATCCTGGGCAACAATGAATCCTTTGAGCCATACACCAGCAACATCTACACTCGCAGAGTACTGTCGGGAGAGTTCCAGGTGAGATTAAAACACAGTGCTGAAACAACTTAGTGTTAGGTTAATTAGTTATACTGTGTTACATATCACATTGGGTTACACTTTACACTTGTGTACTCAAATAACGTTCCTTCAGGGGCGTACCCAAAAAATAATTTGGGGGGATTTGGATGTCGAATAGACTGTTATGTCAAATATAAAGGGAAACAGAATTCCGCCTGATCAATACAACATTTTCAATTAAGGGGCTATATTAAACCCATTTGGATGGTACATGTTTCGAGGCTCCTCTTGGCCCCTTCATCAGCCATACATACAAACATATTGTCAATACAATTATCAGAATACAATTGAAAAGGTTAAAACTAACATGAGATAACATGATGAAACAAAACATAAAAACCATAAGGACAGTGTGGAACAAATGACTTAAGTAAAACTTAACCTAAGAAAGACTTGCGAATGTCACAAACAAATGGAATAACACTTAAAAAACAGTATATGTTAAAATGTAAACTTAAAATGTAATTTGTATGATTCTTGTAAAATCTTCAAGTTTTGATAAAGTAAAATGGCAGAATTCCGTGCCCGAAAATCTAGGGAATTCGATCCATGAAATAAGTTAAAAATATGTAAAAACTAATGGTCATGAAATGACTTTGTAGACTTCATATGAAGGATCGTTGACGAAAAGAACAATACATCTCCATGACGAAAGTCAAATCGGTCAAGCTTGAAGGCCTCTTGAAATTGAAACGAAACAAAAGTTGAGCATCTTGCAATTAGAAAGTCCAATTTCTTCAGGTAGACATGAGGGCATTAGGAGAAACCTAAATGGGCAATAAATTTAGTATAAGAAAATAAATAAGTGAACAGCAAATAAAATTGGGACAAACGAAAACGTAGAGCTGAAAAAACCTAATAGAACATGAAAGGTAACAAACTTACGTCATAGCAGAGGCAACGCGACTTCGACACAGGAAAACGTGGAGAGACTGGCCGGCTGAACAAGTGAAAGTGAACCGCTGAGTGTGAAACATAGAGCAGAGAATGGACGGGGAAGGGGAGGCGAAGGAGCGATGCCGCGGAGTAGTAGAGGTGGGGGAAAAAGGGGGAGGAAGAGAGGGAGATAGGGGGGGGGGGAAGCCAGCTGCGTAAAGAGAGCTAAGGTGGGGGAAAGAGTGGGAAGAAAGGGAAATAAGGGAGGGAAGCCAGCTGCGTGAAGAGAGCTTAGGGCGGTTTATTATAACCTTTGTTTGCTGTTATGATAAAATCTGATAAAGTGTCAAATAAAACATTGGGGTCAAAACATATTTCATTTAAGTTGGGGGGATTGAAAATTCTCTGTGCGGAGTTAATTTCAATGGACTCTAAGATATTCATTAGAGAGCCCTTATTAACACGATGCAGAATTTCGAGGTCATTGTCTATGTTGGTAAATTGATGGTTCATCTCACTCATGTGAGAAGCCATGGCTGAAAATCTCCTGTATTTGGTAGCGTTGACATGCTCAGAAAATCTGGTGGTGAAACTTCTCCCCGTTTGACCTATGTAGTTAGTTTTGCAATCATTACAACTTAATTTATAGATACCAGAAGCACTGTATTTATCTTTGCTGTTCAAAGTGTGTGAATTGAAAAACAAGTTGCTATTAGTATGACAGGTTTTATAGGCTATTTTCATATTGCATTTTTTGAAGATGTTAGTGATACTGTATACGGAATTGTTAGGATAGGTGAAAACTGTAAACAAAGGTTTTTCGGGCTTGTCTGGAATTAGGTGGGTGGCTGGTTTGTTTTTGATTTTCTTGATGATGTCATTTACATAGTTCCGATTAAAACCATTAATTTTGGCTATTTGATAAATAATTTTAATTTCTGTGTTAAGGTCCTGTTTAGAAAGGGGTAACTTGAGGGCTCTGTTAATAAAATTAGGTTTCTCCTAATGCCCTCATGTCTACCTGAAGAAATTGGACTTTCTAATTGCAAGATGCTCAACTTTTGTTTCGTTTCAATTTCAAGAGGCCTTCAAGCTTGACCGATTTGACTTTCGTCATGGAGATGTATTGTTCTTTTCGTCAACGATCCTTCATATGAAGTCTACAAAGTCATTTCATGACCATTAGTTTTTACATATTTTTAACTTATTTCATGGATCGAATTCCCTAGATTTTCGGGCACGGAATTCTGCCATTTTACTTTATCAAAACTTGAAGATTTTACAAGAATCATACAAATTACATTTTAAGTTTACATTTTAACATATACTGTTTTTTAAGTGTTATTCCATTTGTTTGTGACATTCGCAAGTCTTTCTTAGGTTAAGTTTTACTTAAGTCATTTGTTCCACACTGTCCTTATGGTTTTTATGTTTTGTTTCATCATGTTATCTCATGTTAGTTTTAACCTTTTCAATTGTATTCTGATAATTGTATTGACAATATGTTTGTATGTATGGCTGATGAAGGGGCCAAGAGGAGCCTCGAAACATGTACCATCCAAATGGGTTTAATATAGCCCCTTAATTGAAAATGTTGTATTGATCAGGCGGAATTCTGTTTCCCTTTATATTTGACTTTTAATCAATACGGAACCATGAATGATTGTACGAATAGACTGTTATGTGGCGAGTATCCCTAGAACCTCCAACATGGGGTAACAAATCAGACTTTTCGCTTTTAGGAAGGGATATCTCCACTCCACATGCTCAAGGTCACATTGCTTAGCCTCATTCTACACAAAACCCCAAAGTGAATTTTGCATATTATTATTTATTGAATATCACTTTTACAGTTAAATCAATACTTCAATCCTTGCTGAATGTCTTCTTCCTCTCTTCCCAAGACATTGTTCTTTTTTAAAAATTGAAATTTTTGTTTTCCATACCGACCACTTATCTGCAAGCTCCGTGTAAAGCCGCCAATGGTCATACAGGCATGAACAGGACCGGCGAGAATCAGATGGTGGCAATTTAAAGAGAATGAAGAAGAAGTCATTAGACGTCTTACGCTGCCGCCGATTACAACCGTTGAAGAAAGCTGGGCAAAAATGAAGAAAGCTGTTCACGATGCCATTCTTGGACTTACGATGCCAGGAAGACGTCGGATTGATAAGGACACATGGCTTTGGATCGACGCAGTCAAAACTGCGGTACGCAAGAAGAAGCAGCTTTACCACGAGTTTCTGGAAGACAAAACACCTTCTCGTTGGAATGCTTACAAAGTAGCACGCAGGGAAGCGAAGAAGACTGTTGCTTCGACAAAGTCGGCTCGGTACGCAGACCTCTACGTGAAGCTGGACACACGCAAGGGAGAGCGGGACATCTATCGCCTCGTCAAATCCAGGCACCATAAATCTCAAGATATCCAACGCTTCTATGGCATCAATGACGATAAGGGCGTTTTGCTAGTCGACTGGAAGAAGGCGAGAGAACGTTGGCGAAATTACTTTGAGAAGGTCTCAACAGAGGAATTCCAGCACAACCAGATACCTGTCGCTACTGCTGTCGAAGGTCCTATCAAACCTATTGATGTCTTAGAGGTTGCAGGGGCCTTGAAACAAATGAAACCAGGGAAGGCAACTGGTCCAGATGACATCGCGGCGGAGCTATGGTGCTCTCAGAAGTGGGATCCAGCGGATTGGTTGGCAAGACTCTTCAACCAAATAGTCAAAGAAGGACGAACGCCACTTGATTGGCAACATAGCATCACGATACCTATCTTCAAAAAGAAGGGAAGTCCAGCCGAGTGTGCTAATTACAGACCAATTCGACTCCTCTGTCACACCATGAAGGTCTTCAAGCGCATTCTTGATAAGAGGATACGTGCAATCACCCAGCTGACCAAAAACCAAGCTGGATTTGTGAAAAATTGCAGCACAACAGATGTAATCCACGCCACACAGCTTTTATTGAAAAGAATCAGCAGTTGCATCTTGCTTTCTTAGATCTCGAAAAGGCTTTTGATCGTGTACCGCACGACTTGATCTGGTTGACTCTCCAACAACATGGCATCCCAGAGTACCTTGTCAACTGGGTACAGTTGCTCTACGCGGAGCCAAGAAGTTACGTCCAAGCCGCCGCAGGAGCATCGGAAAACTTCCATGTAACAGTTGGTGTTCATCAAGGTTCGGCCCTGTCACCATTGCTGTTCATTATGGTCATGGACACGGTTACTGCAGATCTACAACAACCGTTTACCTTGGACCATTCTGTACGCTGATGACATTATGTTGGCCGCTCAAAACAAGCTGGATCTCCAACATCAAGTCCAGGAATGGAGTGATCGTTTAAAGTCAATATGGCCTGCGGCTTAACAAAGCTAAAACAGAATATATGACAACGGATGCTGGAGAAATCGGAACCATGCAAGTCGACGGCGATGATCTGCCTCGAACGACAAAATTTTAGTATCTTGGCTCTACGATAACTGTTGAAGGTCGTCTCACCGAGGAGGTCAACATAAGAATTAATGCTGCATGGATGAAGTGGCGAACAACGACAGGTGTCATGTTCGATCGCCAGATGAAAGACCACCTAAAATCGAAGATTTACCGCACTGTCATTCGTCCCGTAGCGCTTTATAGTACCGAATGTTGGCCGACCACGAAAGAAGCAGAACGTCGGCTAAGTGCCATGGAGGCCAAGATGCTTAGATGGACAGCAGGCATTACTAGGTTGGATCACATGCCCAATCAAAGAATAAGGGAACGATTTGGTATTGCAGCAATCAGTAACAAAATGCGTGAGGGTCGTCTGCGATGGTTTGGGCATGTGCTACGGTCAGGAGCGGACACCATTGCAAAACAGGGCTACACACTGGAGGTCGCCGGGAAAAGACCAAAGGGGCGACCGAGACAACGTTGGGCCGATACACTGCACAGGGATTTGAAAGGCGTCAACCTTCATCCGGACATGGCCCATGACCGAGTAAAGTGGAGACAGCGGACTCAAATAGCGGACCCTGCCAAGAGGTGGGACAAACGCTAAAGCAAAAGAAGAAGAAGATTATTATAATTATTAGTTTTATTACTTTTAGGTCTGTTTTAATATTTAGGTTACCACCTACAAATTTAATAATATATTTAAAATTTGTATAATTTAATTTGTGCTAAGAGGGGCAGATGACCTCGTAGTTCCACCCCTTAAAATAACAATAACCAACTAACTTCTCTTCCCACATTTGTTTCATCCTCTCTGATCTCTGCTTCCTGAGTTGTTCGATGTTAGGGCTATGTGGGTGCTTTTTTAAAATTTATTTTTTTATTTTATTTTTTATTTTTTTTATCCCTGAAGATCACTTTTTGAAGTTTGCCTCGAAATAAGTCCCTTTTAAGGTTATCCTTAATGTCGATATTTCGTCACTAGCCCTCTGAAGGTTAAGGAATGGAACAATGAGGTCATCTGCCCCTAAAATGTTGCATGGTCATGATAATCACTGTAGTTTCTTAATTTACCAACAGCTGTCTCAATCATACCAACAGCTGTCTCAATCATTTCCATAAACAGCAGTTCCTAGACTTGGAAAAAATATTTTCATGCAAATTGCTTTCATTCATACTCTTGAAAGTCCAAGAATGCGGATAACCTCGATTTTCCATCCCCTTCATCATCACCAATGTCCAAAAGTGAAATTTATTGGACATGGAAATGAACAAATGTAGTGTTTTACACTTATGCCCGTTGCTCACGGTAAAATGTTTCTTAAAATTTATTTGACAACTAATTTTATAAAAATTTGACGAAAGCAAGCTGTGTTGTTCACGGTAAAATTATTTTATAAAATCCGTGGATGTATCAGGATCGCCATCTACCGATAAACTTCTGAACCAAGAATCAGCTGTTCAACACACATTGGTTTGAGAGTATGGCTCCAACAAACAAAGCAAAAATTGCAAAAAATTGCGGCTTTAGCTACAATTATATGTCGTACATTGGTAAAAAGGAAGAAAAGAAATGCTAGGAAGTCCTGGACTCGGGAATGGATAAAAAGAAGAGAAGAGTAGAGGAATGCTGTCCTTGGTCGAAAATGAGTTGAGGTTAGAAGCTCAGAATTCATATAGGAATTTTCTAAGAATGGAGGAAAGCAGTTAAAAAAAAACTAGATCTTGTTGGTCCCAAAATTATTCGACAGGACACTAACATGAGGCAAGCCATTTCTCCTGAAATGAGACTGCAAGTGAGTTCGAAGCCAGTTTATATTCGCCTTCACCTCAGCCTGGCTTGTGTTCGGTCGAATTTGTGAAACATATTCGGCGATTGAGATTTATGCCTCCCTTCTTGCATTTCTATTGTGGTATATGGGCGTTTTAACCTCATACAAACACTGATATTTCTGGTACTCGTCCAGTAAAACACTAACAGCTTCCTTAGTCCAGCCGGAGCCTGCCATTTTCGAAGTGTTTGTTTACAAGCGAGCTTCACAATCTTCTCACCACGTGGCGCCAGCATCATCTTCATGTCATCTTCCCTGATTGGTTCGTTTCGTAAAATTAATTTTACGAAATAGAACATGCCCTATTTTATGGAAAGATTTATCAAATGTTTTATAAAACTTGAATTTGACCGTGAGCAACAGAAATTTTATAAAATTAAATTATTGTACAATAAATTTGAAGGAAATTTTTACCGTGAGCAACGGGCTTTATGGTGAGCAAGTTACTACATATGAAGTGTATGGTTGCAGGTTGTGAACCACCACTTGCTGAGAGATCTGACCGAGGCTGGGCTGTGGGATGATGACATGAAGAACTCCATCATAGGTTATGGAGGCTCCATTCAGGTACAGTTAACCATCCTTTCTTATAGTGAATAGTGATTTTTCAGATCGGGAATGTGTATGCACCAATCATAGTCATCTGGGTATCCTTCCAGCAGACCGGGTAGGACAACATGCCCCTCTCGGTTCCTGTCATTATAGAGTTCCTCTCCTTCCACATCCTGCAATGTTGTTCCTTTCTCGATAAAGTCTGCATTTACATGATCCAGCCACCTCCTTCTTGGACGTCCAACAGGTCTCCTTCCAGATATAGCCATTTCCAAGTACTGTCTGGGGATTCTATTCTCCATCCTCTGCACATGCCCAAACCATTTCAACCGTGCAATGCGTCTTTCTTCCATCGTACAGGTCACTTGCATGTCATTTCTAATGCACTAATTTTTAGTTCTGTCTCTTCTTGTTTTTTGCATAGCCGATCGCAAAAATTTCATTTTGTGTATGCACTAATATTAGTGTTAATTTAATTCATCCTTAATCGGCTAAGAGCTATTCATGAAAGCTAGATGCTTTTCTTTGGTGCCGAATATGAGAATGATGGACAGGCAGATAATGTACTCTTTATGGAGCAACTAGCCCTCTAATTTACAAATGCATTAAAATCGTTGAGGTTTCAATTCAATATTGAAAGAATCCTTATCCTGGGTCATAAGAATTTGCTCTGAATTTTACACTTCTATCTGTATTTCTTTGGTGAGGAAGGGTTTTCACTGTTCTGAATTGAGTGTGCCGTCTTCTAGTGTGGGGCAAGTACACTAGGAGATTGCGTGTTGTTCTGGTGCTTCGACTAATTCTACTGTGATGATAAACTACTCTTGTTAAACTTACGAGTACCTTAAAACCATTCACATAATACGAACCTGGAATACCCAAATGACCAAATAACATACAGTGCAGACTGTATTGGTATCTCTGGGAAAACGGATTGTGTCACACTGCCAACAACTCTTAGTTGATATATCTACCACTGGTAAGAATTCATCAGACGGGTAATGAAAGAGGCAATTGTATTGGCAATCGGCGTGTGAAAGAAGTGTATAAAATTGTGAACAGGGACTCGAGTGTGAGTTATTGTATTGTCTTCAGCAGCATGCGGTAAGGCTGTGTGTTTTATTTCTTCCTCATTGAATGTTTCATACTTGAGCAGGATTATTGTGCTCCATTATTAATAGCTGTGGCCTGTGGAAGCCATTAGTATATGGTTTTGTTTATGAAGGAGGGGGAGTGGGTTTAAGAGAGCCATGAAGTGGTGACTTTGAGGATGGTAGAGTTATAAACAGCACTTACACCTTGCGTGCGCCGAACATTTGAGTAGCAGGATAACGGCTACAACTCGCTGCATTGCTAGTTTGCTCCACGGACACAACAATGGTACGAAACACACAGAACAATATTTATTGATTCTAACGTAGAGCAGCCATCTTTACTTCCGACTTGAAGTTTCAGTGTTAAGCTACCGCTATCTAGTGTTCAGAAGTGAAACTAGCCAATCACAGGCAGTCATTCAAATCGGTATACCACGAAAAATCGAGTGTCGTTCGCTAAATCGCAACATCGTGAACGAAACTCGATTTGTCGTGATATATCGATTTGAATGGCTGCCTGTGATTTGCTAGTTAAGTGATTTCACTTCTGACCACTAGATAGCGTATACTCGAATACCACCCGCAAATTTTTAAACAAATTCGGACGTGAAAAATTGGGGTGCGGGTCTTACTTGAGTCATCCGAATTTGAAAGATCTAAATTGCCCGCCACGCGCGATATCGGGTGTTGCGAGTATCCGCTAGATGGTGCTAGCCTTCTTCCGGCTATAACTTTGTTTTACCGTAAGCACGCAGCGTCATACAGTCACGCGCACGTTCTCCGAGTGTAAACATGATTGCTACGAAACGTTTGCGGTCATTTACTGTGAGTGAGAAATTGAAAGTTGTGAGGGAAGCTGAAGTTATTGGAAATCGTGCCCGGTAGGAAATATGATATTGACGAGTCATGTATTCGTGATTGAGCAGGATGACGTCTATGCTACAACCACGGGATGTCTGCGTGAACCGCCCGTTCAAAGCAGCCTTGAAACAGCTGTATACGGAGCGAATGGCGGCCGATAAGCACACACTGACTCCAACTGGTCGTATTCAGCGCCCGGAAGTTCAGCTGCTGTGTTCGTGGATTTTGGCAGCATGGAATCGTATCTCTGGAGATCTCGTACGGAAGAGCTTCAAGAAATGTAGTACCGTATATACCCGAATGTAAGACGAGGTTTTTCCCCACTTTTTGTGTTATAAAAATTTGGGGTCGTCTTATATTCAGGGTATTAAAAAAAAATTAAATTGTTATTATTATTTGCAAAGTAGTATGTGGTGTTGGCATCTTGTAACTCACAACAAATCAATGTATTAATGAAGATTAAAATATGGTTTGTTATGTTTAATTACCATGCATATACGAATAGCGTACATTTTAAGGTTAGGATCTACGCATACACGTCATTTTAAGCAGATAAATTATATGTTCGAAAGCATACGGAAATATGTTTTAAAACAATCTTTACAAGAACAACCAGTCAGTTTTACGAGCAGTAATTGAGTGATCAACGTATCTTAGTTTAACAACGTCTCCCATTCTTGAACAAAGAAATTATAGAGTACGTCTTGGAAAAGCGGGCAGAGGGATTTCCGATAACACGAGACGTTATAAAAATGAAAGCACGACCTTAAGGGCATATATTGTGTAAGTTATGAGTTAGCGAGTACTTTTTTGAAAAATCTGTAAGAGGCAGTTGATAACTAGGCCTCGTCTTAAATTCAGGGTCGTCTTACATTCGGGTATATACGGTATTTCTAATGCTTTGGATGTCGGTGATGACGACATTTAGTGGGAAAGTGATGGTGATAAAAGTTCCGAAGTTGGTACTTCTGATGACGAAGTGTTTGTGTACTTTTATTTGTATTTTTAATCGTTTGATGTGTGTTATTTTACGACGACTTCAAAACTGTTGGAAACTATTTTGGATAAATGCTATTCTGTTTATTTAGTTAAGATTGTTTGTTTTTTCAAAATCAGGGTGCGGGTCTTATTCGGGGGCGGGTCGTATTCGAGTAAATACGGTAGCTGTATCATAGCACTGATAGTTCAAGTCAGAAGTAAGGATGGCTCTACTATAAACAATGTACAGACAAAACTTTATTTAAAAAGAAATAGATAACCATTGTACATAGCCTTTCTCAATATGCCATAATTTGAACAGACAATAGTGCCAGTATGTTACATAAGTCATCTTATATTTATAGAACATCCCAGGGATTCCAGACAGTATAAAGGCACTATATAAGACCGTATGGGAGATCTCGCAGAAGACTATAATCAAGATGGCGGCAGAACGTGGAGCCTTCATTGATCAGAGCCAGTCTCTCAACATCCACATTGCCGAACCAAACTATGGCAAGCTCACATCCATGCACTTCTACGCTTGGAAGGAGGTAAGTGTAACTTCCAGGAATGACAATATGTAAACCACCCCGTTGGAATCCAAGAACTGCTCTGATTCCTATACAGTAGAACCTCGATGCATCGTTCCCGGAACTGTCGTTTTCCCGTATGCATCGTTCAATTTATTTAGTCCCGAAAATTTTTCATATAAACTAATGTTAAATTTCCCCGTTTCTATCGTTCCGCGAACTTTCGTTTTTTCGCATGGATCGTCAAAACATCACTAGTCCTTGGCCACAATTTTCCCGCATTGATCGTTTATGAGAAAAATATATGCAAACGTTCTTTTGAATTTGAAGCAGCATAGAATGGCGGCAACCTGTTACGCGAGAATGTACGAGGTACGAACGATTAGGAGTTCCTAGGCTTGAGCAAGTTTCTCGGCTGAAGCAAGGTTCAAGTAGGCTGGACTGCAGTGCGCAGATGGTTTACGCGCAACCACACGATATAACCACGCCTACGAGCCTTCAGGCGCCAGCGATCCTGCTCGAAGCGCCAAGCCGTCATTGTGCTGTTTCATTTCATTCTGAGTGGTTCTGTGTAGTATCTTGGTTGTGTGCGGCGATTATAATTTTATCTGTAGTTCGTAATTACGTTGTCTTTCTCATTTTAGTTCCTGTGTAGTATTGTTATTCAGGACATGTCACGTCCCGTGAAAAAGTAAGAACTCGCCAAGAACGCTTGAAAATTATAGAAGAAATTGAATCAAATCCTTTCGAAAAAAGAGTTGTTACCGCTAAACGTCTTGGGTTAGCACCTTCAACTTTAAATTCCATATTTGCCAAGAAGAATGAGATAAGAGAGCAAATTGATAAATGTGGCAGTTCCAGCAAAAAAAGTCCTCTCGGCACGCCGGAAGGCGGAGGTAGATTTCACCGGACAAACTTGGGGATAGGCGAAAATAGGCAGAATATGCAGATTTTCGTAGAAGGATCAGACCTCATTTATTGCGAGAAGGTATTTTATAATTGGAGCTTAATTAACTTTGTTTTTCGTCATTTTATGCTTATTTTAAACATTTTATTGTCTTATGGGAACGGTAACCTTCTTGTCATTTGGGGTCCATTTTTATACTTGTGGTCACACTGTCCTTATGCTAGGTTTCGACACTGATGTGCAACTATGTAACGGTCTGTTACTTCTTCACGCAAAATTATATCTACCGCAGAGATTTTGGTTGGTTCCTCAGTTTAGGGGCTGCGACAACGCGGTCATGTAACACCGTGTACTTTGGGATGGCTGTATTAGTCTGTAATTCAGGTAAGGACTGCAGACGGTCAATTTCAAGCAGTAGTTACTAATGTTGCTACCAGGTACTACCGTCAACGACACCTAGCTGTGAACTTGGCTACTAGATGCCACCGCAACCAGCAACTCGCAACGAACGTTGGAACTTCCCCTCCAAAGGAAAGCATACTGAGGGATTTTTGGCGCTCTTAGAAAATCCAACGACTTCGGCCGGCTTTGAACTCGCGACCTTGGGCATAAACATTCAGCATGCTACCAGTTACGTCACCGAAGCCGCTTCACACTTAGATGGAAATCTGAATCTGATCTCGTGCAAGTGCGTTATCTTGGCAACGTCTGATGGCTCATCCCTCATCAATTTAGTAGTGTTGCCATGGCAACCACTGATAGGTCTTGGCATTTTCTTATAATTCCGAAATTATTTTTCTCATCCCTTGGCATAATGGTGGGTTATATCAAAAATTCTTTCAGACAAAAGTTTTAGGTAATTATTATGGGAATATTGTCCATTTTGTACGGTTTTGATATTGTGCCTATTAAGAGAGATATGATTAATGTTTCCCGAAAAACCCACTTTTTCCCACCCCTTTGGTCAATGGTTGGTGCTATAAAAAAAACTCTTCAAACATACATTTTTGGGCTTTATCCGACACATAGTATGAATGTTGAACGGATTCGATATTTCACATATTAAGAGAGTTATAGCAATATTTCACTTTTTCGAAAAAAAAGCCCCCCATTTTCACCCCCCAACGACCGATTTAGCCCAGTAACGAACTCGACCGAGATTTTATAGGTATACGTATTCGGTAAAAAATTCAAAGTGATTGGTACAAAATTACGGCAGTTATCGTGTCCACAATAAACTGATATACATATACATACATAAATTATATATAACTGTTGAACTGACGGTGGTTTTGGGGCCTGGGGATGTGAAACGCGAAGATATGTCGAAATTTTCCGGAAGTCGAAACATGGTACCCATTGCAATAGTTATCTTTCTAACGAAATCTACCTCTGGTTGGTTCCTCAGTTTAGGGGCTGCGACAACGCGGTCATCTAACCCCGTGTACTTTGGGTGAGTGTAGAATCTGTCTGATACACGGTGTGAATTGTAATGGCTGTATTAGTCTTAATTCATGTAAGTACTGCAGACGGTCAATTTCAAGCAGTAGTTCCTAATGTTGCTACCAGGTACAACCGTCAACGACACCTAGCTGTGAACTTGGCTACTAGATGCCACCCCAACCATCAACTCGCAACGAACGTTGGAACTTCCCCTCCAAAGGAAAGCATACTGAGGGATTCTAGTGCTCTTAGAAAATCCGACGACTTCGGCCGGCTTTGAAACCGCGACATTGGGCATAGACATTCAGCATGCTACCAGTTACGTCACCGAAGCCGCTTCCCACTTTATCAGGCGGCTTTGGTGGCGTAGTCGGTAACATGCTGAGCTTCTATGCCCAAGATACCGGGTTCAAACCCGGCTGAAGCCGTCGGATTTTTTAAGAGCGTTAAATATCCCTCAGTATGCCTTCCTTCGGAGGGGAAGTAAAGCCGGCGGTCCCATGTCATAGATTTATGGCATGTTAAAGATCCTTCCACTAATTGCACCTGTGTGAAGCTAAATTGGATAGGTTAAGAATGTATACAACGCTCTTAGGTTTCTATGTTCGTTGCCAAGAGCCGACTGCGGCGGCGTCTAGTAGCTCAGTTCTGAACTTGGCCTCGTAGTCGTTGACAGTGGCGCTTGGCGGCAAAAGTAGGAACTATCTGAAAAATTGTTAGTTGCAGTACTTAAATTAACAAACAGATAACACACACTAATACAGTCATCACAATTAACACCGGTTATCAGACAGATTCTACACACACCCAAAGTACACGGGGCTACATGACCGCATTGTCGCAGCCCCTAAACTTAAGAACCAACCAACCACTTAATCAGATGGAAATACTGAATCTGATCTCGTGCAAGTGCGTTGTCATGGCAACGTCTGATGGTCCATGCCTCATCAATTTAGTAGTGTTGCCATGGCAACCACTGATAGCTCTTGGCATTTTCTTATAATTCCGAAATCATTTTTCTCGTCCCTTGGCGTAATGGTGGGTCATATCAAAAATTCTTTCAGACAAAAGTTTTAGGTAATTATTAGGGGAATATTGTCCATTTTGTACGGTTTTGATATTGTGCCTATTAAGAGAGATATGATTAATGTTTCCCGAAAAACCCACTTTTTTCCACCCCTTTGGTCAATGGTTGGTGCTATCAAAAATCTTATTTGACATAAATTTTTGGCACTTATCCGACACATATTATGAACTTTGAATGGATTCGATATTGCACGTATTAAGAGAGTTATAGCGAAATTTCACTTTTTCGAAAAAAGCCCCCCATTTTCACCCCCTTCGACCGATTTAGCCCAGTAACGAACTCGACCGAGATTTTATAGGTATACATCTTCGGTAAAAAATTCGAAGTAATTGGTGCAAAATTACGGCAGTTATAGTGTCCACAAGAAACTGATATATATATATACATAAATTATATATAAACTTTTGAACTGACTGTGGTTTTGGGGTCTGGGGGATGTGAAACGCGAAGATATGTCGAAATTTTCCGGAAGTCGAAACATGGGACCCATTGCAATAGTTAGCTTTCTAATGAAATCTACCTAAAAGGAAAACTGGAAGAGAATCTACATTCGCGGAGCTCGAGAATGTCCTTTTCACTTGGTACCAGCAAGCAAGGGCTTCCAATATCCCTATAGATGGAACAATTTTACGGGAGAAAGCCAAGAAGATAGCTGCAAGATTGAAGATTGATAATTTTGCTGCATCGAATGGATGAATCGCTCGATTTAAAGTGCAACATGGGCTAGTCTTCAAGAAGGTTTGCGGAGAAAGTGCTTCCGTGGACACGGAAGGTAAGGAGCTGTGGTTCGAGAGACAGCCTTCGCTACTAGAAGGTTACGAGTCGCGAGACGTATACAACGCGGACTTTTTTACAGTGTCCTTCCGGACAGAACACTGGCGCTGAAGGGTGAATCTTGCCATGGGGGCAAAATTTCAAAACAACGACTAACTGTTCTGCTGTGTGTGAACACTGATGGCAGTGATAAGAGAGTGCCAGTCGTAGTGGGAAAATCATTAAAACCACGTTGTTTTAAGAACACGAAGAAAATACTGTGACGTATCATGCAAAGAAAAAAGCTTGGATGACCACTGAATTATTTTTACAATTTTTAAGATCATTTGATGACTATCGGTGCACAAGGAAGGAAAGTCGTCCTCTTTGTGGATAATTGTGCCGCTCATCCACAGGACACGTCATTTCGAAAGTTGTGCATTTCCCCCCAAATTGTACCAGCGTGTTGCAACCTCTTGATCTTGGGGTGATAAAATGCTTCAAGCAGCTGTACCGTAAGCGCCTAGTGCAAACTGCTGTGTGCTTGTTGGATGCCGGGAAGGAAACGAGTAAGAAAATCGATATACTGAAAGTGATTCATTTCACAGTAGCAGCTTGGCAGCAGGTGTCCCAGCCAACTGTCTTGAACTGTTTCCAGAAAGGTGGTTTCAGCTGTCAGCTACACGCGGCGGAAATAGACAACGCTGAAAATCCCTGTGCTAATGGTGAAGATAGTGATGATGATGATGCCTTTAATGACGACTGGGAACAATTAGGGGTGAAAGTGACTCTGTCCCCATTGATTTTGAAGACTATGTGCTGATTGATTCGAATGTTGCCACAAGTGGAGTGGAAGCGATTGAAGAGCTGTGCGATGAAGGCGCGGGGGGAGAGGAGTGATGAAGAGGAAGAAGACGATCGTGAGCCCGAAGTCATCCCGAGTTTCGCCGAAGCGCATGCCGCCTTAGCGAAGGTGAAATCCTTCATGTACTCGCATGACATCAGTGATCGTGAAGAAGATAACATTATGCAAGTAGAGAAGGCTTTATTTAGTCTGAAACGCAAAGCTTCGAAGAAACAAAAAACAATTAAAGACTTTTTTACTAAAAAGAGCCAGTGTTAAAATGACATATGAATACTGTACTACATATTATTAAATAAAATACAAGAAGGAACACAATCATTTGTTAATAACCAAAACCTTTAGTATAAATTTTAGCTGGATGCCATGCTACCGTATCACGCAACTCACTAAACTGTAAAACCCCTGCTTCTGCCTGCAACACATGTTGACCTCGACAATAAAGGCTACTCTCTCCCGCTGTAAATCACGCAATGATGCCGCGTAACATGCAACACTGCGTAACCTTGAACTTGGCGCTCGCACTGCTGTCCTGCAGCTGTTTAATAAGTCAGCTGTGATGATCCAAGCGAGTGGCTATTTAAAAGGGCTATTATCACTTACGGTATTTCGTAAATAAAGTATAGGTTAAAATAACTATTTTGTGTGTTGATTATAAGGAGGCTAGGTGTGCCTTTATATCATGCCATCCTAACCTATGTCAAGAGAATTTAAATCTTTAAAATTTGGATGACTCAATACCTGCACCCCAATTTTTTACGTCCGATTTTGAATGAAAATGTGCGGGGGTATTCGGGTATATACGATATTTTGATGCCTGTATGAAGTTTACATGAAGAAATATGTCCAAATACAGTAACCGTACTTTTTTTTTTTTCCTTAAATTTTTTATGTAACTCGCTATTATCGTTTCCTGCATCCATCGTCATTTTCCCCCTCCCCCTTGAAAAACGATGCATCGAGGTTCTACTGTATTGCACTTCCTCTTGTCCACCCTCCTGAACCACACAAGCTCTTGCAAATGAACTGCCATCCTGTTATCAACCCATAAGTAGAGGTGTTAGAAAGTGTTGTTATTTTTTTGAAGATTTGTTGATTTAAAATTCAAAAGGTGGTGTTTTGTGTTTTTATTATTTTTTCGGGGGATGACATGTTAAAATTTGGAAAGCGATAAGGTTTGTACAATAAGTGCATTTAAAAATATAAACAATTAATAAAACAAAGTAAAAAACAAAACAGCAGGGTAAAACGTTAAACATGGCTATGGAAGAATGAGATAATACTTATATGGAAGTCACATTTTTATTTTACATTCACCATCTCGAAACACATTTCAGTGAATACCTTTTTCAGTTTTATCCAAATACTGCGGTGAAATCATTGGAAGTAGATCATGGTTAAAGTCTCAGCATTTGCAGCTGTCAATTTTCGCCTTCTATCACTTACTATGAGACTGTATTTCGAAAATGACCTTTCAGAATCCACATTTGAACAAGGATACCACACACACTTTAATGCAGCAGTTGCATAGTCTCGGTGAGCAGGCCTTAATCCCATGAGGATCTCTGGAACATTCACATTATCTTCATGACGCAGTTGGTTCTTGATTGCAGTCAGGTAAATGCTGTGAGCCTCTAAAAACTGTTTGAGACTCCATCTTCGTAAGAAATGGGGCATTCTTCTTAAATTGGAGCAGTTCTGTGGGAGATACGTTCTTAGGTGCATGCCGAGGATCAAACAATGACCCGATGGCTTCTACAGTCTTCCTGGCTGGATCCGTGGTCCTTAAAGTCCTGACTTTCACTAGAGCTGACTGGGCAACACACGTAAGCTTGGACTTAACCTTTATCTGCATCTTTTGAGGAAGCTGTTCCAAGTTCTGGAGGATCGTATGATTGAACATTCCACCATCGCCTAATAGCTTCCCAGCCAGTAAGTGAATTGTTGGGTACTTAGATCCCTCCAAGAAATTAAGCAAGTCCATAAGAGAGGCACCAACAACAGAAACATACAATGCTTGTAATTGTATAAATTGTATTGTTGAAGTCGATGCTTGTTGGAAAAATTTGACCCCAGAATTTGAATCTTCCAATGTTTTGAAAAATTCTACCAGATCTTCCACATGCGTGGCCATATACATTGCAGCCTTAAACCATGAATTCCATCTTGTACATACAGGCATTGGGAAAGCTAGAATTTCATTCTCTTTTTCTGTGTTAGAAATGCAACATAATTGCTTTTTCTTTTTCGCGTATTTAAAAAGGCATTCTTTGTCTTTACTATAGACATGTTCAATTCGACCAGCTCGTTTTCAAATATGCAGCCGATAAGATTGACTTTATGAGCCCAGCACTGGACATGACTTAATTCTTCAATCAATCCTTGAAGAGTAGTTACACATTTTGTCATGTAGCGTGCTGAGTCCGTAACTACTGTCACTACACGCTCCCGTTCAATTTCATAGGAATTCAAGGTTTCTAATATCGCATTGGAGCAATTTACGCTATTGGCAGAATCTAGAACAACAGAGGCAGCCAGATGGGTGTTCATTTCAGTTGATGGTACTGATGGACGAAAAAGAATGTTGAAAACACACCTACCATTCTTGTCAGTTGTTTCGTCACATAGCAGAAACACGTCTTTGTTTTTTATATCTTCCCTAATTTCTTCCCTCCTTCTTTCGCCAATCATGGGGATGTATTTCTGACGAATCTGATTTGCTGATGGTAAATCTCCACTTCCGCGAACGCACTTATTAAACCAAGTACGGATAGCAGGATTGTCTAGTCTCTCTACTGGTATATTAGCTTTCACAAATGCAGTAGTAGTGTCCAAAATAAACTCTTCTTTCATATCCTTCACACGACTAGCATTTGATAATGTTTCTTTCAAGGTGGCCACTCTAGGAACACTAACTTCAAGACGCGAATTTTCTCGGCGTTTTGAATGCTTCTCCGATTTGCAATGTTTGTCTAATGCATCTTTCCTGCGATAATCTAACCGACAATCACAATATTTGCACATAAGAATGCCACAAGAAATTATAAATCCTTCATTCTTATATTTTTTAAGTCTGTCTGTGGCAGAAACAGCTACCTTCGGCATTTTTAAACTCAACTGAGCGATGCCCAGTAACACTGTTATCACATGGTTGACTGTAGTCACACGCCAGTATAAATTCGTAACCACACGCAAAATTTATTTCTGAATTCGTGTCATAATATTTAAATTACGTCGCGTCTCATCTTCCTGTACTGCTAAGTTCGGAACTAATACGACGAACACGTGGTCGCCAACTGATTCACGCAAATAACACACTAGCTTCGATGATAACGCACAATTTGCGCACTTTTTATTAAATTATATAGAATTCTCTACTATAATTTACACTCGCTACCGATGTAACAGGAGGCAAACGTAGTTTACATTATGAACAACTATCACATAACCTTTTGGAGGTAGTCGGCCAAACTATTCACGCCGCGATATAACAGCTGTTTACCACAGCGCTAAAATCCAACGAGTAACGAGAATATCGACAGTATATCGTAATATGACGTATATCGTAGTATTATCCCTCGCGAAACTATACAATTGATCATTCTCTCGAATTGAACACCAACCAAATTCGATTATCGGCTTGTGGACAAAAATGTTCGGATTGGTGTGGGGAAAAAATATGAATATTTGTTTTTATTTCGCAGATTGCGGTATTTGTGGTGTTATTCACAAAATTCGCGTTATTTCGCGATTTAATTTCACTCCTGGGCGGCACGAAACATGTAAATACGTGAAAATAAAACATCCTAACCTCTAAATATGACTTCGTTTTATCGCGAATTAACAAAAACTAACACCTCTACCCATAAGACTGTTGATACAATGCTAGTTGCCTCGTACGGAGTTGTGTGCCTGCGGCTACTCTCATGCTCTTAGCATTGTGTTTACAGAGCTTTGCTAGTGGACTGGACTCGTCTCGTGTGATTAAACTATAGCCCGACCAAGTTTCATCTCTGCTAGTAGGCAAGTAACATGTCAAGCTTAGTTTCATAGAGCTGTATTTAAAGAATGATATCTTTAGAGGTTCAGAGTAGATAACTATAAGAATAACAATTAGAAACGTTTCAGTAACAAGGACCATCCAAGAAATAAACAAGCTATTACAAAATGACAAATGCAAGGGTAAAAATGAAATATTTGTATCAAGATTATTTCTGTTGGTTTTAGATATCGTATTTGCTCGCATATAACTCACACTTTTTTGGTCGGAAATATGTGAAAATTCTTGGTGCTTGATATATGCAGGGATGTGCGACAGACTGTATTCGCAAAAGAAACTTAAAATTTCCATTATTGAAACAAGACAACTGGCATTGTCATTCAACGGGGAGAAAAAAGGAAAGCACCTCTGCCAAAATGAACAGAAACATCCTGGCAAGACGTGTAATTTTGGGTAGGTGGGGGTTCTATCTGAAAATTAATATCATCTTCATGACAGCGTCAGAAATTAATCCTGGAATTTCCCCCCCTGCAGTTAAAATTTAAAAAAGGGGTACGAGATGTACGCAATGGCGAGTTATGTGCAAGCAAAAACGGTATTATGGTTGAGATAACCTACCTGTTAGTGTAGCCTGTACGTATTGCCTAACACTATTATATAAAACTGCCGCCTCGTTGTGTAGTGGCTAGCACTCTTGGCTGTCACTGCGCAGACCCGGGTTTGACTCTCGGCTCTGCCAAGAAATTTAATTCTGGTCTGAGGGCTGGAACGGGGTACACTCAGCCTCGTTAGGCAAAAGTGATAAGAGGCAGGTTCGATTCCCACCTCATCCATCTTGGAAGTGGTTTTCCGTGGTTTCCCACTCCAGGCGAATGTCAGGATGGTTCCTAACTTGAGGACACGGCCGCCTCCTCCCAATCCTCATCTCAATTACAAATGCACACACTAATACAGCCATCAAAATAACACAGGTTACGAGACGAATTACACACACACCCAAGTACATGGGGCTGTATGACCACAATGTCGCATAGTCCCTAAATGAATCGACAACATAAAACAACCTATAATTTTATTTTTATAATATTAAATTCAACTACTTTCCTACACTGTTAGTGTTATTTTGCCTCTGTCTTTCTCCTTAAATACTGAATAAAGTTGTGCATTAGGGTCCCCAGAAAAACAGGAGAGCACCAATAAGTGGACTGTAAATAAGATTAAGACATGTCTTGTACTAGAACATTTACTGCCATTACGGACTGTACACACACATACATCAACAACTCGGCGCCAAACACGCAAAAGTTCTCGCGTCTCCCGTCGAGCGCTGCAGAGCGAGCAATCGAAATGGCTGTCGAGTGATCGAGACGGCTGTACCCAACATACCGGCCGCCAAGAAATACTTACTTTCTTAACACTACAAATAACATAACAAACGAATTGCATCGAATCAATCACTGCACTATAGTCCAACATGTCTGTTTGAACAAGAAGTCTATATACAATACAATGACACTGAAACAAAAGAAACAGAACTGAAGTGCTATGGTACATTAATTACACTGCACTTGCTTCAGGCAGAGGACACAATTTCACAATAGGTCGTTTGAACAATCCCTTGGTAGTGCGTATGGTTGCCACACGAACCAGTCCGTCATCTCCAGGATGAACTTGATCGATCACTGCAATCTTCCAGTGCAGAGGAGGTAGGTTGTCTTCCTTCACAATGACAAGCGTCCCAGGCTTCACACTTGGGGAAGAACTGGACCATTTAGCCCTCTGCTGCAGGTGGTGTAGATACTCATTGGACCACCTGGACCAGAATATCTGAAGTTGTTGCTGCAGAATCTCCCATCTGGACAACAAGCTAAGCTTCACATTACTTAGATCTGGCTGAGGTAAACTTGATAAGGCAGTGCCGATAAGGAAATGGCCAGGAGTGAGAACTTCAATATCATTAGGATCGGAGGAGAGAGGAAGGAGTGGTCTGGAGTTCAGACAAGCTTCTATTTGACAGGTTAAAGTAGTTAATTCCTCAAAGGTAGGACATAACGTACCCATAACACGTCTGAGGTGATGCTTGAAAGATTTAACACCTGCTTCCCACAGGCCTCCAAAGTGAGGTGCTCTTGGAGGTATGAAGCTCCACTCGATGCCTTCTCTGCTGGTGAAATTCTGTACCTCAGTTCTCGTTTCTTCTGAGTCGAGAAGTTCTTGAAGTTCCTTCTTGGCTCCCACGAAGTTAGTGCCATGATCACTGTAGATAGTTTGGCAACGTCCACGACGTGATACAAATCTACTCAATGCTGCCATGAAAGCTCGTGTCGTAAGGCTGCTAACAACTTCGAGATGTACAGCTTTGGTAGCTAGGCATACAAATAGTGCTATGTAACATTTATCTCTTGTCTTTGACCTGAGAGAACCAGTTTTTACAAGAAATGGCCCTGCATAGTCTATCCCACAGTTTAAAAAGGGTCGAACTAATTCAACGCGAACACGTGGTAGTTGGCCCATTAATTGAGTTGAAGATTTTGCTCTTAGTCGGAAACATGTCAAGCAATTATGAATTATCCGTCTGACTGTCGTTCTACCATTCACAATCCAGTATTTCTGCCTAAGGGAGGCCAGAAGAAGTTGACAGCCAGCATGCAAGAGACGACTGTGTTCATGTTCAATTATCAATCTGGTGATGTGATGATGAGGTGGCAAGATCACAGGATGTTTTTGCTCATATGGCAGATTAGACCGTTCTAACCGTCCACCAACTCGTAGCAGCCCGTTGAGGTCTAAACCAGGATGTAGACTTCTCAAGTGACTCTTACAATGAACTTCTTGGTCTGATTCCAGCTGTTTGATTTCCATGTGGTATGCTAACTCCTGAGCCTGCCTAATGCATGTTGTCAGAGCATTCTGCAATTCCTTTAAAGAAAGAGGTCCAGTAGCTCGCTCTGTCTTCAATTTTGAACAATTATGTACAAATCTAAAGATGTATGCTACAACTCGTTGCAATCTCGATAAGCTAGAGAATCTTGTGACGAGTCCATCCTCGGGAGTAGTCATTAAGTAACATACAGGCTTAATCTTCTGCTCTGGTGGTTCCTGCTGCTCTGGGAGATTGTTTAATGTAGGCCAGTGTTTAGAATCTTCACCCAACCAAGCTGGTCCATTCCACCATAACTTATTATCCTTAAGATCCTTAGGATGTACACCTCGTGATATCAGATCAGCGGGGTTAAACTGTGAAGAAACGTGTCGCCAAGTAGCACCTTCTGTAATTTCCTGTATTTCAGCTACTCGGTTGGCTACAAAGGTCTTCCATCTTGATGATGGTGCCGAAAGCCATGCCAATACAATAGTAGAGTCTGTCCACAAGAATATGTTCGCAAATGTAAGATTCAAGGACTTGACTACCCTTTGCAATAATTGAGATAATAGCAATGCTCCACATAATTCCAGTCGTGGAAGAGATAATTTCTTCAATGGTGCTACCCTGGACTTGGAGCAAAGAAGTCTTACAGAAGTGGTTCCATCCTTGTTTGTGGAATGTACATACAAGCACCCTCCAAACGCAGCTTCCGATGAATCACAGAACCCATGAAGCTGTACAGTTACTGAGCGGTCACCTAGAATTCTGCGATCAATGTAGATTTCATCAATCCATGGGAGCTGATTATAGAGTGATGTCCAAGTTGCAGCCAATTCTTCTGATAAAGGCTGGTCCCAAGATAGCCGTTCTTGCCATAACTTCTGAAGAAATATCTTGCATAAAATTACTATAGGACTGATGAGGCCTAGGGGGTCAAAAATGCTGGAAACAATGGATAGAACTAGGCGTTTTGTGAAACCATGTGGATAGGGTTTTGGCTTGAAACTGCTAATAACTTGAAACTGGTCAGCAGCTGGGTGCCATACCAATCCTAACGTTTTAACTTCACCCTTGTCCAGCTGTAGTGGTAACTGAGCCTCCCTTAGCTCCGGTGAGACATTCTCTAGAATACCTGGGTGATTGCTGCACCACTTACGTAGTGAGAATCCACCCTTCTGTAGTATGTTTATCAACTCTCGTTGCACTTGAAGAGCCTCTTCGACGGTCGCACATCCCGAGATACAATCGTCAACATAGAAATCTTCCATCAATGATTTCTGAGCTTTCGGAAAGGCATGAGCTTCCTCACTGGCCAGTTGTTGAATGCATCTAATAGCTAAGAATGGTGCACATGACATGCCATACGTAACAGTCTTCAATTGATACTCCTTGGCAGGATCTGTCAATTTCTCTCTCCATATTATCCTTTGATATCTACAGTCTTGGGGATGTACCAGAATCTGACGGTACATTTTTGCTATGTCCGCAGTGAAAGCAATGGCATGACTTCTGAATCTTAAGATAATAGAGTAGAGATCTTGCTGGATGGTTGGGCCGACGAGTAGAAGGTCATTCAATGATACTCCGTTGCTGGATGCTGCAGAACAATCAAATACTACTCTAGTCTTAGTGGTCGAGCTGCTTGCCTTAACCACTGCATGATGTGGCATATAGTAGCAACGTGCTGTGGTATCTTCAGCAATATCCATATGACCCAAATCTTCGTACTCTTGAAGAAATCGACTATATTCTTCCTTCAGTCCTTGATGTTTGGTCAACTTCCTTTCCAACTGATGAAACCTCTTTGTTGCCATCTGCTTGGAGTCTCCTAGATTTTCTGGGGTTTCTTTGAAGGGAAGACGCACTACAAATCTGCCAGAAGAGTTGCGCGAGACGTGCCGTTTGAAGTGAGCTTCACAGTCCCTTTCTTCCTTAGTTCTTGGAGTATGGTGTAGCTCTTCGATTTCCCAGAACCTCTGTAGCTGCTGTTGGATGCAGCCTGCAGATTGTACAAAGTAAGATACTACCGGCCGCCGTGGTCCATGTAGGGGCTTACTGGAATCTGTATATTTACCTGCAAGTACCCAACCTAACTCTGTTTCTTGCAGAATAGGATAATCTTTAGTCCTAGCTAGATTTCCTGCGAGCTGAATGTATGGGCATACCTCTGACCCAATTAACAAGTCTATGTGACCCGGTTCGTTGAACTTCGGATCAGCAAATGGCAGATTTTTGGGTAAGTTCCACTCCTTGCTATCAATGTATTCGCCAGGAAGATCTTCAGTAAGCTTAGGTAGAACTAAGCACTCGACTGAGGTCACGAAATCATTTATACGCGAGCCTATTTGCACCAAAACACTATGCTTGGTTTCTGACGTCGTATTCCCAATACCCTGGATCGGTTTACGATCATGAGATCTGCGCAGCCTTAATCGCTGAACACAGGATTCTGAAATAAAGCAAGATTGCGAGCCACTGTCTAAAAGGGCTCTACAAGTCTGCCAGATCCCTTGAGCATCCTTGACCTTCACCAAGGCTGTGGACAACAATATGGATTGACGTGGTTCTATCTTGAGAGTACAGTAACTACTCGCACCATGCTGCACCTGAGTCACGTTCTGATTAGGGACGTTTTCCGACTTATCTACGTTTGACAAATGCTGGGACACATCAATATGCAGTAACGTGTGATGCTTCTTCCTGCATGTTTGGCAGTTACCAGCCTTGCACTGGGCGACTCTGTGTTGAGCATGTAGACAGTTGAAACAGAGATTATTACGCTTGACAAAATCTCTACGTTCTAGAGTAGGAACTTGCTTAAAATCTCTACATCTAGCCAAAGCATGTGGAGCGTTGCAGTACACACAGTTTACAGTTGTAGTAACATACGTCTGATGAGCATGTGGTGTTGTCTTACGATTGGAGGGTTCTTTACCTTTAGTGTCTGAGCTGCTTGAAGGCTTGAGGAGGTTGCTTGAGTTCACTATGTCTAAAGCCTTGCATTTACCTTCTAAGAACTTGATAAGATCTTCAAGAGTAGGAAGAATTTCAGAGTCTACAGTATCTTCAAATTCTTTCCTAATGGACACGTGCACTTTCTCCAAAATCAACTGCGAAACCAGTAGGTCTTCCAATGGCACTGCTAGATTTAGGGCCTTAATAGCATTTAGGTTACTCAGAGTTTGGTTAACTAGTGCCCGAAGCTCATTAACAGAATCTTTGTGAGCAACCGGCAAGTTTAATAAGTAACCTAAGTGTGCCGTAGTAATCAGTCTTATGTTATCATAACGACTGCGAATAGTTTGCAGAGCAACTTCAAAATTACTGCTAGAAACTGGGATATTAGCTATTAACTTATGAGCTTCACCTTTGAGTGTAGACAGCAAGTAGTGAAATTTTTGAATATTGTCCAACTGGTCATTATTGACAACTAGGCTATCAAAGGTGTCCATATAATGCTTGAAACCGGTCACATTACCATCATAGCTGGGAAGTTGTAGTGTCGGTAATCTAATAGCATTCCGTGTACTAGAATGTGAGTGAGGTGGAGTAATACTACCATCAGCCTTGTGATCATTATCACGATTTATCTCGATATTCATTGCAGCTTCGAGATCAAAGTATGCTGATTCAAAGGTTTCTCTTTCAGCTGCATGCTTTTCAATACCCTCAAATAGTTCTAACTGCGTTTGAGCACCTTCAAATTTATCTCTAATGTTAGGCAATTCTTTCAGTCTAACAATTACTAATTGAATTTCTGACTCACGCTGGAATTCAGTAATATACTTTGACATTCGTGTTAAACTTGATTTGGCAACGGCTCGTTGCTGTACGAGTTGCTTCCTGGTTTGTTCTTCCATTGCTGCAGACGCGTTACGAGTACAAAAGGTTCGAAAAGGGTGAAAACAAGGAAGGCTAGCTTATAGAATAATTAACTAAGAATGTGATCCTTAGTACTTGAGCATAACGGGCGCAAGGAGACAGAATAAACCAATAGGATCAAGGTTGGGAGCATAATCTAAGGTGCCAGTCTAAGAATGTTTCAACTTACTTGTTATGCAGAGATAAATCTTGGATCCGCCACTGTCATCCATGATGAGCTGAATAATACACTGTCTATGTTCTGCATGACCACACAAACTGGAGCTATAAGACCGGCAGCTGAACACGTGCCGTGGTATGTGTTGTAGGTTATGTTACGTATGTAACATGTAAAACACACGAGTTGCATTTCTAGACGTTCGTTAAGAGTTGTGTTCCAACGATTAGTGTTTTACACGTCCGAAGTATGCACGATGTCGTCTCATACTTGGAAGAATCCATTTCGCCACGAGGTGACCATGTGCTTTGTCCGCGTTCTGTTATATCGTACAGAGAACATGTCTTTCCAACGCGAATATCCGGTACGCGAGGACCATGAATAAAGTTGTGCATTAGGGTCCCCAGAAAAACAGGAGAGCACCAATAAGTGGACTGTAAATAAGATTAAGACATGTCTTGTACTAGAACATTTACTGCCATTACGGACTGTACACACACATACATCAACAACAACTCGGCGCCAAACACGCAAAAGTTCTCGCGTCTCCCGTCGAGCGCTGCAGAGCGAGCAATCGAAATGGCTGTCGAGTGATCGAGACGGCTGTACTCAACAAATACCCTTACCTGTTAAGTCTTTTAAAATAACTCGTGTAACACAAACTAGCTCTACTCTAATTGATCATGTATTGGTGAACGACTGTGACAAAATATGTAATGTCTATAATATTGATAATGATTTGAGTGATCACCATTTACTGATTTGTGAAATGAGAAACAAAAAGATAAACAGGAACTCAATATGTGATGATAGGCCAATAGAAAAGGATAAAATAAACTACAAAAAACTTAATAAATATTTAATAACTCAAGAATTTGTATGCAATGAAACTAACATCAATGACTACTACAATAAATTCTGCGATTTTATTAATAATGGAATAGAAGCCTGTACTATGAAATATACCAATAAGGAGCCAAGTGCCCCACCAATAAAACCCTGGATCACACAAGATCTTTTAGCACTAATACACAGGAAAGATAAGATATATACAAAAACCAAAGTTAAAAATCCATCTGCAGAAATTTTAGAAGAATATAAAATTATTAGCAACCAAGTTACAAAACTTAAGAGAAACCTACAAAGAAACTACTTTGACCAAAAAATTCAAAATGCAAATAATCAGAGGGAAGTGTGGAGTGTTGTTAACGAGATGTTAAAAAGGCCAAAGAAGGGGAAAAATGAAATTGTCAAACTTATAGTCAACGGCACAAATATCGAAAGAAAAGGAAAATATATGTGATAAAATTAATAAATATTATGTCAATATTGCTAACAGTGTATGGGAAAATCAAGGAAACTGTGCTACCTCGGACATTACAAGCTATAAAAATACTACTAGCACTAAGACAATCTTTATGTTGCCTACTGATGCTAATGAAATACAATCAATTATAAACTCCCTAAAACACAAAAACAATATAAGTGAGGACAACACTACTAATGTCATGCTACAATTGGGTCTTGAGGGCCTTACCATATCTTGTCAAAATAATAAATCTTTCACTGATGACTGGTATATTCCCCGATGCCTGTAAAGTCTCTAGGGTGGTCCCGATCTACAAAAAAGGAGACAAAACCCACCCATCAAATTACAGACCCATTAATATTATATCTGCCATCAGCAAGGTTCTAGAAAGCGTTGTTAAACGAAGACTTATGAATTTCTTCAAGAAAAATGATTACTTTGCAAACTGCCAATATGGGTTTATTCCAAATAGAGGAGCTGATAGTGCTATATTTGAAGTAGTAACTGATGTAGAAAAGGCATTAGATGAAAACAAACTAGCTGCTGGTGTACTAATTGACCTTCAGCCTTCGATCTGGTTAACCATAAGATTCTCCTTAATAAACTAGAATTTGCAGGCATCAGAGGAGTGGCACATGATTGGTTCAAGAACTACCTCACAAACAGAAAACAGTATGTTGTAATCGATAATGTAAAAGGATCTCAAATGAGAATTGACACAGGAGTACCTCAAGGTTCTGTCTTATGACCAATTCTTTTCTTGGCCTATATTAATGATATAGTATTATTAGAATTGAAAGGAAAGCTTAAACTATTTGCAGATGATATTTTTATACTCTTATCTGGGAACATCTGAACAGGAAATTATGCTAAATATTAATTATGATCTCAATAAGCTGGTGGATTGGTTGAGAGCACACAAAATGGTTATCAATATCACTAAAACAAAATATTTATTCTTCCATAAACCATCATACAAGATTGAGACCACAAACATAGTCAACATAGCCAACAAAGAAATAGAAAGGTTAAATCGGCAACATACTTAGGTATCACACTAGATAGTACACTAACCTGGGAAAATCATGTAGAAAATGTAAAACATAAAATCAGCCCTATAATTGGTATTATTTTCAGATTAAGATATAGCTGTCTTACTAGTCAACAATTGAAAAATATATACTTTGCTCTGATACATTCACATCTAATGTACATGAATTTCATATGGGGGTATTGTAAGAAGGAGCTGATAAAAGAACTCGAGATACTCCAGAAACGTGCTATAAAATCTATCTTTGGATTTCCTTGGCTCACACCCTCAAATGAATTATACTCAAGAACTAAAATTATGACACTGCAAAAACAAATAGCTATGTCAGCAACAGTTTTTGTATACAAATTAGAAAACAAATTGATACACACACACATCCATTTTACCCATGCAAATGACATTCATCATTATGCAACAAAGAGCCTCCGTGGCTTAGGCGGTAGCACGCCGGCCCCTCACCGCTGGGTCCATGGTTCAAATCCCGGTCACTCCATGTGAGATCTGTGCTGGACAAAACGGAGGCAGACAGGTTTTTCTCCTGGTACTCCGGTTTTCCCTTCACAATTTCATTCCAGCAACACTCTCCACTATCATTTCATTTCATCTGTCATTCATTTCATCATTGCCCCAGAGGAGTGCGTCAGGCCTCGGCAGCCGGCACATTTCATATCCTCGCCGCTAGATGGGGGCTTCATTAATTCCATTCCTGACCCGGTCGGAGAATGGAAACAGGCTGCGGATTTTCATTTTCATTATGCAACAAGAGAAGTAAATCGAATATTCACCAGCTATTCCCAATCCATTAAATTTGGAACTAAAGGAATTATGTCCTCTATAATAAAGGAATATAACTCGCTACCATTAGGCATAAGGGAAAGTTTCTCTATAAAAACATTTAAGAGGAAAACAAAAGACTTCCTATTAAGGAATGAATAGCCCATATACAATAGCCTTAAGCAATGCAATGTATCATACCGAATCATCTCTGTAAAGTTAGTCACTAGCAATCTAATATAAGTTACTATTAAACTAAACAATATAATGTTACGAAAATTATATATATGCCATGCTGTAACTATGTTACTTGATTGTCCCTAACACGAGCTCAGGCTCATTGGGACCTATGTAAATAAATAAATAATTTAGACCACCTCGTGGTGTAACGTCTAGCATCGGGTGTTATTCCCACCTCAGTCATCCTGGAATTGTTTTTCTATGGTTTTCCCCTTCTACTCAAGGCCAAGGCCACCTCCTTCCCAATCCTATACCCAATTTACAAATACATACACTAATATAGGCATCACAATAACTGAGGTTATCACACAATTTCTACACACAGCCAGATACATGGGGCTAGGTTACCACGATGCCGCAGTCCCTAAAAAATAAGCCAAATTATTTAGATGCCAGGATGAGTAGGGAAGGCCAGCCCCGTGGTGTTGGGGTAGCGCGCGCCTGCCTCTCACCCGGAGGCCCCAGGTTCGATTCCCGGCTCCGTCAAGGATTTTAGAAACTGACATGAGGGCTGGAACGGGGGGTACACTCAGCCTCGTGAGGACAATTGAGTAGCTGTCTGACAGTGAGGCAGTGCCCCGGTCATGAAAACCAAGGTTAACGGCCGAGGGGATCCGATCCGCTGACCACGCGTCACCCCAATATCTGCAGGCCAAATGGCTGGGCAGCGGTCGCTTGGGAGGCCTAGGCCCTTCATGAGCTGTAGTGCCAAGGGTTATTATTGTTATATATAAGTAGGGAAATTTTACTCTGATCCATCTATTCTTTCAGGGTCTGAAAACTGGCATGTACTACCTGCGTACCAAACCTGCAGCGCAAGCCATCCAGTTTACTGTGGACAAAGCAAAGTTGGCCAAGAATGTAGCCCTGGAAGGACCCGTGGCCAATGGAGAAACAAACGGTGTCAGTGTGAATGGCGACGGGGATAGCAGTGCTTATAACATGAGCGCAATGGTGTGCTCGCTGAAGAACAAGGACGACTGTCTCATGTGCGGATCATGATGTCGGTACTCGGGACTAGTGAAAGCACAACTCAATGCTTCAGAGTGAACGTTCTAGTGAAGTTTGGTTGTGATGTGTATAATTCATGAATTGTTCCTTAACTTTAAAAACTTGTGCCTTACATTTGATCTAGTTTTGCTAAACTATTCAATGAAATTCGTTATGACCTGTCGCAAAGATCGATATTGCTGATTTGGTTTTAACGAAAAGCAGTAATTTGTGGTAAGATGTGAACATTTGCGTATATTGAATTATTACTTTATGTGGTTGCAAAATATTATCACAAATCGTAATAGCATCCATAATCTTAGGCATTTGGGCAACTTGACATGAAATTGATTTTAGAAATTTTATTGAACATGTTAAATACGAAATAACATTGTCACTGAACTTGCAATCCCGCATATCTAACAATTCTCTTCTTTTCCTATATTTTCCGTATGATTAGTCACGCCTCCCAGCCGAGTGTGGATGTGCCATCAAACAGATCAGTTCACTTTAGGTTCATTTTCCTGTGGAGTGCATATAGATAAACGAGCTTTAAATTCTTTGTACTGTAGAAAAGAATATTTCTGTGTTATGCACTCCTACAGAGCGGTATATTGACGGATCATTTTCCTTTAGATTTACACACAGGAAAATGAACTTTGTGGGAATTTTTCTATTGGACGTGTACACATAAAAGGTGGGTAGACATGACCAATCGTAATGAAAAAAAATGGAAAAGAAGAGCATTGTCAAATACGCTATATTGAAAGTTCAGCGACGTTATGTTGTCAGTTAGTAGTAGTAGTTGTTTTAAGGGGCAGTACTACGACAGTTCGAAAGAACTCTTTCATGAGACTATAGCCATTAACTTTGTGGTTATAGTATGACTTCTTTAATATCAGTCGATTTTGTGTTAAGAAACCTAACAATTTTGAGATCATTGCTAGGGACAGCCTTCCTTGGTTAAACTACTGTTTAATCAAAATTTTACACTCCCTGGCAAAGAGATTGTGACTACGGTATCAGTCAATATTGTATTTTACCTAGCTAATTCCAGTATTCCTTCTGTGAATAGAATACTGTGATGCATATTAGATATATTTTAACTTAGGCCCTGGTTTCCGAAGTAGGAAAGCTAACGAGGACGGGCAGATTGAAATTCGAATTTGACAGCTGGAAAATGTCAAGGGTAAGAGCTTTGTTGAAGGTGTTTCTTCAGAGAAACTGAGTACATTAACTGCTAATTTATTACAGGCAATTGTGTGGTGACATTAAGTTCTTGAGCACTAGATTATTCCAGTACAACATGTCGATAAAGTTTATAGGCACTACTGGTATATTCCGGTACCTCATGTCTGTCAAGTTCATGAGAACCTGCATTCCGTGTTTGAAATAAGAGTTAGCCAGTTATTGTTCTGCTAGCACAGTGACTGGGGTACTGCTGAGCAAATAGCTCACTTCGGCTGTAAACAACCTTAGTTCCTAACTTGATCATTGGCAATCGCATCAGAGACTGATAATATATTCTGCTAATAATAATAATATGGTATGGCCTCGGGTGCCTGGTGCAAGCTTTGTTAATTGACACCCAGAGGGTAGCTTGCATGTCGAATTTCGTCGTTCGTTTGAACGCTATGAAAGTCAAGGAGGTTACATATCTAAACTCCTTGACACTACAGCGGTTTCAAGTAGAGAATGGAGGAACTTTGTGTTGGCAGAAAATCCCGAGATTAATTTTGCCATTGCCTACTGAATTCAAATGGGTTCTTTAACATGCCAACAACTTATATGACATGAGTATCGTATATTCTGCTATACCATATCAATCAAGTTCACGCGCATTATATCCTGCTACACCATGGGGATCAAGTTTATGAGCAGTATATTCTGCTACACCGATCAAGTTCATGAGCAATACATTCTGCTACACCACGTGTGTCAAGTTCACGAGTAGTAAATTCTGCTACACCATGGGAATCAAGGTCATGAGCAGTATATTCTGCTACACCATGGGGATCAAGTTCACGGGCAGTATATTCTGCTACACCATGGGGATCAAGTTCACGGGCAGTATATTCTGCTACACCATGTGGGTCAAGTTCATGGACAGTATATTCTGCTACACCCTGGGGATCAAGTTCACGGGCAGTATATTCTGCTACACCATGTGGGTCAAGTTCACGGGCAGTATATTCTGCTACACCATGTGGGTCAAGTTCACGGGCAGTATATTCTGCTACACCATGGGGATCAAGTTCATGAACAGTATATTCTGCTACACCATGTGGGTCAAGTTCACGGGCAGTATATTCTGCTACAACATGGGGATCAAGTTCGTGGGCAGTATATTCTGCTACACCATGTGGGCAAGTTCACGAGCAGTATATCATGCTACACCATGGGGATCAAGTTCTTGGGCAGTATATTCTGCTACACCATGGGGATCAAGTTCTCGGGCAGTATATTCTGCTACACCATGTGGGTCAAGTTCATGGGCAGTATATCATGCTACACCATGGGGATCAAGTTCACGGACAGTATATTCTGCTACACCATGGGGATCAAGTTCACAGGCAGTATATTCTGCTACACCATGTGGGTCAAGTTCACGAGCAGTATATTCTGCTACACCATGTGGGTCAAGTTCACGGACAGTATATTCTGCTACACCATGTGGATCAAATTCACTGGCAGTACATTTTGCTACACCACGTCGATCAAGTTCACGAGCAGTACATTCTGCTACACCACGTGGATCAAGGTCACGAGCAGTACATTCTGCTACACCACGTGGATCAAGGTCACGAGCAGTATATTCTGCTACACCACGTGGATCAAGGCCACGGGCAGTACATTCTGCTACACCACGTGGGTCAAGGTCACGAGCAGTACATTCTGCTACACCACGTGGATCAAGATCACGAGCAGTATATTCTGCTACACCATGGGGGTAAAGTTCACGGGCAGTATATTTTGCTACACCAAGTCGGTGAAGTTCACGGTCAGTATATTCTGCTACACCACGTGGGTCAAGTTCACGGGCAGTATATTCTGCTACACCATGTGGATCATGTTCACGGGCAGTACATTCTGCTACACCACGTGGATCAAGTTCACGGGCAGTATTTTCTGCTACACCACGTGGGTCAAGTGCTCGTGCAGTATATTCTGTCTGCTACACCACGTCGATCAAGTTCACGAGCAGTACATTCTGCTACACCACGTGGGTCAAGTTCACGAGCAGTCACCGTAAACTGCTGGCCATTGTCAATTATTTCCCAATGGGTGAGATATCTGCAGTCCCCCTGGTCCTGTGGAATCCATGTAGTGCCTTTCAAACTATGTAGGATAAACTGGCACGCACTATGTATGGAGTTTTTGTTACAAAAATTAAGTTACTATTTCAGTTATTATCTATGGAATAAGACACAGTAACTTTAATATAAATTAAATGGCTTTATAAAATTCTCTGTATGAAAATCCATCATTCTGTGGATTGAGTATGAACTTGGTAGGTATCTGAGCCTCGGTATGGAGAGAATACTTGTGCCAGTCTCATTGTTTGAAAATATAAAGACAAAAAATAAAAAATTTATTAATTTGTCTGGCTCACATGACATCCCTCCATAACCTCTTTTAAGTAAAGGTTACCGAACCCTGAATGCATTGTTCTCTTTGTGAGGGTCTATGCGGTTTGTATCATGTGGATAAATACAAGAAAAGAAACATATCCTTGATACTATGCCTATTTGTGAAGTGACAGTGTATGTACGGTGTTTTATTAATTATGGTCGTTGGCTGCATTAAAATTATTTCAATTGCAGGTGAGTTGTAACTTAATGATTCTGAAACATATTGTTAGTCTATTAGTTTTGACTGATTCTTTGCAGACAGTAAATTGGACCCATTGGACTAAATGTACTGGGTGTAGCCGTAGACTATACTTGAAATGTCATTTGCATTTGGGGTTTGCATATCTGTATGATTCTAATGCTTTGTTCTTGTGTTTTCCACTGTGCTTTACCTGGTTAAAGTCTTCCAACAGTCTGCACAACTGGAGACATTTATATCCACTGTTTCCTTGGCTGTGAAGTATGTTTACAGGTGTATTTACTTGGTTCAGTCTAGATCCCACAGTCCTGGATAAACTTGTTGGCTTTCCAAGCTTTTCTGTATGGTAGTGTTGATGATGTGATCTGATAATTTATATGGTTTACTTTGTTTTAATTCATTTGATGTATAAAATTCACTTGAAAGTTCCAAATGGAATATTTTAGGATACTTTTTATTTAACTCTTCTTTATTCTGTACACCTTTCAAAAAGACTTATGGAGCATGTTTTAGAAGACTTGAGAGATTTTAAAAGCATGTATACTGTTTTCTGTGTAATTGTTTTTTCAGGAACATATCAATTTTTATAAACATGGTCCTGAAATCTTCCATTTATTAAATTCTTAATTTATGCATGTTTGCTCCAAGCAGATTGAACGTCCATTTCAGTAGAAGAAATGAAATTTTTGATATTACTTTATTCTCTAAATTGATTTTAAAATCATATACCCGAAGCAATACTCTTTTATATTTAGTAAAGTGTTCTCTGGAGCAATTAGTATTTTTATTATAGAAACCTTGTTTTTACATTGGAATTGTCTTGAAAAATAAAATATGATTTCCCCAGACTTTGTATGATTGAAGAAAATAAATTCAAACTTGAAAAGTGATTATCTTGCCATTATCAGTCGGCACAATTGCCTGTAGACATGGAGGTCGCTCTGTAAAATTTCTATAGAACCCTATGGAAATATCCCATCGATGTTCTGGGAGGTGTGGAGGAGTCCACCACAACCCTTATTGTTCACACCATTAGTCTCATTTCTTAAATGTCCAATGAGCAGTGCAGCAGGCATGTACAAGAACCATCCACTAACTCAACTTGTGTGAAGCAAAATTTGTAGGTTCGGTTTGATTAATACTCTTAAGTACCAACATTCATCACCAGGTGCTGGCATCTAGTAGGTGCCAAGTTCACAGGTAGGTGTCAAGGATGGTGGCATTTGGTAGCAGAAGTAGGAACTACTACTTGAATTAAAAACAGATAATACAGTCAGTAATCACAATTAACACTTGTTATCAAACATTCTACACACACCCTAAGTACACGGGGGCTACATGACCGGGTTTTCGCAGCCCCTAAAATAAGGAACCAACCCAAGTATGTGTACTCTGAATCGAGTTACAGCCGACGACGAAACCTAGACACACGTTAAAGATCCCCTTCGTGGCAAATTTCGGCAGCCTGACCCTCCTAAAGGCCAGAGTAGTTTAAAAGGAAATAAAACCGATATCATTATATTATCCGCCACATAGAATTTCATAGCATCTCGTCCCCGACCCCGTTGGATGATGATAATGTTATTGGTTTTACGTCCCTGTTAACTACTGCGGCTTTTAGAGCCGCCGGGGTGCCAGAATTTTGCCCAGAAAGGGAACTTGAACGTGCCAGTAAATCTACTGACACTGCTCCCTCACATGCCAGCCGACTGCGCCAGGATTTGAATCTGCAAGCTTGGGCACAGCAAGCCAGAACGTTGCTGCTGAGTCACGCAGCTAGCCAACCCCGTTGGAAACTGGATTAATAAAGGGTAGACATAGTACATCATAGTCTTTTCTATAGCTCTGAGTGGATTACAGAAAGCCTGGATTGGAAGAAACTCCATATACAAGGCAGGTGATGGAAGAAGACATCAGAGGCAAAAGACCAAGGTTGAGATGGATAGGTGGGGTCAGAGGGGACCGAAGAAGGTGGAGGAGGCTGATTGGCGAGGCCAAAGACAGACTACAGTTTGTGGGGCCAACCTAGTACGTAAGGAGGTTGGATAACACTGGTAGCCATTATAGTGGTAGAGCGCAATTACTTTCTGAGGACACAAAACCTCAGCTGTGCACACACAGTGAGTGAGGGGATGAACGTTCACTATGTTAGTTGCTATGGAAGTGTTCACATTGGCTCCCAACAGCCCCTTCCACTACCTTCCTTCCTCTTCTACCTTGTGGCTTTGTGCAGGGGTGTGCCATCAGTACAGCCCTGCGCGGATAAACAAAACTTTATCCGCATGACTTATCAAAATCCGCTGATATTTCAATATTATGTTTAATTTATTAGATAAAGCATAACGTGTTAAACCAACACATTAAGAAATTTGAGGAGAAAGTCGTTCCTGACAATTTGCTTCATTGCAAGGGACTTCAAGTTGGATGACACTTCTGGTTCCTTGACCTCCGCTTTAGACAACAAAAAAAAATGGCTATACTTTCGCACCTGTGCCCGATTTGTGTCCCGAGTATGAATACACTTTTTTACAGGTAAAACATCACTATATTGTTCACCTTTTCGTTTCCATTTAAAACGTAACCAAATGTCTGCCATATCGTTGACTTGAGCTTTGTTTCACGTGCTATTGAATATTCACCTTGTTTTATTTTAATAGATAGTTTATCCAGGTTGGTGAAATGATGTTCATACTCACGGACGCGGTAACATTCACTATGTGAACTTCTCTTTACGCTTGGGGAAAGGGATTGACATTTGGTCGGAAATTCCAAGTCAGTCATCATCCTTCTGCTTCTGGACCCATCCATGTTCGCATAGTTGATGTTGCAATATCACAGCCAACGTGCTTCTGTGACAAGTTGGAAATAAATCTACAGATAAACCTGGATCCCGATCTTCCAGGATAGCTTAGATGGCGAAGTAGCTGACATGAGGACTGTTAATGATGTCACCACGATGAACTAACAAGCTTATTGACAGCCTTGTATCTCGTACGTATAGTAATAATGGCAGTGAGAATTGATGATGAAATGTCAAGACCAGCTACTACAAACATATGGTACTTATTAAAATGTAGTTGAAAGCATATGAGTAAAATAATCTTTTCAGGTAAGTGCAATATGTGCCTGAATATTTCGTACACAATAGGAGTAGGCTATTCCTCTTTTAAGCATGAAGCTGTAGATTGGCTTATCAAATATGTAATAACGTAAGTTTGTATTCTAAAAACTGTCCGCAAATTTACTCTAAACATTATCCGCACAGCAATGCAAACTATATCTGCATGGCGAAAATATTTGTGGATATCCGCACAGGGCTTTAGCCATCAGGCATATTGTCCTCATTACGTCATTTACCTGGGGGTCAACCTTTGCACTGTGTGCATTATTAAGCCACCTAGGACTGCAGTGTGCAACCAGGTAAACCAAGGGGCAGATGACCTCGTAGTTCCATCCCTTAAAACAATAACTAACAGGTAAACCAAGACATTCTCCTCAACCTTTGCCACAGAATTTGTTAAAGAGCAAGGAACAAAGTTGTGCACAAAGATGTTCATTAATACATAATGCACTATGACACCTAGGTATTTTTTTAAAATCCAACTAGGCCATGCTCCTCCATTCTCTGTAGGCGAGTTGATCGGAACCCCACCACAGATCCAGAGGGTGCCCACATGCAATGTGCAGAAGAATAGTTTTGCTGTTCTGCGCAGTGATCCTGTATCATGGAGACAAGCGAGCGGTATTCTCATCGTGTCTTACGTGACAAACTCAGGGTTAAACTGTACAATCTCTCTCGAATAGGGGGGCAGATGACCTTGTAGTTCTGCCCCTTAAAACAATAATAACTCTCTCGAATTATAAATTCCTCCGTTGTTTTCATTATTGGAAGAATTGCCGGCTTTTAAACAGTGACATGTGTTTTATCGTTGAAAGAACTAACTTTAGTCAAAATATAGCTCACTATAATATTGTTTGGCCGGGTGCAAGCTTTGTTATTTGACACCCAGAGGGTAGCTTGCATGTCGAATTTCGTTGTTCCTTGAATATGAAAGTCAAGGAGGTTAGATATCTTAAGTTCCTTGAATACTATAGCGCTTTCTAGTAGAAAAAGGAGGAACTTTGTGTTGGCGGAAACTCCCGAGATTAATTTTGCCATTATGAACTCTGCCTACTGAATTCAAATGGGTTCTTTAACATGCCAACAACGTATGATATGCGTATCGTATTTTTGCCGCCTTTTAAAAATCACTTACCATGGCCAGGAGCGAACCTGCAATCTTAGGGTTAGTAGACCGACACGATATCCACTCACCCACCGTGGCAAGCTAAAGCTCATTTATAGTTTGCTTGCCCTGTTCAAACGGTTTGATATCACGAAGATAAACCTCGTACTGTCCAAGGTTACATGGTTGTTCACAGCTTGATATAAATACTGCTGATATACGGATTAGTGGGTCAAGGACAGATCTCTCGTCCAATGGCGTGGATATGTCATTCTACACAAATTTTGCAAATGAACTGAGAAAAGGAAAATAAATAAGTCATCTCCCTCTGTAGAATAAGTTGGTTTCTTAAACATGTTGTCACCACCACCAACTCAGCGTGTTAATGTGATCATTGCGTTGTAGTTGTGTATAGTTCACGGCTAGATTCATTCTGATTCTGTTCGGGAGTTGTTGGAAGGAATTACACCACTTGTCAGTTCCCATTTTGTAAATTGGACAGTATGTTATATAGAACTGTATTACTTTGGTGACAAACTTGTTTTAAGTTCAATAGTTGTAAACTGTGCTTGTTGAACCGGATTAGAACTGGCCAGAGCACGTGTGGAGGTAGACTGCATCAATGGGGTTGGAAGTCCTCTCCAAATTGTGACTATAGAGAAGAGAAGCAGACTATCAGGGTGTCTACGACCCGGGAAAACTGGGAATTCTCAGGGAATTATGAATTTCTGGAAAAATCAGGGAATTTCTTTGTTAATCAGGGATTTTTCTCAGTTTAGCTATATCCCGTAAAAGTGGAAGCAATACTTTCGAATTTCGCGGGAAGTTATCGCTCGCTACTGATGACGGTACTCAGCCAATGAGCAGCGACTTCTCAAGCTCAACTGAACGCATGATGTGGCAACCATTCCGTTCGCCTTCTGCGCAGGAGCCAACTACGCCATTTTATTGGGCCTTGAGCATTTTGTTCGTTGCGATCGTTATTGCCAATTTAGCGATTTTGTCGGTAGATCTAGCAACTTTGGCGACAAAATATTTCAAATTTAGTATTGTTTATACTAGCTTCGCTCGGAAACTGTTATGAATGCATATCGTGACAAGCGCTTTTTTCCCCCCGATGTCAATGAACTACGACCTAGGCCTATATCCGTTTTACGTCTCGGCATGTTGGGTTAAAATCACTGACTGGACTATCCAATTGTCATGGAGATAGCATGAGCAACGAATTCTTGTCAGACGTAATTTAATGGCGAGGTGCATGCAACACCAATCCCCCTCCTGTCCAATCTAAAAACACGTATAGTGGGCGATGTATTGAAGATAGAGATGTTCTCTCCGGGACTTTTTTGTAGAACTTTTCATGCTGAACAATTCTTACACTCATAGTATATTGATATTTTTAACGGTTTGCCCAGCGTAAGCTTAAAAAGCGCACGGACGCCTGTTTTTCGACTTTTTCACTGATATCGTTACTGCTTGGCTTCCTTTGAACATAAATAAATAATTTTCTTTTTATACTAAGTAGAGATTTAGGGACTATTTAAACTCCCGTTAGCGATCGAATTTTGACTACTACTGGGTGATACGGACTACGTTAATTTACGTAGTTTTGTATTGGTGCGCGGACAACCGGATACGTAAATTAACGTTTTCTTACAGTGCGTCATTCTTGTGTAATTTTCTCCTCTCCGCCGTTCATTAATCAAAATACTACGTGTTATTTACGAACTGGTCTTTGTTCAACGACATGGAGATAGGTATATTGTTGTCTTGATAATGCTTTCAGTACTGGAAGAGACGTTTTATAACACTCAGTTACTGCGTATATTGTAAAGTGTTAGCATGGCGCGCGCGGAACTGACCGTGCGATAATCAGTTCAGACAAGTCTGTTGATGATAATAATACGATTGGAATTGACAATGACAGCAGTGAAAGTAGTCCGATGAGGTTGATGGATGGACAATTAAGTAAAGTTACTCGTATTTATGTTCCATCTTACTTCTCATGCTAGGTGTACTTCAGTAGCCCGGTCCGCAGTAAGGAATAGAGTAGCGCGCGCCCGGGCAACAATGTGTTAGACCTGGGTTGGCAATACTGTTTGCGCGGCTTTTCCATCCCGGTATTCTTAGATTATCGTCTGCTCCTACGTTCCTTAGCTAGGCTAGAACTTATGACCAATTTTGTTTTTAATTGTGCCCAGGAAATGTTTTTGCAACACCTTTCAAACTCTACCTTGTATTATCAAGCAGACTTGGTTAAATTATTTTTAGCGGCTTCGGTGGCGTAGTTGGTAGCATGCTGAGCTTCTATGCCCAAGATCGCGGTTTCAAACCCGGCCGAAGTCGTCGGATTTTTTTAAGAGTGCTAAAAATCCCTCAGTATGCCTTCCTTCGGAGGGGAAGTAAAACCGGCGGTCCCATGTCATAGATTTATGTCATGTTAAAGAACCTTCCACTAATTACACCAGTGTGAAGCTAAATTAGGTTAAAAATGTAAACAACGCTCAGGTTCCTACGTTCGTCGCCAGGAGCCGACTGCGGTGGCGTCTAGTAGCAAAGTTCTGAACTAGTAGTTGTTGACGGTGGCATTTAGCGGCAAAAGTAGGAAGTATTTGAAAAAATCAAAGTATGCAGTCCTTACTTGAATTAAGAAACAGAAACACACACAAATACAGTCATCATAATTAACACCGGTTATCAGACAGATTCTACACACCCAAAGTACACGGGGCTACAAGGCTGCGTTGTCGCAGCCCCTAAACTGAGGAACCAACCAACCTAAATTATTTTAGACTGATAATAGTGTGTTCTAGCCTGTTGAAACATCATTCATAATGATTTCCTTCATTTAAATGTACTTTACTTCTGTCATGACGAGGTGGACCTAATTGAGAGTGAAGACTTGGAATATGTCTCCCTTCGTCCCTTGTATGTGTGTAAATTACTATATTCAGACTTATGCTACCGAATATCATCATTCCTGCGACGTAGGATTTGTGATTTCAATGGTAATGAAAGGTTTTACAAATTAAATATTGGTCTAAGATGATCCCACTCTTAAGGTGGCACCTTGATGTGTGTATTCAACCTCCCTTTGTCCCTTTTATTGGAGGCATTTACTGTAGTAAAAGCAGCATGACCTTTCTTATTTTACTGGACAATAAGTTCACTTATAATATTCTATTGAAATAAATTTATTTTCACAATTGTTTCCCTTGTGCCGCCATTGCTCACATCTGTTTGGCTCCTGGAATTTCCGAGAACAGGAGACATAAAACTTAATCCTATTTTCCACTTGCTTTCCTGGAATACATTTTGCTTCTCGTTCCTGGAGAGCGCTTAAAACTAACCCAAAAATAGTGTGCATTTGATCACACTTCCTGTTCCCGGGCAAATGTGTAGCAGTCTTTACTCAGGGAATTCTGTCATTAATCCTGGAAAAATCAGGGAATATTCAGGGAATTCTTTTAAGATGAGTTGGTAGACACCCTGACTATAGGCCACGTAACGCTTGATTGTCCCCTCAGAGCCTTCAGTGGTATTGTGCCCACGTTATATCTCTGCCGGTGAGCGTCATTACTCCCAGGAAAGGCATACCGACTGTACTAGCCTCAACAAAGACATTTCTCAAAATGGCACACAAACAATTGTGTGGCAAGCACTAATGAGTGTGCCGAGTGCATTATGCCAAGTCGGCCGTCAGAACTCCCGAACCCCACACTGTGAGGTAATGTTTTATGAATAGAAGTAGAGGAGTTGACGGCTTGAATTCTCAGAAATATAACTGTCCTTACCGGCAGAGATACCTAGTCTGGCCATAAATACTGTCACAAACTATTTTGTGAATAAATGGTTTAAAAGAAATCAATCTCTTTTTAATATCTTATAGACACATGCATTGTGCACATGTTGCACCAATCAGACTTCAAAATGTCCACCATTAGCACGCACACAGGCTTGGAGTCTCTTTGGCCAGTCATCTATCGCAGAACGGATAGTATCAATCCGGAAAGCTGCCACTGCTACCACCAAGGACAGCTTCAAACTTTCAAGTGAAGGGTGTCTTTTCTTGCAGACCATTCCCTCTAGCACTGACCATAGTTTAAAGTCCAGAGGATTTCGATCGGAGCTACCAGAAGACCACTCCGCAGTGGAGATGAAGTCCGGTACATTGGCCTGCAACCACTGTTGTGCCATCCTTGCCTTATGAGCTGGTGCAGAATCTTGCTGGAAGGTCCATAGCTCATTGTTGAACATTGTGTTGCTCAAGTCCTTCACAAGAGGGTCCAGAACAGATTCCACATACACTCTGGCAGTTGTTTTCTATACCCTGAAGCTTCGTGGAACCCTCGTAGCTAACCCCCCATTAAACCATGACTGAGGCAGGGTGATAACCTTTCTGGACCTAAGGGATGCTCTTACGAGCTTCTTGAGAGCTTGCCTCATACACTCTATCGTTCTGTCAATTGAAGCTCTCTTCAATGGTGAAAACTTTCTCATCCGTAAAGAGGATTCTCCGATGCTCATTGTTGGCGTACCGCTGGAGGAGCTACCTTGATTTCAGTTTCCTCTGCTGCTTCAGTTGCATCGTTAAGAAATGTCTGGTACTCCGCCGATAAACTCTAACCCCAAGGTCTTCAGAAAGTATCCTGGACATTGATCGTGGCGAAAAGTTGAGCTCCAGTGCCATTATCTTCTGCTTCCGGACAGGATTTCGCCGAATACTGGCCGCCACTACTGTTCTCACACTGAAGGGCGACCAACCCTCATGCGATCATTCACACTGCCTGTCTCAGTAAATCGCTGGATTGTCCGGTAGACGAACCTCTTGCTGAGTTTCAACCTTTTCAGGGTTTGAAAAATCGCCGTTGGTGAAATTCCAACCCTGTGCAAGGCTACCCTGTTTTCGTTATCACCCCACTACATGCTTAAGCAAAGAAGATTCAGTCTTTCTCTTTCATTGACGAACACACAACGGTCAAGACTAACTTTCAGCCCAACGATTGTTTGTTACCTGGGAAACCGGTTCTACAGTCCAATCCAAAAGTTTGTGACTATTTATGGCTAGACTAGGTATAATGCGAACACTGTACACTGGAGGATCTACACAGGCTACCTCAAGAGGCTGTTGACTGGCTTCTCCAAGGATCTGCAGCTGTAAATTAATCATTTCAGACTATGAACTTGAGATTATGTATTACTGTATATATTTCTAAATAGCTATGTAGCACTTCATCATACGGTAAATAAATAATTAATGTTTATACAACGTTGAAGAAAATTAAGGGCCAGATGATTTCACGAAGAATCCCCGAAAACTGGAGTTTTATCATTTGTGTTTATAGTAAGTTTGCTTTATAAGTGGTTCAAGTCCTCGTATAACCTGTGTTTCCTAGATAAGATATTTTTTAATGTGCTAAGTTCAGTGCACTGCCCATTGATAGGTGCGAGTACTATGCATCAAATGCTATGAGAATCAAACAGGAAAAAAAGTCGACATGAGGTTTATCACTTTTAGCATCATATATTGAATTTCATAGATTGTCTCATTTTACTCGATTCCTCACCCCCAATGTAAGTTTGACTTCACTTATCCCCCTACAGAAGCAAATGCCACTGCTCAACTACAGAAAGATCAGGAACAATACATCGTTCACTTCCGAAAAGGCTCAACTACCAGAATTAAGACCTTTCTTAACTGAATTTGTCCAATCTCGGGAGATCATGGTGGCAACCATTTTATAAAATGTGTTGCTTGTTGACAGCTTTGGGATGCAAAAGGAACCTTACAGCCTACTCTATTCATGGAGTTCACATTTGACTGGAACAAGGTTGTACCTTATTAACCTTCAGAGTGCTAGAGACTGAAGCGGTCCGTCACTATATGCACGTCTTTTCAGTTTCACAATCCAGCTGTTTGAGGCGATATTATATGAAAGTAGACTGACTTTTTATTTAGTCTGTAGTATTATCTTATTAAAACCGCCTAGTCAAACACTAAAGAAACGCTTAATTATATTATTAATCATACATGTTTCGGTATTTCATTGATACCTTCCTCAGCGTGATTGATATTAAATCTTAAAACTAGTTAACAAAGCCAAAATGAAATGGATATCCTTACTAAAATTGTTTTAAATCAAAAATGGAAAACGAAAAGCTCGCAAATAATTAAATGCCATGTATTAAAAATTATAGTAAAATGATGCTATTAAAATAAGAGATCTACCTTACATGGCATTTAATTATTTGCAAGCTTTTCCATTTTTGATTTAAAACAATTTTTGTAGGGATATCCATTTCTTTTTGGCTTTGTTAACTTACCTTACCTTAATTCCTGCCGCTCCTTCTGGAGCATAGGGCCTTGGTGAAATTTCTCCACGCAGTACGGTTCCTGGCCATTCTCTTCACTTGACTCCAGTTCTTGTCCACCTCTGCGATTTCATTCTCGATCGTCCTCTTCCAGGTCTTCTTAGGTCGACCTCGCTTCCTGGCGCCTTGAGGATTCCAGTCTAGCGCCGCCCTCTCAATAGCTCCGTCCGGCTTCCTTAGTGTGTGACCTATCCAGCGCCATTTCCTCTCCTTGATCTGGATGCTAATCGGTTGTTGATTGGTGATGGTCCAAAGATGTTCATTTGAGATTATGTCCGGCCACCTCACATTCATGATGCGACGCAGACATCCGTTAATGAACACCTGTAGCTGGTTGTTGATCGGTTTTGTGACTTTCCATGTTTCACAGCCGTAGAGAAGAATCGACTTTACGTTGCTATTGAAAAGGCGGAGCTTGGTCTTCCTGGAAATGCTTCTATTTCTCCAGATGGGGTAGAGCTGGACAAAGGCACCATTTGCCTTCCTGATACGGCTTTGAACATCTTCCTCTGCTCCCCCATCATTTGTGACTATTGGTGTTGGTGTTGATCATCAGTCCTGCACGTTCTGCTTCTCTCTGCAACCTCCCCAGCTTATCTTCTATGTCTTGGTACCGTTGTGCCATAAGACAAATGTCGTCCGCGAAATCCAGATCTTCAAGCCTGTCATTTGTACCCCATTGAATACCCCTCTTCCGTCCTCACATTACCTTCTTCATCACACTATCCAGGACCAACAGGAACAGAGTGGGGGGAAAGGACACACCCCTGTCTCACTCCGGAACTGACCTTTATCTTTTCTGTTAATTTGCCTTCGTGAAGAACCTGGCACTCATACCCTTCGTACATCTCTTCCATGATTCTGATGATCTTTGTTGGAATTTTATATTCCTCGAGGGTCTTCCACATGATTCTTTGATTTACGGAGTCGAAGGCTTTCTCGAAGTCAACAAATGTGAGGTAAAGGGTATTCCGCCACTCCACACTGCTCCAGGATGATTCGGAGGGTGTTGATGAGATCCACACAGCTGCGATGTTGTCTAACATTATTTGGATATCATCGAACTTGTTTTTTATGCTATGTGCATTTATGTGTACGCATTTTAGTGTACTGGTATCGGTTATTATCTGTTTACTGTCCTTAATCTTATAATAATCGCTAAGTGTATTACAGTTACACTCGGTTAATTCTAGTGTATTATTATTAGCATTACCTAAAAAATTTAATTTCTGTAATTCTAGTTCCATATGGGATAATACTTAGTAGATATCTTACTATTACATTGATTTTAGTTTGAGAGGGCGAGTTTATCCAGTATTTCAGCACTTGATATAAGCTTTGAGGGTCCATTTTGATTTTTCCGAATGTATATTTTGCAGTCTCTGACCCAAGTTGCAAAGATTTTTCCCTGTTGTCTCAATTCACGGCACTTTTTGGCGATGGTTTCATTTCTTGGGGTCAGGTGTTCATTGATATATATATTACCACCATCACTGTAACCAATTTCACTCGTCTTCAGGGTCTTCTTTTGTCTTCTGCTACTGAGAATCTCTTCCTTCTTCCACCTATTATTTAATTTCACAATTATCGGTTGAGGCCCAGGCTTTGTTGACGGGAGGCGGTGAGCTGCGTCTATGTTTGCCCTGGTGATTTCAACTCCTAACGTCTTGCCAATGTCCGAGATTTTGTGAAATACATCCTCCTCTCTTTCCGTGGGTATTCCATACACTATCAAGTTGTTCTTGCGCTGGTACTGTTTTAGTTCCTCCAATTCGTTGATAGCTCTAGATGCTGCCATTTCTGCGTCCTTGACGGTTTTTCTCTCTTTCTTCAGAGTTTCAATTTCCCGGTGGAGTTCATCATACTTTTCTGATAAGAAAGTTGCTAGTTTTCTTACCTCGTGGTTTTCTTCTCTCATCGCCGAAAGGGATTCCTCAAGTTTCTGGGAGAAAGATGCCATAACCTCTTTGAGGTTAGGTTGCGGGAGGCAGTCTTCCCGATTGCATGACCATTTGAAAGTATCATCTTTCCGGAATTGTTGGTACGTGTCTTTATGCATGTTACATGAAACCAGCGTCCACACTCACCATCACATCCTACAGCCTGTTCTTGATCTTTTTGCCGCATGGAGCACAGTTGACCGTCATGATATTAAATGTTATATGACTTCTCTTTTAGCAAGTTATGTATTGTATTTCTCTTACGTATTTTACCTACACTGTTCACACAATATTTAACACTTTAGTCACTCGCGTAATCCTCGGTAAACCTGCGTAATTTCTTAATTTTGCTTACGTTTAGAATATAAACCTTTTACATATCCGCCATTTTGCATTAAGAGCTTAGATATCTAAAGTCCTTGACTTTCACAATGCTTCACGGAACAACGAAATTTGACATGCAAGCTACCCTCTGGGCGTCAAATTACAAAGCTATTATTATTAATTGTCTTAATGTTGAGAATTAACTTTTAAATATGAAATCAAAATACGGAGTTAAAATACAAATATTTGATATCGAACTAAATTTTAATTTTAAAGATTTAAAGAAAAGTATTCTAATTAACTATATCTTTAACCTAACCACAAATAACTTGAATACATTTTGAAAACATGAACTTTAATATCATCATCATCGGCTGTAACTCGAATCCGAGTATAAATCTTCTTCCTTCAGTCCAATTTGTAGATATGTTTACAGTGACTTGAAGAGTCCAATACTGGCATGGAACAAGTGTCCACAGAAGTCACATAGTATCGCTGGAGGAGGACGTGGTTGGGCTGCTCGGAGTTGCCTTACCTTGACGCTTGGCCTCTTCATGTGTGCGTCGATCCCTTTCAAACGTCTTTGCAGTATCCGAGACGGCACGGCGCCAAGTTGAGCGGTCTTCAGCCAGCATGTTCCAGGTTTGTGAACCAAAACTTGTCAATTTCAGGGTCTGCTCTAATTGGTCCTCGTAGCGCCTCTTAGGACCTCCATGAGGTCTGGTGTCATAACATAACTCACCATATAGCATTTGACGAGGTAATCTCACATCATCCAACCGATGGACATGACCAATCCATCTAAATTGGTGACCTATTATGGATGATTCTATGCTGTTAATTTGAGCCTTTTCCAGTACAGCAATATTGGTAATGCGGTCTTCCCATTTAATCCTCAGGATTGATCGAAGTTTTTGTAGGTGGAAACGCTCAAGCTTCCTAAGATCACGTCGGTAAAGGGTCCACGTTTCACAGCCATACAACAATGTAGAAACGACTAAACGACTACTGCTTTGTACACCATAGGCTTTGTACTCGTGGACAGGTCTTTATTCATGAAGACCAGGTGCGCTAATCGTCCATATGCTGCATGGGCTGCGCCAATTCTCTTATCCTACTCAGGTGGTCTACCTGGTGAAGGTTGACATTTATGGTAAGACCAAAGCGATCACATGCACTTTTGTAACAATTAACTGACTCTTGCAGCTCTTCTGGTGTGAGAGTTGGCGACGCGGCATCATCTACATACAACATGTTAGTAACCTTGGTAACCTGAGTTTTCCTAAAGGAGCGGAGATGAGTTATGTTGAAAAGCCCTCCATCAAAACGATACTTGACCTCCACACCTGGGAAGTTTGTGGGTGAATCATAAAGCATTGCAGCCAAGTACAGCACGAAAAGCGTTGGAGCCAGTACACATCCTTGTTTCAGTCCATGGGTAATAGGAAATTCATCGGACATCTTATTCTGATGGCAAACCTGACCTGTCATGCCATCATGGAGAGCCTTGATTAGATCTACGAAACGCTGAGGACAACCAAACCGCTTCAGCACCGCCCACATGGCTGGTCTTGGAACTGAATCAAATGCCTTTTCCAAGTCATAAAAGACTAAGAAGAGTGGATTCTGTTGTTCTCTACATTTTTCTTGTAGCTGTCTCACACAGAAAATCAAGTCGATTGTGCTTCTGGAAGCTCTAAATCCGCATTGTGACTCTGGGAGGATCTTCTCAGAGATAACCTTGAGGCAGTTAAGTAGAATTCTTGCAAGAATCTTCCCCACAATTGGTAGTGATATACCACGGTAGTTGCCACAAACACTGCGATCACCCTTTTTAAAGATAGTGACGAGTGGCATTCTTTAGGTCTCCAGGTACCTTTCTTGATTCCCATATCCTGAGGCAGAGATGCCAACTTTCAGAAAGAGCAATTAGTAATCGGACTCGGAGTGCCGGGGGGGGGGGGGGGCATTATTCAAACAAAATATAGAAGGGGGGGTGTACGACATTCAAACAAAATATAATCTACTGTATTACAACTTAAAATAGATTATAGCTACTTACCAATTACAATCCCTCCTCATCAACAGCCTCCTCTGCAAGATCTACATCTATACCAGGGTGGAGGTTGAGGGTACGCACTTCAAATTTTGAAGACGAGTGGCTTGTTTGGCATCTTGAAGTTGGAGTCTAGTAAATGTACTCTGATGACAAGGTTTTCCATCCGAAATCATCTGCATTTTCTGGACCAGTAGAGAACTTAGCAATTCTGTACTCATATTCGCAGGAAATTCAGTTTTGTTTTTCCTCACCAAGCTAAAAACACGTTCTGTGGGAGAATTACTATGTGGGACCAGAAGAATTGCCATCATAAGTTTGCTTAGTGAAGGGTACTTCGTTAATCCAGAAACATCGGTAATCTCGAAATTTCGCACCAAATTTTGTCAGCCCTTTCATTCTTATCAAAACTCAACGTATCGAACTGGAAACTACTAAATTCTGATTCTAAGGATTCTGTCTCCTCTGCTGTCAGTACCTTAGGAAACTGGTCAGTGAAGTATTCAATAGAAGAATAACCTTTTGTTCTTCGCTGAAACACATCAGCAATTTCAGCATGCTCTAAAAACTTTTCTTTGATGGGCCACTTCTTGGAAATATACTCACATGTTTTTGAGTAGAACAATCTGACATCAGAAAAAAACATCTTCATTTGATGCTCATTCAAAGAAGCTTCTTTAATATAGGCTCTTGTCTTAGCTCCAACAACCAAATCATTGTCACTTTTCTGATACTTTCTGCTAGCAAAGTTAACAGAAAACAAATCGGAGTCGGGAACTGCAGATGCTTTGACAAATCTAACCAACATATCAGTGAAAAAATTATTCGATTTAGAATGAAGCTGATGAATAAGTGGTTTCTCTTGCTGCAGGAATATATTCAATGAATTGAAAAGTGGAAGAACAGAACTGAGAAACAAAAGGTCTAGTTTGGTTGTGTAACGTGTTTTTCGAGGGGTTTTATGCAACTGGCCTAAGTCAGTAGGAAGCCATTCTATATTTATTTACGCGGCAAATTGTTCAGCCAAGACAATTTTTCATGGTAATTTATTATTATTATTAATTTATTATAATTATTATTAAGGTATTTTCGGAGCATTTTATAAAAATTATTAGCATTCAGATAGGTTTTCTATGTCTTAGAAAACGCTATCAAGCAAATTATTACGAACGACGATATCATAGAAAATAATCTGATTACGGAATTTTACGGAGTTTTTGTCAGTTAGGGTATTTGAGAGAGATGACTCACTGGGATTTCAAGTACACGCTGAATCTTGTCGAGGAGCATGACGCAATCTTGGGTCGCAAGGTCTAGAAAAGGCGAATTGTTGAAACGGAAATCGACTTCTCCCTCCCGCGGAGTGTAATGAGGAAGGAGTGGGGATCTAGCGCGTAGGGTGCAGCCAATCAGTGAGGACGACGTAAGACAGATGTCGGTACCATGGTGGGGGAGCCAACGTGTGGATATATCGTTCGACGCGCCGTGAAACAAGGACTATCTGTGAAATACTTGAGGAGAATGGATGCGCGTGCGTGTCGCTCCGATGTTCAGTGGAGTTAGTGACTATCTGTGTAGAACTTGCGGTGTACGGTCGCAAGTGCGTGTCGCTCCGATGTTCAGTGGAGTTAGCGACGAACTTTTGTAAAACGTAACCAGTGCGGTTTTACGCGAGTTTGGGTCCGAGGTACGGACCATAGAATTATATAATCTACCAGGATATCATCAAATTTCGACGGAGATGACGACGTCCAGGAGACTGTGGGAAGCACACAGCATCATCAAGAACGAGGGAGATGCTTTGGCAATTTCCAATGGTAAGCGCACATGACGCAGAAATACGCAATCTCTCATTTTCTTTGTTTTATATTTCATATTTCAGTAACTTCATAGCTTGGAAATAAGAGTAAAATCAATTTATCAGACTCCGTTTTCACGTAATTTTCTATCGGTAATATTCAAATCACAACGCTCCAATTTAAATTTTAAACTTATTATTATTATTAATTTTGCTATACTTGTTTTATATAATAAATTCATTTCTTTTACAATGCAATCTTTGCTTTCAGTAGGTAGCATTAGATATAGACCAATTCCTTCTCCTGATACAATTGTTTGTTGGGTTAATGATCAAATCATACCACGATCTGAGTGAATAGAGTCTTGAATGTGTTCTGCCAGAGCTAGACGTTGTTAAATACAAATTTAGATTTCAACATTGCATTGAGGTCTTGGCGCCCATTAAAACAACATAGCTTAGGCAAAGGTAAACAGTTACATTTCTCTCCCAACAGTGTGGGCTAGCGAAAACCATTACATTTGTCGCTACCAACATGGGGCACTAACTAATTAATGTTACATTTGTCGCCGACAACTTGGGGCTGAAAACCTAATAACATTTGTGGAAGGAGAAGGGTATATATTTCTGTGCCTGTATTTTGGGGGTTATTTGTCTTTATCAGTGTATATCATTATGGGGGATGAGAAAGAAAGACAGATGAGGTTACGTAGTGGTCATCAACTGGAGAATGATGATACGAGCAGTATGTCGAGTGATGGTAGTACCGGGGTAGCGGAGGTAAATCCCGATACTGAAACAGGGAGTGTAGGCGGCCAACCAGAATTAAAAACTTTACTTCTCGAGTTCATGTATCAGAACAAAGTTAGTAGTGATGCTTTAAATGCAAAATTAGAACAGAATAATGCAAAATTAGAACAAAACAGTAGGGAAAATAAAGAAAGTACAGATGCTTTAAATGCAAAATTAGAACAGAATAATGCAAAATTAGAACAAAACAGTAGGGAAAATAAAGAAAGTACAGAAGCTTTAAATGCAAAATTAGAACAGAATAATGCAAAATTAGAACAAAACAGTAGGGAAAATAGAGAGAGTAATGAAACTTTAAACGCCAGATTAGAACAAAACAGTAAGGAAAATAGAGAGAGTACTGAAACTTTAAATGCTAAATTAGAACAAAACAGTAGGGAAATGAGTGACAAATTCGAACTGATTAGAGGTGAGATCAGGGGGGTGATGGAAGAAAAGGCTAAAGAGATTATTGCAGATGTAGACAGAAAATTAGGAAAAGTACAGGAGGAGTTGGAAATTAGAATCAGTACACAGGCTGAAAATTTAAAAGAACTAGTGCAACTGGAAACACAGCAGGTCAAAAAGCAATTGGGGGGAGAAATTGACAAAATTCAGGTAGCTACTAAAGAGGTTAAGGAACAGCTGGGGGGTAGAATTGAGAAAGTCCACTCACAAGTAGTTGCAGAAGTAAATGATTTAAGAGAGAGTAATAGGGAAAGCATTAGCAAGATTGAGGAGAAACAAGCAAAGCTATATGATAAAGTAGAAGAATCAGAAGGAAACATTAAATTAACAGTAAACAGTATTGAGAGGAAGGCTGAGGAGAAAATAGCAGAATTAGAATTAAAATTAAAAGCTAGGATCAGGCAAGAAAATAGTCAGAATAGGCCAGTTTTGGTGAATAGCACACACAGGGAGGTAGAACTGGGTAAGTTCAGCAATCGACAGGGGTGCCCAATGGAGTTCATGAACACTATAGAAAATAAATTCGGGGAGAGGTTGGAAAATGGTAGTATTGAGTGGTGCCAGGTAGTTGAAATTTTAGAACAAGTGTTTGTGGGGGAAACGAGGAATTGGTTTGCTGTCTACAGAGACAAGTTTACTGATATCAATGATTTTAAAATGAAATTCTGTGAAAAGTTCTGGAATGAGGTTATTCAGTCGCAGCATCGTGAGGGAGTAGTGTGTGGTAAATATAACCCTAAAGGAAGCCCCACCATGACCGAATACTTTTTAGGGCAGGTATTAGTGTGTAAATATCTGGATGGCTTGAAGGAGGAAAGTGATGTGGTAAGGTTGCTACTTAGGCACTTTCCCTATAGGATCAAGGAGGCTGCTTGTATCCAGAATGTAAAGACTATATTACAAGTAGAAAATTTGTTAAGCACATTTGATGCACTAGGGAAAGGGGGTTATGAGGACAATTTCAATCGGAACCAGGGTAATAATAATAATAGACCTGATGAAGCCAGGCATCAGGAAGTTCAAGGGAACGGTGGCGAAGGGGCCAACGCTCAAAATAGAAATAATAATAATCAGCTATATCAGAACAGAGGAAATGGCTATGGTAATCAGTATCAAGGGAGGAACAATGATTACAGGGGAAATCAAGGGAGAAACAATGATTTCAGGGGAAATCAAGGGAGAAATTATAATGACAATAATTACAACCAGAATAGGGGTCAAGGAAGAGGACAGCCTAGTGGTAGTAATATACAGCCAAACAATGACAACACAGCCCAGAACAACCAGACTAGTTCAGTAGTTAGTAGTACTACGGCCAGCTGTAGCGGTTCTTTAAACGCGAACCAGGCTGCGAAGTAAGGTCAGAATCTCAGTCTGTAGCATGCCCTGTCCATACAATTATACAGGAACCCTATGACCTAAATGTAAGAAATGAATTATTACATGAACTAAATGATGAAGGTATTATTCAGGAAGTGGTTAGTAAGAGCCCCATAGTTAAATTTAACGTGTCCGAGGCGTACACAGATGTTTTAATTGATAGTGGTTGTATGAAGAGTTGCATAAGTAGTGCATTTTATGATAAAATGAAAGGAACTGGAGTAAATTTTGAGGAGATGCCAATTAAAAGCACTTTTGTTATCACAGCTGTTGGGAAGAGGTCTAAAGTAATTTCTAAGCAAGTTTTAGTAGACATTAAAATTAATAATCATGTAGAGAAGCAGATTTGCCTTGTAATTCCAAATTTAGTATTCAGTGTTATCTTGGGTTCAGAGTGGCTAAGTAGAGTGTCTGGTAACTTATGTTATGATGTAGGGAGTTTGAAATTTAAATGGGGAGATTCTGAAGTAGAAGTAGCGTTCAATGACCATATTCAGAGGAGTAGTATTGTAGGTGTGATTTGTACTTTAAATGAGATATCGCCAGCCGTAGAGCGGGGTTCTCCATGTTTTGTGGGCAGTGTGATTACGAACGGAAGTCTAGAGGACTCGTTACGTGAGGCTGCATTTCAGGGAAATACAGAGGATGAACAGTGTGTTCGGCTCTATGATGTGTTATGGTGTAATAGGAGAGTTTTTGAGGATCGCATTGGTATGGCCAATTGCTATACACATTCATTGAACGTTATTGATAGGTCAGTATTCTTTCGCTTATCAGAGTGCAGTTGAGGCACAAATTAATCAGATGCTTGAAGATGGGATTATTGAGCACTCGAACAGTCCATATGTTAATTCTTTGATCACGGTACCCAAGACCGACGGCACTGTTCGTATTTGTTTAGACGCTCGTTTGGTTAACAGTAGAATTAGTTCAGATCAGCTGAAATCTATGTCAATAGAGGAATTAATGCAAACATTTGAGGGGAAGAAGTATTTCACTTGTGTAGATTTGAGTTCCAGTTTTTGGCAAGTGCCACTTAAGTACGAAGATAGACCATTTACAGCTTTTAGTCATAAATATAACCTTTATCAATTTTGTAGAACACCTTATGGGTTAAAGAGTAGTTCAGCAGCTTTAATTAGGGCTTTAAACATCGCATTAGGGGATGACACAGGAGAGTTTGTAACCATTTACATAGATGATATGGTAATTAGTTCACGCAGTTTTGAGGAGCATCTACTTCATTTAAATATAGTTTTTCAGAAGTTAGATCAGGCAGGGTTCACTTTGAAGCTGTCTAAGTCGTCATTCTGTCAGTCAGAAGTGACATTTTTAGGTCATAGAGTGTCGAGTAGAGGTGTAACACCAGAGGAAAGTAGGGTTAGCATGTGTGGACAGTAGCAACAGGGCATCGTTACAGACACTGAGAAATATGCTAGGTAGAGCAACGTGATGACGTTCATTTAAGGGAACCACTGGCAAGGTTGGAAGCAGGTGACGCAGAAACATTTATAGTTTCCAAACGTATTGGCAAAACAGCATATGTGCTGGAGAATAGTGAGGGAAACAGATTATACGGGACGTATAATATACATTGTCTACGAAAATATGTGTCATAAAGTGAGTGTGTTTAGCTGGCGAGCCAGCCTATCAAATGAGTAAGTGTGGTATATGGTGCGTGGAAGATCTGGTCTTAAGGCAGGCGTATCGGAAGTCACACAGGGGGGTAGTATGTAAGTAAATGAGAGTTTTTAAGGTACAGGGAAATATGACGGGATTGTCGGATGCTGTTGAGCACTAAATTGTCTCGATGCACCAAGGCCATTTGGGCAGCGCTGATGGGTTCCCATTTATCTCCAAGAGATGGGGGAGCGCTTGTATAGGGCTTGTTAGCTTAAGGCGTCCACGAGATAAAAGATGGGCCATCAGAATGCGAGACAGTCCTTCATGAAACTCATACATATCAGCACACGTGATTTCTGTTTACGGCCTCGCCATGTAAGATTTGTAAGTGTGTAATTTAAGATAATTTGTACAATGGTATTATTTGTGTGAGGAGAAATGGTCTGTGTTGAGAACTAGTATTAAGTAGAATATGGTTAACGGGAACTTAACAAGACAGGGCGATTACGGCACAGAAATATTTGGTGTTATATGTAATGCGCATTTACTGTTTTTTTTTCAGAAGTCAATATTAATTTAATCTACTTTAAAGAGAGATTGAGTATTATGGTCACGAGGCGCTGCCACAATAGTGTGATCGTGTGCTCAGTGATAAGTGGAATTAAATGTCACCATAAGGAGGGGACCTCCAGTGAAATTAGGAAGTTCTAGGGTGATATAAATATATCAGAACACCTTCAATGCGTGTGATATGACATCATAAATACATAGTGCTCACACATTTATTATGTCTATTTCTCCAACATAGAGGAATTTGAGAGGCGGAAATATCCGTGGAACACTATTTTATATGAGAAACATTGGACTGGTTGCAAAGTGCAATCCATAGTGACAACAAACTTTGACGCAAAGTGCGTGAAGAAAAAATATGAGTGTATATATCTGTAATTTAGGGTGATTTCGTTTATGTAATATGTATTTTGGATGGGGTTTATTAACGTGTCTGGGATAATCGGATAATGGACCGTCGTCACGGTAAATCATCCGATGATCCGAGGCGAATATGTAACGTGTTTTTCGAGGGGTTTTATGCAACTGGCATAAGTCAGTAGGAAGCCATTCTATATTTATTTACACGGCAAATTGTTCAGCCAAGACAATTTTTCATGGTAATTTATTATTATTATTAATTTATTATAATTATTATTAAGGTGTAAGCCTCCGTGGCTTAGGCGGCAGCACGCCGGCCTCTCACCGCTGGGTCCGTGGTTCAAATCCCGGTCACTCCAAGTGAGATCTGTGCAGGACAAAACGGAGGCAGACAGGTTTTTCTCCGGGTACTCCGGTTTTCCCTGTCACAATTTCATTCCAGCAACACTCTCCACTATCATTTCATTTCATCTGTCATTCATTTAATCATTGCCCCAGAGGAGTGCGTCAGGCCTCGGCAGCCGGCACAGTTCATATCCTCGCCGCTAGATGGGGGCTCCATTCATTCCATTCCTGACCCAGTCGGAGACTGGAAGCAGGCTGTGGATTTTCATTTTCATTATTAAGGTATTTTCGGAGCATTTTATAAAAATTATTAGCATTCAGATAGGTTTTCTATGTCTTAGAAAACGCCATCAAGCAAATTATTACGAACGACGATATCATAGAAAATTATCTGATTACGGAATTTTACGGAGTTTTTGTCAGTTAGGGTATTTGAGAGAGATGACTCACTGGGATTTCAAGTACACGCTGAATCTTGTCGAGGAGCATGACGCAATCTTGGGTCGCAAGGTCTAGAAAAGGCGAATTGTTGAAACGGAAATCGACTTCTCCCTCCCGCGGAGTGTAATGAGGAAGGAGTGGGGATCTAGCGCGTAGGGTGCAGCCAATCAGTGAGGACGACGTAAGCCAGATGTCGGTACCATGGTGGGGGAGCCAACGTGTGGATATATCGTTCGACGCGCCGTGAAACAAGGACTATCTGTGAAATACTTGAGGAGAATGGATGCGCGTGCGTGTCGCTCCGATGTTCAGTGGAGTTAGTGACTATCTGTGTAGAACTTGCGGTGTACGGTCGCAAGTGCGTGTCGCTCCGATGTTCAGTGGAGTTAGCGACGAACTTTTGTAAAACGTAACCAGTGCGGTTTTACGCGAGTTTGGGTCCGAGGTACGGACCATAGAATTATATAATCTACCAGGATATCATCAAATTTCGACGGAGATGACGACGTCCAGGAGACTGTGGGAAGCACACAGCATCATCAAGAACGAGGGAGATGCTTTGGCAATTTCCAATGGTAAGCGCACATGACGCAGAAATACGCAATCTCTCATTTTCTTTGTTTTATATTTCATATTTCAGCAACTTCATAGCTTGGAAATAAGAGTAAAATCAATTTATCAGACTCCGTTTTCACGTAATTTTCTATCGGTAATATTCAAATCACAACGCTCCAATTTAAATTTTAAACTTATTATTATTATTAATTTTGCTATACTTGTTTTATATAATAAATTCATTTCTTTTACAATGCAATCTTTGCTTTCAGTAGGTAGCATTAGATATAGACCAATTCCTTCTCCTGATACAATTGTTTGTTGGGTTAATGATCAAATCATACCACGATCTGAGTGAATAGAGTCTTGAATGTGTTCTGCCAGAGCTAGACGTTGTTAAATACAAATTTAGATTTCAACATTGCATTGAGGTCTTGGCGCCCATTAAAACAACATAGCTTAGGCAAAGGTAAACAGTTACATTTCTCTCCCAACAGTGTGGGCTAGCGAAAACCATTACATTTGTCGCTACCAACATGGGGCACTAACTAATTAATGTTACAGTTGAAGGATTTTCAAACTGCTCCTTAACTTTCAGAAATTTTGGGCCAGCATTGCCATGGTCTGTATCACAGAAAAACATGTTCAATGGATTCCACTGCTCCAAGACTCGGTCGACACACTGCAACAGTGATAGCCATCGAGTTGAAACGTATTTCAATATCTTGTGGGGCTTTTCCCCAAAGACTTGCTGACAAAGCTTCAAAATATGTTTCCTCTTTGAGCTCTTCTGTAAATAATAATAGATGTCAACTAAAAATTGTTCAACATTGACATTTTCAACACCATTACACCCTTTTTGAGAAACTAAGTGCACAGGATGACAAGCATAGCCTTGCACTTGGATGTTTTGATTTTCTTTGCAAATGAAAGAACTAACACCTTTGGAAATGCCAGTCATGGTACTAGCATTATCACATGCAAAACCAACACAATTATACCATGGTATATTTCTCTCCCTCAGTTCCCCATCTAAAACTTTTAAAATACCTTCTCCTGTATTCTCCCACGATTCTTGGATGGATAAAATCTTCGTAGCAATCATCCCTGCTTCTGCATCAAAGAAGGAAACAACTATCGGATAGAGTTTAGTATCGTCAAAATCGTTGCTGCCATCTGTAGCGAGCGAGAAGGGTTGATGCATTTAAGTGTCCGTAATTTTCTCATCGATGGATCTGGCTACACTCCTAATTATCGCTCCTGTTTTTGTTCTCACACCACTGAATTTGGATGCTATTTTTGAATCCGGAGACATTTTTTAAAATAAATGTCCGGCATGGTCACTGCAGGCCAAAGGCAGATTATGTTCGACAACGAAAGCCGTAAATAAAACTTCCGCATTCGTGATAGCATTTCTATCTTCAGAATTACTTAAAAATCGCATTAATTCCTTGTTGGACCCCCTCAGTTTCACGAAATCCGAGTGAATTTTACTGTTGATATGTTTCCGGCAGTCATCTCTTCCGCCATGTGCAACCGAAAAATCGCGGGAACACACAGTACAAAGCACGTGGGACGAAGATTTGGAAGAATGTAATAAACACGGCCACAGTTTTGTATATTCCTCCCTAAATCTTTGAACGACTTTCTGCTTCTTCGTAGTTTTGTTATCACCATCACCACTAGTTCCAACAACACACCACACGCAATTTCTGGCACTAAAAATCGCTTCATACTGCAGGCATTCACTTTCTTCTTGGTTCTTGCTAAGACTAACTTGTTCCTTGACCTCGGTAACAAAGAAATAAGAGCACGCGCGCAGACAGAACGCGCATGATCACGTGAAGCAATAAACAACGAGTGGGTTCGAAAGTTGCCGATCGCTTCCGATCACAGCGCATGGCGCCATTCTTAAAGAATAACACGAATTCAACCGAAATTCGTAATTTTACGTTACCCATTCGTAAGAGCGTAATCGTAAGGGAAAAATCGTAATGATTACGATTAATTCGTAATAGTTGGCATGTCTGCCTGAGGTTAAGGGTGAAAATCCTTGTTTTGAGGGAATGACCTCCAGCTTGAATTAGTTCCGGAGGGATGTTATCTGGGCCAGGTGCTTTTCTGGGTTTCAATTGGGTGAGAGCAGCACTGAATTCATGATAAGTAGGAGGTACTGCCAACCACAGTTGTTCAGGTTGTTGCGGCACATCACAAAGGAAGTCTTCAGCAGCTGCTGATGGACGATTTAGGAGATTCGAGAAGTGCTCCTTCCAGCGTTCCAAGATTTCTTGACTATCAGTCAAGGTGGTAGAATTATCAGCGCTTTTCAGTGTACCTGATGATGAGCGAGATGGTCCATATATTTCCTTGAGTACTGCATAGAAGTTCCTCAAGTCTCCAGCATCCGATAGTCTCTGCAGTTCCTGAGCCTTCTGTTGCCACAAAGTATTTTTAATCTGCATCTGGCATTTACCCTTGAGTTCCAGTAGTTTATCTCTCTTTGTGTTGGAAGTTGGGTCTTGAAGATGAGCAAGATAGGCATTCCTCTTGGCATTGATGAGAGACAGAACTTCCTCGTTGTGGTCATCAAACCAGTCTCGTCTTTTCCGCACTATAATACCAATGGTTTCCTCAGCTGACTGTGATAATCTTCTGTAGTGTGGCCCATTCTTGCTGAATGTCATTTGTTACTGGGTTTTCTGACGATCCTGTTTCCAAAATGTTTATATATGGATTCATCCTGAAGTTTGGATGTATTAAACTTCTTTCTTGGCAAATTTTTGATGTTCCTAGGTGGTTTAGGTCTGATGGATATCCTGAGCTTACATATAAGAAGTTTATGATCTGTCCAACAATCGTCTATATTCCTTGCTGTTCTGGTAATAAGAGTGTCCTTCTTATCACATTGCCGGGTAATGATATAATCAAGAATGTGCCAATGTTTGGAACGAGGATGCATGCATGTAGTTTTGAAGCGGTTAGGTAGCCGGAACTGCGTGTTGGAATGAAAAGTTCGTGTTCTGCACAAAGACCAAGAAGCAACAGTCCATTGAGATTACATTTTCCAAGTCCCTGTTTGCCCATCACATTATTTCATAGCCTGTGATCTTTCCCAACTCTGGCATTGAAGTCACCGAGGAGCAAGAGTTTATCTGCAGATGGTACCTTGGAGATGATTTCACTTAGCTGATTATAGAACTGAGCCTTTACTTCCATCATCAGAATCTAAGGTAGGAGCATAGGCAGAGATGAGTGTCATAAAGGAACCTCCTGAGAGTGGTATGCGGAGAGTCATGAGCTGATTGCAATGGACCTAAGTTGGTGATAATTTACCAGTTTGGTCTTCACAGCGAAGCCCACACCATGAATACGACATTCACCCACCTCCTTTCCTTTCGAGAAGATGGTATATCCTGTCCCAGATTCAGTAACCTTGCCTTCAGAAGACAGCCTAGTTTCACTGAGAGCAGCAATGTCAACGTTGAGTCTTGATAACTCATGGGTTACGAGAGCTGACCTCCTCTCAGGTCTAACGTTAATATACTTAATGTATAAGTAACGTAAAATCTTACGTCACATAACAAATAAAATAAGAATTTTAAATATAATATATTTAGTTTAGAACTTCTTCATATACAATATTGGCAGTTCTTTTTCTGGTGCCAAAATGACTAAGCTACTTGGAGAACTTACTCTGGAACAGGCAACATAAAATTGTCCGTGGGAGAAACAGTCTTCGCGTAGGTCGATTCCTGCTAATGTTAAACTATGTCCTTGTGTTTTGGAATGCACGATATGCAGTGAGCGGGAAGACATCCGCAGTTCAAACCTAACTGCCATCTCCTGGCGCGATATCAATAGATGCATTGTCAACAGGGCCGTATAAAGCTTTTGCAGATTTAACACCAGGCTTATTCTGAACAGCAGTTCCTTCAATTCAGATTTGCCAACATTTTATAGTAACTTTCCATGTGTAATATCTCTGTACCTCAACATACAGAAAAGTGCTTTCAAAATCACATCTTGTGTAAATTTTGGAAATGGCAGTGAACGTGGTTCTTGGCGGAATGGATACTCGCTCGTAGAAATCATTTTCAGTAAAACAGACTGGTTCACAATTCTGTAAGTGCATATCGAGGTATGTGACGGCGGGATGCCTTTGGTGTTACAGAAACGGCAATAGTCGCCACATAGCTTCGTTGCTACTGACATAACGACCAGGCTGATATGTTTGCACTTAACTATACGGGATTTGTAAGCCCTGTGTTTATGAAATTGAACGTAGCTTGATCGCTACCTTTATTTAGTAGTCGCAAATGTAGTGTTACAAAATTAAAGGTGGTATTGGAAGGTGCTATCTCACACTAAGGTTCGTTATTGTAGTTCTAAATCATAGAAAGTTATTTCTAAATTATGGTATAGATATATCTCGAAAGCGGGATGACCGTTTAGATTTCTAATGTTCTTATCGTGTTTAGATTTATCTTCAAAAAGGGATGACCGTTTAGATTTCTAATGTTCTTATCGTGTTTTAATAATAATATTATTGGATTTACGTTCCTTTTAACTACTCTTGGTTTTTAGAAACGCCAGGGTGCTAGAATTTTGCCCCGAAGGGGATCTTTAACGTGACTGTAAATCTACTGACAGGATTCCCTTGCATTTGCGCACCCTCAAATGCCAGCTGATTGCGCCAGGATACGAACCTGCAAACTTGGGCCCAGCAAGATAGAACGTTACTGCTGAGCCTCGCAGTTAGTCTATCGTGTTTTAGATAGTACAGTAAGTGGATTGGCATTGCCTCCTACAGGATAGATGGACAATTGGATGTCATGTCTTGAGCTACTGTTGCCATGCATACAGATTTGCGATTAATTAAAGACAATATTAAGTTTGCGATTGACGAAATGCTGGCCCCATGGTGTTTGGGGATAGCGTGCCTGCCTCTCACAAGGAGGCCCTAGGTTCGATTCCCAGCTCCGTCAGGAATTTTAGAAAGTGAGGGCTGGAACGTTGATGATGATGATTATAATTGTTGTTTTAAGGGGCCTAACATCGAGGTTAACGGCCCCTGACGAAATGAAATGACGTGAAATGGAAGGATGAAGATAAAAAACAGCTCACTGCTATGGATAAAACGAAAATGGTTTAGATAAAATATAGACTGTGAGCCCCAACAATATGCCTTATGTAGCAGGAAAAATACTTACAAAAAGGAACTCAGATTGAAACTACTCACCAAATGGAGACCGGTAATAAGTACATAAGGGAATTTCGAACGAAAATACTCACAAAAGGAATAGATTGAAAAATACGTACAAAATGTAGGTTAAGTCCAAAATACGTACAAAATGCAACGTACAGTCGAAATACTTACAAAATGCAAGTAAAATCAAAATACTGTACTTACAAAATGCAAATGAGATTGAAAATATGCACAAGATGTAATGTAGATTCAAAATACCCACAAAATGCAACTGAGAATTAACTACTTGAACAAGGCGGGGTAGATTGAAAATGCAATTGAAATTCAAAATACTCACAAGAAGACCCCCCTATATTGAAAGACTTACTAAAAAGCAATTTTGATTGGCAATCCTTACAAAATGCAAGTGAGGTTGAAAAACACTCACAAAATGCAATTTAGATCGAAAAACTTGCAAAATGCAACGTAGATTAAGAATACCTACAAAAAGGTGCGGGAATCTTAAAGACAAAAGGAAATATAATGAAAGGCGGAGAGGAGAGGAGAGAGGAGAGGGTCCGCCCCAAAGGTAAGGGGCAAAAGGGGAAAACGAACCCAGCTCAGGAATCCCTCGGGGTCGCCAACTCCTGAACTCGCCAGCCGTGAGCCCCTGAGGGTGTAGCATTATCTAGGGTGCACCAGAAGTGGTGGGGCTACATACACCCTGCCTCCGTAAGGGCCTAGAGCACAAGGCAGGAGGTAAAAGGAAAAGAAAAAGAAGGCTGACCCCTCACAGAAGGAGGGAATCAGAAAAGATGAGACAAGGGCCAATTAAGGCGGGAAAGGAAGAGACTCCTTAGGCCTCAGGTACCCTAATACCGCCGGGGTCGGAAGAGAACAAGAGTTGACCAAGTGAGGTCGACAGGAAAGGAGACGGAGAGGAGCCCGGCACAAGTGGAAGCAATGCCGGACTCAGCTGGGGTCCCGTGGTCGCCAACCCATGTCCCACTAGATGTGAGCCCCTGGGGGGGGGGGGGGGCTGGAACGGGATACACTCTGCCTCATGAGGACAATTTGGTAGCCGCCCGACTGAGCCAGCGCTCCGGTCAGGAGCACCAAGACCAACGGCCAAGGGTACCCGATGCGTTGATCATGCGTCACCCTACAATATGTAGGCCTAATGGATGGGCAGTAGTCGCTTGGTAGGCTAAGGCCCTTCATGGGCTGGGGTACCATGGGAATGGGGGATAGGACAAAAAGACTCTTGCACTCCTAGTAATTTAAGACTCCCGCAGAGTCTTCGACAGAGTTAGTAGGCTTAAGTCCCAATTGCACAGCAACGAAAATTTTTCCACGAATGTGGAAAGCGTTAGATAGTAAACGGCCTTAAATACAAGATAGCAGGCAGACCAATTTGTTTTGTTATTTACACATTTTTTTAAAATGGTTCTTTGGAGGTTGAAAAATAAACCACCCTCTGACATTAGAAGCAAGCTTTCTCTGTGGTGATGGTTCCAACTCTCTTTCAGTTGCACAGCCCTGTTTCTGTAGTTTTGTACAAAGGGTGTTCAAATTGAAACCGAACGTTTGAAATAGCGCACCAACCAGCAGAGGAACACTCTGTGGCTACTCAGCGCACCTAGTGACAGCTTTAGACAACAACTGGCATTTGCCGCGTTTCGTTCATACTTAGTTAACGAGCTACAGCCGCAGAAGTTAGCAAGTGCACAAGCTGTACCGTCGGATTAGTGTCGAAGCGACAATGGAAGAGCTTGAAGATCGTGTGTATGTGAAAACAAACTTAGCAAAACAATGATGGAGACAATTCAATTGCTTAGCCAAGCATTCGGGGAGGATTGTACGAGTCGCACAAAGTGCTATGAGTGGTTTAAGCGTTTTGAACACTGCAGAATGTTGGTTGATGGCGATCCCAAGCCTGGACAACCTTCCTACAGATGATGAAAGATGAGCGAGTTCATGCTCTGATTCATGGAAAACTCTGTTCGAGCAGTTGCTGTCGATAAAGGGCATCAACGTAGGATCATGCCATCAAATTTTGAGTGACTAACTTGAGATGCACAGTGTTTTAGCAAAATTCGTGCTGCGTTTGCCGACTGACGATCAGAAACTGACCCGTGTTGATATCAGCGGGAACTGCTTGCCAATGACAATGGAAACTTCCTTAAGAACATCATTACAGGCAATGAGATGTTGGTTTATGGCTTTATCGAGACGAAGATGCAGTCATTACAGACGTTTGGCAAAGGGACTCCTCATCGAAAAAAAGGATGCATGAGTAGGTCAAAGATCAAGGTGATGTATCAAGAGGGCAGATGGTAGACAAGGAAGTCTACCAAAGAATTCTAGCATGTTTGAGGGATGCTGTGTATAGGAAGAGGGCTGAACTGTGGGAGTCAGACTTGAATGTTGCATCCCATTGTCTGCAACTATCTAGCAAAACATTACACTCCCATTGTGCCCAACTCACCGTATTCTCAGGACTTAGCCCCAGCAGACTCTTTCCTGTTTCCCTAACTTAAATCCACATTGAAAGGAAGTAGTTTACAAACCATAGAGGAGATTCAGGAAAATACAACAAGAGACGTGCCCCACCCCAGAAAGTGTGCTTTATAGCCTCCTAGGCTATCCAAAAAATAATGGGAATGGTGTATCGCTAGTAGAAGGAACTACTTTGATGAAGACAGTGCTTAAAATGTTGTAAAATAAGCAATACAGATGTTACAGCAAAAGTTTGGTTTCATTTCAATCACCCCTCGTATGTATTTGTAATTCAGACGAGGATTGAAGAGGGGTCCGTGCCATTTACCTGGAGTGGAAGCGAGAAAAACCGTTCTAGGGTGGCCGAAGTGGAATCGAACCCATCTCAGTTTTGCCTAGCAAGGTTGAGTACCCTGTTCCAGTTCTCACACCAGAATTACATTTCTTGGCCGAGTTTAGAATCGAACATGGACCTCTTCGACGACAGGCAAAGCCACAACACCTCAGTGTGGTCTCGATATTTATAGGATATACAGAACATTGTAATTTGACTAATGATGTGATGATTGGCAACCATGGACTAGAGCTCAGCAACTCAACTGAAACCCCACAAAAAATGCGGGGGAAAATGCAAACTACAAGCTCGCTGTCCTCCGTCACACTGGCTGACGGAGCTAGGGCTCCCACAGGGTCACACTTCAAGTTGCCGACCTCTAGACAACGCATGCTGATTACTTTCAAGTTTGCCAGAGAATACAAATACAACCTTAATTCAATCCAACACCAAATTTGTAGTAATGGAGGACAAATGGTAAGCTTACATTGTTAGTAACTTATTTATGGTGACATTGACTACATCCTCACCATTATACACAGAAGAAAATGGAAATTGCAATACCCAGAAGGAGTGGTGCTACATTGCTGCAATTGAACATGCAGGACTGTGTAGTGATTCGATGATTACACTTTCAGGTCCCTCTGACCACAAGTTTGGACAACAATCAATACAGGATGTGCCCACCACGAGCTGCAATACATTCAATGAATTCACGAGGCATGGAGTCAATAAGGCCCTGGATCGCTTCCTGAGGAATTGTGGCCCATGCTTGCTGCAGTGCACGGGTCAGTTGTTCCCAAGTTGTGGGTGGCTGAGGACGGTTGGCCAGTTGTCGACCCATCATGTCCCACACATGCTCAATAGGACTGAGGTCCGGGGATCTGACTGGCCATTCTAAGGTTGTGATGTCGTGGAGAGCTTCTCTGGAGATGCGTGCATTGTGAACCCGGGCATTGTCCTGCTGAAACATCCCATTAGCAATGTTCGCCATCTTAGGGACAACCACTGGATTGAGTACCTTATCAACATACTGTCGAGCAGTCCTAGTGCCCTCAACAAGCACTAATTGAACGGCTCCCCCGAAAAACATTGTATAATCCATTTCAGTCATTTTACAAGAGAGGCATAAAACTAAATAATTCACACCAAGTCGCAGGTTTGGATGCTTTATTGAATAATTCAAAATTACTGGTGAACAAAAACATTAGTAGTGTGTGTCCAAAATAGGAAAAACGTTGGATATCCATACATCAATACTTGACTCACTTATTCACAAGGCAAATTGACGTAAAAGTCTCTGAACTGAGGTTCAAGGAATGCACACATGCTTAATAAGTGCTTTTTCTTCTCTTTCTTAATCGGCAAAGGCTCCTGGTATACCGGGGTAAGGCTTGAAAATGGGACAATACATTTTTCGTTCGCCTGGCTTTTCCCACGTTGCCACTTAGTGAGACTGTAACAGTTCCAAGGGTGAAGGACAGTATGACCTGCTCTCACTTGAAGCACTGTAGGACTGTCGGCACAAATCTGCATCCATATCGCCTCAGTTATTTTTAAGGCTGGATCTTTTCTCAGGTTGCACACAAGGTGAGTCACATCAAGAAAGTCACCTTGAGTCTTCATTTTTACATCAAATGGGTTATTTGGGCATGCATTTTTGATGACTTCTTCCCACTGGAATGGTACATGAACTGTGGATACTCACTTCTTTTCAACTTGGGCAAATGCCCTGTCACATGGCAAAAAGCTGTGCCCGCTACAAAGAAACTTTTGGTTCACCTGAGTGAAATACCTCGATGCAACCATCCACTGCATCAAAATAATCATTGTCCAGTTGTTATTCTGAGCTACACAACGATCTGACCACAGAATGAGTGTGCGCTCCTGGTATTGCGAAAGAGGTTCATACTGCGTATGAATGTAGTTCAGCACACATGATGCAATCTCAGTTGCCCCTCTCCGAGCTATGGATTAATGCCACACATGCATCTTTGTTGGTCTCACTGGATTAAAAATGGCAAAATTATATGTAGTATATTGCCTCTGATAAAAAATATTAGAATGTGTCAACGTAGGACAGAACAGTACTTATTGAACACAACATATTGTCTTTTTCACTAGCAACAGCAATATCGTCCTTCATTGTTGTATAAACCTTTTCTGCTTTCCGATGGTGACGTTTGTTTTCCACACTTATTTTGTTCCTTTCTTCGTCTGATTCTGCTGTAATCAACTTCACAAACAGTTCGTCACATGTAGCACAGCTGTCCGACCTTGGAAGCCCAAAACGTATATTAAAATCTGAAGTGAAAATATCACGGTACAAATGCAGCGAGACCCTAGATTTGGGGTGGATATTCTGGAATAGCCTGTAAAATGTAGCAACATTCAAGTCTGAACTAAGGCATTTTTTAGTGTTGTCTTTCCTGCTATAGTGACTCTCTTGGAAGGGGAAACTGTTGATATGATCACACACACCGACTGTTTGTCTTTTTATGGGAACCCCAGCCATCCTTGAAGTCTGTTTCCCCATTTTTAATTTTTTGCTGTAAGATCTGCACTCTTCTTTGTGTAATCTGAAAAGTATCACAAAATGTTTTTTGGCAGACCTGAAGACGCTTCGCCTTCACTGGAATATAGTACCTGAACGAACACGATTTATGTGAAACAGCCTCTTCAACTCGATGACGTTTAGGTTCAGTTATGTCCATATTTGAGGCTAGAAGTTTACACTGCCCATTGTAATTTAAAGCATAAAAATCGCTGAAGGCATCTTTCTTCATGTCCACGGTAAGATTTTTGCAATCGCTGTGAAGACATGAACAAACACAGTCCTACACAGAAAGAGAAACACAGAGTCACCTACTTTGTAAACATCCTGTACCTAAAATACTCCACTGTTACATTGCCGGCTCACTCGCACATATATTATACTATTATAACGTAAAGGTTTGGTTTGCACAATACACATGAAATGCCACCTTCAAAGCAACATACCTAACTTAACCTACAATATATGTGATATACAACATTATTCCACGCACCTTACTTGGAGGACATTTTCCAGGTTTTACAACACCTTTCCTTGTTTCATACTCTTTACCCCTATTCCTTTTACATTTACGCACATTATCCTTCCACTTGGTCATATTAATGAGTCGTTTTCTGCCCTTATTCACTCGTAATAATTGCACAACAGAAGGTAAACACAATTCTTCCTCCGCCATGTTGACAGGATGTTCAACTTTTTTCCACGGAGCTCGTATTTCAAAGCTGGTTACCAAGGATACCAACTCATTTCTTCCTTGATCTTATGAGGCATTGGATATCCAACGTAATTCCACCGAAAACTCACTTTCGTTGAAATTGGATTATCCAACGTTTTTCGGGGGACCCCTTCAATTGTGATTTCACATTAAAGCCAAATGCTCCCCAGACCAAAATGCTTGGTGTTGGCCCCGTGTGCCTCTCAACAATAGTGTCTGGGCGGCCCCTCTCCCCGGTACGTCGGCGCACACGATTCCGGCGATTACTGCAAGTAAGACAGAAGCGTGATTCATCACTAAAGACGACCCTATGCCATTCGTCGACCCATGTCGATCGTTCTCGACACCAGGCCAGCCTTACACGTCGCTGTTGTGGGGTCAATGGAACACCTTCTGCAGGGACACAGGATCGTAAGCCAGCTGCACGCAGGCGATTACCAACTGTTTGTTGTGTAACGTGGGGTGCCACATCTGCTCGAATTTGCGCTGCTGTTGCATGGGGTTCCGTCTGGCCTATCCGAATGAAGCAGCGATCCTCTCTCCCAGTTGTCTGTCGCGCTGGGCCTGTGCCAGGTCTACGAGTGTGGGTACCTTCATTTGACCACTGCTGCCATACACATTGTACCGTAGATGCCTGTCGGCCAACACGTGCAGCGACAGTCCTTAGCGATAATCCAGCCTCACACGGCCCAATTATCCGAGCCCTCTCGAACGGCGACAGTTGTTGATAGTGCGCTCTTCTCTGTCGTCGAGACATGTTTGACGGGGAACACTTCACTGCACCGACTGCAAGTCAACTACGCTACACCAGAGTTGATTCCTCAGCGACCAATCACGTGGGGAGACCTGTAGCAACAATCCAATGGGTCTGAAACAGATCGTTTAAATACCAACATGGCATCGTTCCATATCTTGAAAATCAACACAAACGACCAATGCCTTCATGGTGTTGCAATTTCCATTTTCTTCAGTGTATTACTACATTATTATGTCATTTAACACAATCACAAACTGTGAGTCCTCCTCGTTGTAACCATTACCTCTACCCTTACAACATGGTGCTGCTCTCCTTCTGCTAGTGCATCACACAAGTGAACTTCCCATGTACAACCGACAGGTGGCACCTACCTTCAGAGGCAGCGTTGTGCGTGGGAATGACTCGCAGCGTGTATTGTCCAGATCTTTCTTTTTGCATCCTAATATTCAAGCCAAGTATGTATGGTAAATTGTAAACTGGTCCCTTTCAACTTTCCATGCTACCCACTGTACGCTTGCAGAAAGGGATTGACATTTGGCCGGAAATTCCACGTCAGTCATCCCCCCCTCTGCCGCTTGACCAATCCATGTTTGCATAGTTTAAGTCATAATACTCTGTGTTGCAATACTACAGCCCACTTGCTTCAGCTTGTACAGTTGGGCAACCTCGTTCTCATACCACATGGAGAGACGAGAACTGTCAATCACATGCACCCAGCTTACCGAGTATAGCAGGCTGAAGCCAGGTTAAATCTCTATCTTCACATTTCTCAAGCAGTAAGGGACAAGGGATTGTAAGGGATGCACCAGTACAATGCTCAAAGAGCTATGAAAACAGCAACAAGTTTAAACACATTTCAAATTATTTTTATTTGTGTACAAAGCACATGTATTAATACAACTTAATGTAGTAGCTATCTGCCAAAATATGACAAAAATTGCATGAATCTTTTAGTAAGAAGTATTTTAATTTCTTCAAATAACATTGACACCATCATCCGTTTTGCATTGCACCACTTTCTTTTTTAAAGATTTTACTTAAAAACTACTTTCAAGTTAAAGAATAAGTAACAGCTATATTCCATAAATATGAATCTGCAAGTTGGTATGAAATGCAATTAGGGAAGGTTTGTCTTCAAACAGGGATTCAGCATTATCACCATATCCTTTCCAGTTTCTTTCTTTCCCAACGATTAGGCTAAATATTAATCTATTTTGTGTGCATTCGGCAAAAATACTTGTGTGCTTTCCTGACCCACCAATCCTCAAGCATTTGATCTGATTTGGAGGGCACTTTTCCCTTTAGACGTCATGAAGTGGAAAGAAACACTCTGAAATATTGTGAGTAGAAGCCCCACATCCTTCTGTATAATTATGTAATACACAACTCGCCAGAAAAGGGTAGAGAAAAATAATCCCAATGATGATGTCACAAAAATCATGCTACTCGATAGCAGTTTTGCTCTTTTGGTATCCTTCGATGATGGGAAATACACCAAGCGACATCAACAACTAGGAAACTCACCAAATCACTGTTCCATTAAAAAGATCTCAAACAGCAGTTCTTTTTAAATAACAAGTCTTCATAAAAAGATCAACATTGAATATGATCATATAGCGATAAGCGTTTTTAAAGAAGCAATTAAATAAAAACTGCTAACAAATCCATTCAAATTTCTTTTTAAAAAAATTCACAACATGATAATAGATGAAACAAGATTTTCCCTTGCAACCTTTAGTGTTCCTACATGCAAACAATTAGCTATGGAGAACCCTTTAATAACAACTACACTTAAAACACATTTCTGTTGATATCTTTCCGAGGGTTTTATTTTAAATTAGCTCTTCAAATCCTCAAAATTGTGTTCTTTCCAAATAGTCCCCAAGGGCAAAAATTAATTTTCCTTTATGTTTTGCAATATCAAGATGTATATATCACCTGTGAGTAGAATGTTCACGTAAGAAGCTCAACTTCTCATTCACACATCTGTCAAAGACAAGCCGAAACTTTCGTAGTCTATATAAAAAAGAAAATCAGGAGGGAGGGCGAGATGGCTGGGTTCATTACATCAGATAAATTCCACACACGCATAGGCATTCCACCCACCTACATTCACACAGAAAGTTCCTACTAATGACAAAAATTCCACTTTATATGCAAAAATATTACACCTCCCCTCCCTCACGAGAAGTGCTAAAGCACTACAATCAAAAAATCTACAAATACAAGAAAAAACATTTATAACATGACAGGGAAAAGTTCGATAATCAATCAAACTATGTGAAGATAAAAATTACAATTATTTACATGAAATTTATATTCGAGAAAAAATAAAAGGACAGAATGCGCAGAAGAAGAAAAAGAGGAAAATGAAAGTCAAGAGTCTGGGAAACAAATCATATATTTTTAACATTACTGATGAGTAATTTTATGGGATGGGTAAAAAGAAATTTTTTTTTTTTCAACTTTTCTGCTCAACATTCAACTTCAAAGAATGGCTCAGCCTCGCTTTTCTTGCACGTGATGTACCCGTCCACCATCACTAATTCTCTCACCTCTTCTTGTTACCTTTTTCTAATTCTCTTTCTTTTTCTCCTCTGTTGGAGGCTTCTTTGCTATGGGGTTGAATGTCTTCACCCTGAAACACAGAAACATCCTTTAAAAGTTTGCCTCTGAAATTTCAAAGTAACAAAGGAGTGTCTTTGGTCAACGGTTGGTGCTATCAAAAAACTTGATTGTGATAAGTTTTTGACCCTTATCTGAAGAATAGTATGAACTTAAAATGGATTTGATTTTTCACATACAAAGGAAGCTATAGCGATATTTCACTTTTTCGAAAAAATAGCCCCACATTTCCACTCCCGTGGTCAGATTTTTCCTATTAGCGAACTTGACCGAGTTTTTAAATGGTTATATCTCTACTTGGTATAAAACAAAGCCCCGATTCTTGTATGTTACAGGTAAACTCGAGAACCACTGGATGGATTTTGATGCGGTTTTCACCATTCTGTAAAGGATATCTCGAGGATGATTTCTGTAGAAAATAATTTATTTATGATCAAAGGAAGCCGAGCAGTAACGATTTCAGTGGAAAAGTCGAAAAGAATACCTGGCGCCCGAGAGATTTGTAAGCTTACGCTTGGCAAACCGTTAAAAATATCTAAATACTATAAGTGTAAGAATTGTTTAGCATGAAAAGTTCTACAAAAAAGTCCGCGAGAGCATATGTCTATCTTCAATACATCGCCCACTATAAGGGTTTTTACGTTTTAATTTCTTCCAACCATGTCCATTCAACTAGTGAGGTGACAGTTTACGAGCTAGCTAAGGGCGAGTCTATCGTCCCTGTTACAACCTAGCTAGCGGGCGAACCTATTGCCCCAGATACAGACAGCAGCAAACCGTTGAGTCGTGTTGAGTTAAGACTTCTGAGAAGGGTGGTTGTGTTTGGAGTTTCCCTGGAAGTGCAACTCGGGTTTTCTTCATTTCGCCTGTGTAACACAGTCAAGTTAAGATTGGACGGAAGGGGGATTTGAGTTTCATTTGCCTCGCCATTCCCTGGAAGTGTAACTCTCTTTCGCCTGTGAACTTTTCGTTCTGCAAAATTCACAGTCAATTTAAGATTGGACGGAAGGGGGAGTACATTATATTAAATTATACTGATTGTTTTATACTAAGTACAGATTATACGCCAAAGTCCCCGATTCTTGGAAGTCACGGGTAATCTCGAGAACCACTGCATGGATTTTGATGCGGTTTTCACCATTCTGTAAAGGATACCTCGAGGAAGGTTTCTGTACAAAATAATTTATGATCAAAGGAAGCCAAGCAGTAACTATTTCAAAGAAAAAGTCGAAAAAAAAAAAAAAAAACCTGGTGTCCATGCGCTTTTTAAGCTTACGCTGGACAAACCTTTAAAAATATCAATATACAGGGTTATCAAAAAATAATGCCAACATTTCAAAAAATTAAAGCACCGAAACCCTTTATGTTAAACATGCAATTCTCTCACTGAACGCCAGCTGGTTGTTTTGTTTTGGAGGGGATGTGAACTTTCTATGCGCACACTTGATGCGCAGTAGCCAAGGTCGGACGGGGGCGCGCGCGCCAAGAAGTCCTAACCTCAGCCCTTTGGATTTTTTTTCTGGGGGTACATTAAAAACATTGTGTATGCAGGAAAAAAAAAAAAAGGGATTTAGAGCACCTGCGGGAGCGAATTTCTGCCGCCATCTTGACAGTTACTCCTGAAATGATTGCACGTACCAATCCAGCCATTGGGAAAGCGTGCGTTCAATGCTGATGTTTGTGGTCGGCCTGGCCTATATTTTTTCTCTTCAGTCCCTGTTTTCTTAAACTGATTAAACCATCGAATGACAGCTTTGTAAATCAGGTGCAGTTTGGCGGGCGGTGCAGTCATTGGTGCGCGCGGCCCCGGCCGACCTTGGCTACTGCGCATCTAATGTGCGCATAGCAAGGGCACGTCCCCTCCAAAACAAAACTTACTTTAACCAGCTGGCGTTCAGTGAAAGAATTACACGTTTAACAAAAGGGTTTCGGTGCTATAATTTTTTGAAATGTTGGCATTATTTTTCGATGACCCTGTACAATGAGTGTAATAATTGTTCAGCATGAAAAGTTCTACAAACACCTACGAGAGAGCACATCTCTATATTCATAATACCGTCCACTATAAGTGTTTTTAGATTGGACGGAAGGGGGATTTGTGTTTCATGCACCTCGCCATTCTTAAATTACGTCTGACAAGAATGTGTTGCACATGCATCTCCATGATAATATAGTTAATAGTCCAGTCAGTGATTTTAACCCATCATGCCCAGACGTACAACAGATATAGATCGTAGTTCATCGACATCGTAAAGAAGCGCTTATCACAACTGTTCCCGGGCGAACCCAAGCCGGGTTGCTAGTTTTATGTATAAATTTGAAAGCGATTGGTGAAAAATGACTGTAGTTATGTGTTCACAAGAAAGATTTCACTATTTTTGGTTTCCACCGCTGAAAGGTCCTTTATATATGGTATTCAAACTACACACATTGTTGTCTACTCCACCATCGTCATCATCATCATCATCATCCTCCTCCTCCTCCCGTTTCTTTTCATGGTGGTAATGCTGGATAAATTCCGCGATAACCCTAAAACAACGTGCTCTTTTCCGTTCCATCACGTAACAAAAGTGCAACCTTCTACAATTGGTCACTGAATCACATTAAATAAGAATTTTACAGCATTGTGTGAGAAGCAGTTCAGGTTTGCTTATGGGACCCGGTATTCCTCCTCACTACCCCTGTACGTTAATCCTCACTAGAATGTGGGGGCATTCCCTTGCCAACTGAAGGTCACACAAGACTTGAGAAATCTCGCCAAGGGTTGTCCAAACCAAGCAAAGTGAACATAAAGGGTAGTCAAATGAGTTCGCAAAACATCCCTCTTCCGTAAATGAAATACTGTTTATCACTCAATTTTCCATTAAATAAACCGTAATTAGTTTTCGTTTCCGCGTTAGGTTCCGCTACATACAGGTAAATTAGCATAAATAATAGGCCATAATTCACGGGACCGGTTATTTTCCCCTCCAGCTGTGGACAGGATTCCGCTTATTAAAGGTCCCATTAAAGACAAGTTTTAGTGTATAAAAATTGACTGACTGCTTTTTGGGTCTGAGAGATGTGAAACGCGAAGATATGTCGACATTTTCCAAGAAGTCATAACATGGTTCCTAAAGAAATCTGCCGAAAACCTACAAGAACAAGTTTAATGGAAGAGTATGACAGTCACTAAGGAATCTTCAGTAATTGCTCAGCTGAACTTGACAGTTGTCTCCTAATAACTATTTTTGATAGCAAAAAACAAAAATAAAATACATGATATCATTAGCTGGAACAAAGTTCACCAAACAGAATTTGGCATTCAAGGCTAGTATCACCCATCCGGCGAACATGTCCAATCCATCCAAGCTGATGGTCAATGATGGATGATTGCATACTATTGGCATGTGCTTTCTCAAGAACAGCAAGGTTGGTGATGTAGTCTTCCCACTTAATCTTAACCCTCTTAGTGCCAAGCCCTTTTCCTGAAATATTTGCCAAGAATGCCAAGCCTTTTTAAATGCCATGCAGACTATTCTAAAAAAAATCATAAATACCACATTTCCAACGATAGAATAATTATTTTTTTCTTTGCACTATAACCAATACCTCGTTCTTTCATACATTATGTTCATAAAAGTAAATACGGCATCTAAACCTTTTTAATTGAGGTTATTGTGATAATTGTTCAATTTTTCAATTTTTTTGTTGGAGTAAAAAATCAGTTTTGAGCCTAAATTAAGGACACCTAAGAGTCATATTCGAAGAAACACTACGTCTCCAACTGTAGAAATTTCTTAGATACATCTGTAGGCAGAAAACAACAAGAAGAAAACAACTGCACCGCAGTTTAGGCGGGAACGTGCGTGATTGGGGGAGCGCAAAGGGAGGGAGTGAATACAAACTCAAACCTATCGCGTAACGGACTTCGAAGGAAAAAAGTAGACACCGCACAGGCAAGCTTGAAACCTCACCTTTCTAACAGTATGAAATAATCATAGACATTTCAGAAATCTACAAATATAAGATAAACAGCGCGCCGATTCAATCGGCTTTGGCACTTTTGGCGCGAGCCGATCTGATCGGCGCGTGGCACTTAGAGGGTTAAGGATGGATCGAAGTTTTGGTTGATGGAATCATTCGAGCATCGTCTTTGTACAATATACCGATACCTAGTTTAAAATAAACTGTATTATTAAATCTCAAATAATTAATTTGTGATTATTATTTACTGAAAACAGTTACAAAGTTCTGCTGAGCTTTTCACTCAGTCAGGAGATATCGTTTGGAGTGTGGTGTTAGTGATGGGAAGAGTACCACAGTTGGGAAACTATTGAACTGTTGCTTCTATAGAAGGTTCCACTAGTCATTCAATATTCTTGGTTTTATAACACTAGCATATTATCAACCTGATAATTTGGAACAAGAATTCAAATCTCAAGACAATGTGCATGCAGTCTTGTCCTTTTTATTTACTGACATTGAAGCTGGTATAGTTTATATACCTAACAAGTAATTAGATTTTTAAATCAAGAATTGAATACAGTGTTAGATACTGTTAAATGTCGTCATAATTTTGTAAAAAATTACGAATTATATATATATTTTTTAAATATAATTATTGGTTTAACGTCCCTTTCAACTACTGGGTCTTTTAGACACACTGGGGTGCCAGAATTTTGCCCCAAAGGAGATCTTTAACGTGCCATTAAGTCTACCGACACAGCTCCCTCAAATGCCAACTGACTGCGCCAGGATTCATTTCTGCAATCAAGGGCACAGCAGGCGAGAAAGTTACAGCTGCACTATGCAGCCAGTTGCAAATGATATAAAATATCCCTGAAACCGATCATGAATCTGAAAGTCTCGAAGTCAAAGAACTCCTATACATTGTGGAGCAAATGACCATGATATTTTCCCCTTGAGGTATTTATGACCATAAGAAGCACTCCTGGCCTTTATGATTTAGCAAGACAGATTCGAACGGTGGAGAATGATTTACTTGTTCATTAATACGTCGAATTGATGCACAGCTCATCCCCACCATTCTGGGGGGAAGAGTTAGATGTGAAAATTTAACACTGCCAGAAAGTGAAGATAACTGAAAAATTTCTCGCAATACGTTTAAAGTAAAAATTATTCCATACAGAAGTGCATTCTATTATAAGAAGAGAACACTAAGAAAGCAAGCAATATAGGTAATTCAGTTACTTCCCAACTAAAGAATAAAAGGAATGAGAAATAATAACTCATGGAACACTAATAGGTCTATTGTGAATGTTTCATTTCAAAATAGATTTTCACTCCTGAAACATCCAATATAGCATTAAAACCAACAGTGGTGATGCACACGGTTGTTTTATGGGGTTAAACATCGAGCACCACCCATCCACCGTACTGTAGGTCTTCCTCGTCCTCTCTTTCCAATCGGCTGTCTCTCTACCACTTGTTTTGGCATTCTTTCATCCTTTTCACAAGTCTATACCTGATCTTTTCTGCATTAGTTATCATTCAGCTTCTGTGTATTCACTTCCTTTCGAATATCTTCATTTCTCACTCTTTCTCTTAGTCTTCTGTACCATAATCATCATCATCATCATCATCATCTTGTACAGTTTCCAGCCCCAGGCTGGGTCTGTTTGGAACATAAGCCTCGCCACTTAGTTCTTTCTTCCCACCACCTCTCCGCTGTCACTCTGGTCCAGTTCTCGCCTCTCTTCTTGGCACATTCCTCCACTCCTTTCAGCCATCTATCTCTTGGTCTTCCCCTTGGTCGTTTCTTCTGCATCTGCATCTCATGTATCCTCTTGGGAATCTTCTTCTCATCCATTCTCTTTAAGTGTCCATACCACCTCAGTCTTGATGTCTCAATCCTACCTTGCAAGGGCTCCTCTTTCACCATTTCCCTGACCTTTTCATTCCTCACCCTGTCTCTTCTTGTTACACCGATCCTACTTCGCAGGAACTTCATTTCACCTGCCTGTATTCTGCTTATGTCTCTTTTCTTCATTGTCCACGTTTCTGAAGCATAGTTCAGTATTGGGATATAGTAGCTTCTGTATAACACTTCCTTGCATTTTTGTGGGACATCTTTATTCCACACTAAGCTCCTAATGCTTCTCAGAAATGCTTCTGCCTGTCTGCCACGTTCCGTAATCTCTTTGTCATTTCTCCCATTTTCCTCCACTAGACTTCCCAAGTACTTGAGACTTTCCACCTTCTTCAGCTGTCCACCTCCAAGTGTTATCCCACTCATTGGTCTGTCCTTTTTCCTAGTCGTTAACAGGATCTCACATTTACTGATGTTGAACTTCCATCCGTACTCTCCCACTGTTTCTTCCCAAGCCTTCAGTTGGTCCTGAATTTCCTCCTCCTTGTTTCCCCAGACCATGAGATCAGCTGCCAACACCATTGCTTTCATCTTATCTTCTCCTATCTTTCCTGCTATCCGTGTCATTACCTCGTCCATAACCACAATAAAGAGAAGGGGTGACAGCGCACTACCTTGTTTCAGGCCACTCATTTGTCTGAAGCAGTCTGTTCTTTCCCCTCCAACTTTCACACAACTCACACTTCCACAATACATCTCCTTCACTCTGCCTACAGTCCCTTTTCCCACTCCCATGTTTTCCATTGCTTTCCAAACCTTCTCCCTACACACACTATCATAGGCCTTTTCGATGTCCAGGAAGGCCATCAACAGATCCTCTCCAAATTCGTAGTGGTGTTCCTGGAGCTGTCTCACTGAAAATGAGATCCACTGTTCATCTCCCATGTCTGAATCCATACTGCTCCTCTCTCAATTTTCTCTCCACTTTGGCTCGTATTCTACTTTCTAATATCTTTTCATATATCTTGGCACAGTGAGGTATGAGTGTGACTCCCCTGTAATTTCTGCACTCCTTTCTGCTTCCTTTCTTAAATATTGGGACAATTAATCCTTTCTTCCAATCTTCTGGGGTCTTTTTCTCCTTCCATATCACCCTCATCATACGGTACAGCCACTGTTTCCCAACCTCCCCTGCTGCCTTCACCATTTCAACACTCACTTCATCCACACCTGGTGCCCTTCCTCCTTTCAACTTGTCTATAGCCATTTCCAGTTCTCTCCAAGTCAGGTCCTTTTCCATTCCTATGTTGTCTTCTCCATCTTCCAATACATTGTCTTCCTCCCTATGACCATTTGGATTCAGCAAATCCTCAAAGTACTCTTTCCACACTGTCTTGAGTGTCTCTTTGTTGTGTTCCTCATTTCAGTTTTTGTCCATCATTACCACATCCTCTCGCAGACCTTTTCTCTTACTTTTGACCATCCCATAAAGTACTTTCTTATTTCCTCTGCTGTCTTCCTCCATCATCTCTGTCCACTTTACCATCCACTTCTTCCTCTCCTCTGCGACAATCTTGTTTGCTTCTTTCTTCTTTATCTTATAATCTTCCCTTGCCAGATCAGTTCTTTCCTGGAACCACACTCTGAAAGCCTTGTTCTTCCACATACTGCCACTGCAGTATAATAATGATGATAATTACAATAATAAACAAGCTGTAACTGAAATACTTTTAAGGATTGTCAGGAATGACAACTATGAAGGAGACTACAAACTGTAGTACAAGTTGCTTGTCTGGGAAGTACTGTGATTCGAAGAAATACTTGGTTAAGAAACTGCTAAGGAACTTCAGGAGAGTACAACACTTGAGTACAACCTTAGTTGTCATGTGGCCTGTAATGGAAATGGAGTTACCAGCTGGAAGGAATGCACTGTGCTCATTTTGGCTCTCTTCTGTGTCGCCAGCTTCAATACTGTCACCCCATAGCACATCTCCATGATATAATCACAAGACCCACCGATGGATGTTTAAATTACATGGGATTGCATTCTTATCACAACATACACAGTTTCCTTCACAGGCAGAATACATCAGGCCAAAGAGTCTACAGGTACATTGGTTTGTTTACAGCATTTCATTATGTCTGGCTTATTCCTCTCGGACAGCTGGCCTGCAGAGTCGCATCACGTGCTGCCACAGTATGATCCAAAAGCAAACTAAGGGGGATCTGATAACCAGTGACCTTACTTTCTTGGCAATAGGAAATTCAATACACAGAAAATAAATTTTAGAAATAAAATAGTAACTTACTTGGCAGTGACTTCTGCCAATTTGCTCCTCACAATCTCCAAATTCTGGTCGATCTGAGACTTGTTGTTCTCGTACACCTTGGGCAGGGTGAACAGCGCAACGAAAGCTGCACACAAAAATAAATTTATCATCATCGGGTTCCTGTTGGCGTACACCCTGGGTAGGGTGAACAGCGCAATGACAGCTGCACAGAGAAACACTAGGCATTATCACCAGCATCGGCGCACCAGCAGCAACTGTTCAAAATGTGGATTAGTCCAAGAAGTGCATGAAGACAAATGCAGCACATGAACAAATGGACAAATCAAATCATGCCTTACCTTCCACTTATTTACATGTTTTGCTATCAAGCTTTTCCCAACAAAGTGTGACAAATGCAATATGAGAATGAGGCAGAGTTACATAACGAATAAGTCATGTAGGTCATTTACAAAAACAAAAAAGATTTAAAATAATAATGAAATAAAACTCCACACAATAGGAAAATAATCAATTTTTGAAGTTGTATAAATTAAACATTAGGGTTTTCTTATGCATTCAACATTATTAATTTATGTAATTATGCTAAATTCAAAGTCATAAAATAAAATTACTTTGGACTTTCCCAAACTCGAAACGAGGGATCTTAGTTCAAAATTTTAACACATCCAATAATCATTTGTTGATGAGCGTATCTATACGGGAGTTAAGGTCTACATATAAATACACCCCCCTTATTAAGACAATTATATTGTGTGTTTGAAATCCTATGTGGCTTCATGCAGGAAACCCTGCTTACCCCAAGAGTAATTCATGTCATGTGCAATACATTAGCTTGGTGGCAGCATTCTCCCCAAAAGAAGGGTCCACACTCATCACTGCAGACAAGAAGAAGGTCAAGTAACTCAGATATTAAACAAAATCAAGTCATTGAAATATTAAACACTGACAGCCTTCTGCAACATGCTGGAGAATAATCAGTAAAATATGCAACCACATTAGGAGCAGAAACACTTAATGTAACATTTCAGAACAATCTTACTGTGAAAGATGGAAGATATTTACACAAATGTGGGAGATAATGCTGACAATGATAACCATTTCTGCAGTGACCAAATAAAATCCACTCTCATATGATGGAAAAGAAAGCAAATTTTGCACAATTAACTGTATATTTTGCAAACCCATTCACCAGTCTTATCTTCACTTCATGGGACAGCCACAAGAATGCATATAGAAAAGGTTATTGTTGAAGGAGTAATTAGCAGTCAAAATTCAGGATTCATTCAAAAAATTAGAAAAGGATATAATAAGCAAATACAGCACATTTCAAGGGATTTTATTTTACCATTTTCATAGAATAACCCCACCAACCTGGAAAAAATGTTTGGGAAGCCAGGCTCTGCCTGTCACAAGTCAGAACAAACAGCGAGTGATAGAGGAGTAACGCCTCTTTAAAAAACCTGGGACGAGCACATCTGGCTGGTAGTACCTTGTACGGGTCCCTTGCCAGGGTTACGGTGAAGTCCTCAATGGCAGCTACGGTGGAGAGGATAATCTTTGGTACAGTGTAGGTGGCGGATGTGGCAGCCCAGTGCTCAGGATTAATTGTATTTGTACAATCAATTAATACCAGGATTAATTGAGTAAAAGGGATCGTCCTCACTTCGAGGGTACAGTTGTAGCGTCTGACCCAAGCGGGCAACGGCGTCTGTACTCCATGTTAGGGGTGCCGTAAATATCATGAAACTATATTACATCTTCTTTATTTTTTTTTTACATTGCTACACAACACTAATTTCATGATTCAAAATGCTAAATTTGGTATTTTTAAATGTGATGAACCACAAGTCCTAATTATTATGTACCTTATTTAGAGCTAATACAAATTTTGAATTTAAGAATTTGAATGAACCATTCCTAGAATTTTAATGTGTAGTATTTTATAAGAATTTTTGATAATACTACTGAAGAATTTTGATTGTGTTTAGTAACAAGGCATACTACTACTCCCTAGCAGCTAACAAAACACCAATCGTGTTGAATAATTTGAGAAAAGAGTCTGGAGCCTATGAGACCGGCTTCTTTTTCTCTATTGGGATGTTTAATAATTTTGTTCGAGATTAATGTAAGTTGATTTTTATTTTGGCTTTAGCAGATGAGGCGCTTTTAGCCTGTAAGTTAAGAGGTTTAAGGGGGCAGATGACCTACATGTTAAGGATCTATAAACAACAATCACCACCATAGTATTAAAGCCATTCTAACTTGGGTTTAGAAATGGGGAAATATCAACACTTTGCCTAGTTGCTATAAGAAATGGTCTAGTATTCAGTACCACTAACTGCCCTACTTTAAGATACCCTCTAACCCAGCAGTGCTAAAGATACATCAACTTTGGCCTATCACAGGAAGGCCCAAAGAGAAGACAACTTAATTCAGGAGTCGAGATAGAACGGTGCATACTGGAGTAAAAATAACTACCTCGGGTATTTGCCTACCAGCCAAAGGGATGCAACAAATCCTAAGAACACTATAAACATGTCTGGTGGGATTCTATATAGCAATAATCATTAACCAAAGTAGTTTAATTGAACCAAATGAATTGAGAATAAGGAACACATCAATTTAATTTTAATAGTATAATGGTTTCACCTAGCTTACTTTTGGTCACAGCATGATTCTTCTGGAAAATCAGTGTATCAATTTCTGCTTCAAAACCTGATTCCTTCGTATCAGGAAAGATTTAACTACCATGTTAAAGTAAGCCGACCAGCAATCCCAGTGTGGAAGGTGGGCATGCTTCCTCACAGTAGACCCTGGCCATAAATCTAAAAAGAAACTTTCTTATCTGTTCCGGTTTTCCCTAAGCTTGTATGTATTTTCAATTACTCAAGCCAAGATTAATTCAAGTATATCAGTCATGTAAAAGACGAGAAGAACAAAACTTATTTAAATTTGTAACTTATTTTGAAAGAATACTAGAGTTCATATAAAGAGGTTTTTAAAAATTTGAGCAGGAATTCCTGATTGCACAGCATTTTGATTCTGAATTCTAAATATCGACACAACAGAAGACAATACAACTGTGATAGATCACTTGTGAAAGCAGTCTTTTTCTAAACCAGCACTTTGTGCAAGTTTATGTATCCTCCACCTATGTGCCCTGCCCAGTCTCCTGGACATTGGTGATCGATATGGACAGTATAATCCTATCTTTAGCAGCATGGTAAAATTGTTTGGTGGTTCTTATACCAGTCTAGTCTAAAATGTTATGGAGACTATGTTCAACATCTACCTGCTCCTCATTGTCCTGTACTTTCTGCCTTTTAAAATGAGATTTAGTAAGGAATCCCTCTCACCATGTAAAAAATGCCCCAGATTTGCAGTTTTTCTGCATTTTTTGCATTTGTAGATAACTAAAAGCTTGTCAAAATAATTGTCTGGCATGAACGATGTCCAAATATCTTGCTATTTTTCTTAGTTTAGAAATATTTGCTTAAAATATTTTTTTACTTTCATAAATGTTGATCAAGCTATTTCTGTGTGAGTTTTGATTTCCAGATCAGGGTTTAAATCATCCGATATTCACCAACCAAGGTATTTAAATTGATCAACCTGTTGACCCTTAATTTCATATTTTCTCCTTGACCAAACACCACAAGTTTTGTTTTCTTAGTGTTGATCGCGAGAACTACAGACATGGCCATATTATTAGAATATATTAGGTTTCCAGACAGAAATTAATTCTGAAACAGTCTGTTATAGATTCATTTTCATACCAGTAAATTTTGAAGTAGAATTAAATTTCTAGGTAGAGCGGGGAATCAAACTTGGGACAGGTATCTCAAAAAGGTGCTGCTAGAAATTAAGACTAATGCATATGCAGCAGCTACAGACTTCACTGGAAACCAACTGGCAAGAGAAACTTCAATTTCCTCTAGCTACAATAACAATCACTTCAGAAAGACCAACCTTTTCTTCCTATATATAATTAATTTTTGTCAGCATTTTCTTCCATTAGAATTTTATATGGTTAATTGTTAATAAGATTTCCATATTTACAAGTGATATCATAAAAGCCGAGAAAGGAATTCTCTTTCTTGCTATTAGTGACACAAAACAAAATGCAAAAAAAAAAGTCGAGTCAAAGCAAGCCAGTTTATTTACATCTTAACTGAAGAAGATCAAGTAAACAAAATGCATGTAAGAGTGAGAAATGGAACATAACTTACCAATGATGATGAGGGTCATGCCATTGAACCATGAGCCAACGTAGGTGAGACACCACAAGAGGATGCCAAACTTGATGGAATCAACAAGGTCCTCGACCAAGAAGAGTCGTCGCAACTCTGCGGCGGCAGCATTGAAGTGAGCGACAGCAGTATCCGTCACTTCCCGTACTTTGTCCTGTGGCAGTGTCAGGTCCAGATCCAAGATGTCCCTGTAAACAAGAATGTGTTCTATAGCACTATACATGAAAAATTCTGAATTTCCTTTACTGTTGTCCTTCCTGGTCACAAAAATAATTTAGGACATAAGGTTTTATTGTAGATGAACACAAGACCAAGAAAGAAGAAAAATTAAAGAAAAGGAATCACTAACAATAAACCACTAATTTAGAAAAACCATTGTTACTTTAAGATGATTTTAAAAATAAGCAAAGGATTTAAATTAAAATAAAAACAGGAAAAGTTTGTAGTTTAATGTGACCAATAATCCAGCTATCGTGCAGAATCTGAACCACAGGATGTGATATTTCACTTCGAAAATCTCACAAGAATTGACCAGGAATCTAACCCAGTCCACCTTGGTTAGAGGCAAGCAGCTTGACCATTACACCATCACACCCCTAATATGCAAAGGATATAACTTTTTTCATTACACATAGGCGAAATGTAGGAAAGCAAAGAAAGCATAAGCTATAAAAATACGAACTCTTTTAAAAAATAAAATGATCCACATTCCTTTTTTTGTCTATTTGAATATAATCTTCCTCACACATAAGAAATATTGAGATACAAACTGCTAGGGCGGTTCTTGCTGTAGGTGGCGTGCATAGTTATCACCTGAACGGTGTGAGAAATGGGCAAGGGCAAGTCCAACAATCAGGATGGCAACCATTAACATTGGTAACTTGCTGATGTATTGAATAACAAGACACGTCGACATACCTGTATCCAAGAAATAAAGTGGACTAGCAACATGGCTAACGATATTGGAGAAGGATACAAGTTGTTCTATCATGGGAAAACACCCAACCGTAATGGCGTAGCAATTGTTGCGAGTCCCAGCACACACTTCTGTTCATCCTCAGTCTCTACAGCAGTGGTTCCCAACCTTTGTCAACCGACGCCCCCTTTTCAGATACGGGAGTTCATCGTACCCACCTCCCCCTCCCCGCCCCACCACTCGTCACTTCTATAACCCCTTCGATTGACGCGGAGGATATCGTCCTAACCTAATAACACTACAGTACATAATGGAATAGGCCTATCTATTACATACTAACTACATTTTAGCACAATACAAAGAACACACATTTACAACAAATCCCTTAAATTAGTCAACAAATGTCAGTGAGAGGGTTGACACTGTTTTCTCATGGTAAGATTCGGTATGTTTGGTTTGATATTTGACGGAGCACAGCGGAGATCACTTGCAACATCAAGCTGACAGCACTGCTTTGTTTCTATGACACTCAGCGTTGAAAATTCTGACTCGCATAAATGTCTTTGAAAATTTAAGTTCAAACTGTTCAAAGCTTCAAATAAATCACAAAGATATGCCAACGAGACGATAAAATTGGCATAATTTCGCTCCTTACAACATAGCAAATTCCTTATTTCACCTCCAACCTCGCGGCTCCGCAGAGGTTCGTGCCGATAGTTGGCAATTACCAGTGCTTTTGAACAACTGACTTGATGCGACAATCACTTGGAGAGATTCAAAAAATGTTTATTTTACAAAATTGTAATATTTGAGTAAAAAAAACTTAATTCGGAAATCACTTCACGCCCCCCTTGATAAAGCCCCACGCCCCCCAGGTTGGGAACCCTGCTCTACAGGATCCGAACATAAGCGTTCTGATGATAAGGTTGCCTAGGAATCCCATCAAGATTTGCAACAACTAGTTCAACGTTAGAAAAACTTCTTGGACAGATACAGCCTGCAACATTGAACGTCGCAACTGAATAACAGTTTCTTCGCAGTACATGGCCATACCATCGTAAACTATTCCCTCGCATTTCTTCAAGTATTGGGGCCACACCAAGTTCTGTCTGAACATCCTAATATCTGAAGTGGTTCAGTCTAGGGTGTCCAATTGGCCACAAAGCATCTTCATTTCCATGACATGCAGCTGTTCGTGTCACTTTACGACTGGCCAACATTTGAGGCGCACGGTTCCAAAATCCGCCTTATCCAGTTTTTAGGAAAATTTAGTTTTTCGGTCATCTTCATAGCTCATATGATTTCGCATCTTTATCAACAAGAAAATAGTCCTTAAACCCGCCTTATCCAATGTAACGAATCCAGGTGTCGTTTCCATAACCCGCATTATCCTAAGATGTTTCCAAAATCCGCCTTATCCATATATGTGGCACCGAAAGTAGAACGTATCTCAAAGAATACTTTATGGAGAAGGTGTGAGCACAATATTTATTAAGTTCTATGTACACTGTACATTCTCTGAAACTGGTAGCAATGCTGTTGCCAATTATTTTGCGCCAGTTTCTTACACGCACATTACTTATTTTCTGAATAAACATTTCTTTATTTTTAACATATTTTACAACTAAAGAACATAAACAATAAAACTATTTCGATTATATCACTATACGACGAAAGTTATCGTTTTTAAGTTTTAGTCAAGTATCCAAAATCCGCCCTTATCCACCATGACAGTTCCAGAACTCTCCTTATCCAATCTTAATTTGTTAATATCTTCCTTGTATATCACAAGTTTTATGCAGATTGCAGGTATATGAATAAGGCATATATCTCGATATAATAAACATGAATAAATTAATTTTACTGAAGTAGAACGAGAAACGTTTTATATGTCGCCGAGTCTTGATATAAAAAAATAAAAAAGGAAGATTGTAGTATTACGCGACCGTTAATCTTGAGATCATGAGCCACGGGACCTCCTATTTACGTGAAATCCGAACCACAGGACATGGCATTTCACTTTGAAAATCTCACATGCATTGACCGGGAATCGAACCAGGCCCGCAGTCTTGATATTATCAAAGTTATGTTGTTTAATTTTTATTCTGCTTCAAGAGGGAGAGGGGGCCAATGTATATTTGTTAAGGCAAATTATTTTCTTTGGTTCATTATTATTATTATTTTATTAAATATGTTTACTTTGTGTTGTCGTTCGATAACAATTTTCTCGGTTGTCACTGTGGAGGCGTGGGTTCGATTCTTGGCACTGCCAAGAAATTTAATTCTGGTCCAAGGGAACAGGGTACACACAGACACGTGAGGCAAAAATAAGATATGGTGGGTTAAATTCCCATCCCAGCCTTCCTGGAAGTGATTTTCCATGGTATCCCCACATCTACTCCAGGCAAATGGTACCTATCTAAGGTCATGGCCGCTTCCTACCTCGATTACAAATACACACACCAGTACAGATATCACAGACACAGGTTATCAGACAACTTCTACACACCCAAGTACACGGGGCTACATGACCATGATCTCACGAAGTCCCCAAATAACCAACAATACATGTGGTTAGTAATATTTTCCGCATATTTAATCCCCTATTTTAATTACCATGGGCATTCCAAATATGCATTCATGAATAAGTAACAACCGTATGAAGTTTGTGTATGAATTGGGTGAACCATTAAAAATAATATATATATATATATATATATATAGTAATTTATCTATATGGCCTGTACCTTAATAATTTTATTAATGCAGCCAATGGCCATGTACTTTTCTTTTCAGGACGGGTCAGGGAAGGGATATTGGAAGGAAATCGGCTGTGGACCTATTGAAAGGAACCGTCCCGGCATTTGCCTGGTGGTGAAAATGGGAAACCACGAAAACCATTCTCAGGATGGCCGAGGTGGGATTCGAACCCATGCTCTCCCGATGCCAGCGAGGCTCGAGGTAGCGCGTTAGCGCTCTTGGCCACCGTGGCCTGTACCTTAAGACATGGCCGAACAGTCGAAAGCCCCATTTAGTCGTGTACCGATTTATGACAGAGTTAATATTAACCACCGAAGATATGGATCAGGTCCCTTGGAAAACCTCCACCCTATAACACATTCCTCTACCATTTAACTGTAAAAGACAATGCCAAATTTCTATAAAAAGATCAGGGAAGATAACTCTGCTTCTGTAAAGTGAAAAGCTACTACACTAAGACTACTTCACATGGAACTGGTCAGCCTGTAGCTTGGGAACCTGTCACACTCAGTCACAACAAGTTTCTCATGTTACTCTCCAGAATGAGTACTGGGAAACACAGCACCAATACACTTGGATCACTCTCCTCAAGCAGAACAGCAAGCAGACCAGAACTACTTCTGTTATCATAAAATATAAACGGCATTGTATTACAACTTACCAGCTGTTTGTTTATACATTTCTTCTTGAAATATTTGTATCACCTATCAACCTGTCTGAGCCTCCGTGGCTTAGGCGGCAGCACGCCGGCCTCTCACCACTGGGTCCGTGGTTCAAATCCTGGTCACTCCATGTGAGATCTGTGCTGGACAAAACGGAGGCAGACAGGTTTTTCTCCGGGTACTCCGGTTTTCCCTGTCAAAATTTCATTCCAGCAACACTCTCCACTATCATTACATTTCATCTGTCATACATTTAATCATTGCCCCAGAGGAGTGCGTCAGGCCTCGGCAGCCGGCACAGTTCATATCCTCGCCGCTAGATGGGGGCTTCATTCATTCCATTCCTGACCCGGTCGGAGACTGGAAGCAGGCTGTGGATTTCATTTCATCAACCTGTCTCATACAATTACACTAAGGAATATGAGAGAAACATTAATGGCCATCAGGAATATAATCCAGTTGGGCTCGTGACTTTATCATTTTATTGCAATTGGTTAGCGCAACTTCCCAGAATGAAGGGAATTCAGGTCTCGAGTCCCAATGATGATCTAATTTCAGACTTCTGAGGAAATCCTAGGCTCAAGTAACTTGCCTGACCTAACGGCCATCACACACCCACTGGACCAGCTGTCAGTTTATCGGCCAGTCTGACCGTCACCTTCACGCATGCCGGTCGGAGATTTAGTCGTATAGATCATACGCGCGTTATTGCCATGTGGCTTTTGTACAGATGTATAATATTAATAAATATCCCTCATCACCATTTACAATGAAAAACTCAAAATTGTCAAAGAATGTAAATAAAACCATCTGGTTAGAGGCAATGTGATATCGTAACTTTCTGTTGGTCAACACAAAATAATTCCAATTATTGGAATATGTGAAAAAAAATAACCTGAAATAAATGACATGTGAGCAGATAATATATTATTGTTATGGACTATTGCAAGAGGAGAAAACTAAGGGATGACATTTTAGAGGGAGAAAAGAAAGAGAAATTATTAATAGTTTTTTGTTCTACTTTATTTTCTATCCACACACACACAGAACGATCAGTTGAAGAGTTGTAATGTCAGAAGCTGGGGAGATGACCCGTCAGTATTGTACAGGGCGCCAGGGAATGTTCTCCGCAGTACCTATAAGCTGCTGCGAGAGATTACGTCACCAGTTACTTTGGCAGCACGGCTGTCGCTTGTATCATAACAAACAGTAAACTTTATACTCGCCACAGCCATTCATAACTGATGCTAGATGTGCTGATGACACACATGCTGGCTTATTGCAATACACACTGATGAATTCGACACACCACATCCCACACATGTGGCCTTCACCCTATGACACTGTGCTGCCAACTTAACTTATGACACAACCTCTCGCAGCTGCATGTAGCCACTGCGGAGAACATTTCCTGGCGCCCTGTAGTTGTTTTAAGGGGCAAAAATAGGTCATTAGATCCAAATTTAAATGCAATGCGTTTCAATAGTTAGATCAATGAGTTACTTTTCAATATAACTCAATTCTCCGAAATCCTGCCAAGGTGCTTCCATGTGCCATCACTATCTTCGTAGCTAGCACTTGGACTATTCTCACAGTTCAGGCCTGGCCACATCTATCGATAACCATAGTTCTATATCAATTTCAACTTCATCCATAATTACACACAACTGTAAGCAGACTGATTTCTGATGGCTGCAACCGGTGCGTGTGAAATATGCATACAGTCACGTACACCACCGTATGGCTGGATACTGGATCTATAGCGAGTGTATCTGGCTGCTATCCAGAACGTTTCTGGACACTGACATGTACAGTATGAAATGTTCAATGCTTTTACTTAGTTCACTACAGTACTTCGTCCACCAGGGACCGGCCATTCGAAAGCAATGTGTGTATAATGGCCCTAAGCAGTTCTACGTAAAACAAAAGGAAGATACGCGATAGGAATTTCCCAGGTTTCCAAGGTTTCTCTACAACTGGCTATTGAAGATATAAATATACTTCTTGGAGACAAAAAACTGAAACCCTTCCACATACAAGACTGCTGAACCAAACCAAAACTTACTGTACAAGGAATGGAACAATGCTTGCTTTCATTCTTCCCCCTACCTTTTACAGATATGATGTATTCCTCTTCTAACTTGCCCATCTACAGTATAACAAAATCAAAGCTTTGTCTGTGTACTGCTTTAAAATCGTATGGAAGGAGGATGATATACCCGATGATAGGAAAAAAGGAGATTATCCCCCTATTTAAAAAGGGTGATAGGAAACATTCCAAAAATTACAAAGGTATCGCTCTCCTCTCCCATGGTCTCGAGATCTATGAATCATTGCTATTAGGAAAGATCAAGAAAATAATAGAACAAGATCTTGAGGAGGAACAACATGGATTCCGACCAGGGCGGTCCACTGTGGATCTCATCTTTGCTACCACGATGCTGTTTGACAAATATTGGGAAAGAAATAAGACTGTTACAGTTGTCTTCCTTGATATAGAGAAAGTGTATGACCATATCCCTCGCCATCACATTTGGCAGGTACTGCTAAAGAAGAGTGTTCCAGAAGGCTTAATGGCCCGAGTAAAACAATTGTATGCAGACACCACGAGTTGCGTCCAAGTTCACGACAGAAGATCGGGATGGTTTGAAAATAGAAGTGGAGTTCCGCAAGGGAGTTGCTCGTCTCCTCTTCTTTTCATAAGCATTAAGGACGAAGTCCTTCAGTTGGTTAAGACGAGAGATATGACATAAAATGCAATGGTGTTTGTAGATTATGTCATGATCTGGGGAGAAAAAGAAGATGACGTCCAACAACGACTAAATTGGTGGAAGGCAGGTTTTGACAAGTTTGGATTACAGATCAGCCAAACAAAAACCATATGTTTGGTGATGAGCAGGGAAAGGAAACCTATCAAGCTGAAATTGGTACAACAAGACATCGAAATAGTTTAACATTTTAAATACCTTGGCAGCGTTTTGTCGAAAGTTAACAGTTTAACCCAAGAAACCAGCAGTAGGGTTCAAGCAGCTGCGAACTTTTACAACTCTGTTTCACAGCTTCCATGGGACAAAAACTTTCCTCAGGAAGCTAAAATATCAATGTACAAATCCTACTTCCCATATTGACCTATGGTCTAGAAGCTGATACAGTGACTCCCCGGGACAACAGCTGGATACAAGCAATCGAGATGAAATTTCTAAGATCAAGTATTCAGAAGACCAGAAGAGACAAGATTAGAAACGTGTCAGTCCGCCTAAAGCTAGGGCTGAAAAGAAGTGTACTTGACATTCTCGAGGAGTCAAGATTGAAATGGTTTGGTCATCTGATGAGGATGCCCTTTATACTCAGATTTACAAAAGATGCTAGGTGAAAACTGTCATCCGCTTGAAGGGTGAGGTGAGGAGTGGAGATGAGAGGGGTAACTGTCTCCATAGCAACAGCAAGCAATGTTGCAATGTATGCAGACACAGCAGTAAGCACATGGTTTGACTCAGTGTGTCTTCACTCGTCACGGTCATTAGAGCGCCAGGCAGGGGGGCTAACTTCCCCAGTATTTGTGTCTTCCTGCAAGCCTCTTGGAATGTTATGAGTAGGGCTCGGTTTCGAGCATATTTGCATATTTTTTTCCTGAATAGTACACATTGAAAGAAGCCTTTGGGTGGTATTTTCACCTCTCTGGGACCAACAGAATTGAAATTTATCGAGCATATAAATGCATAAAACCGCGGTTTTCAGAATAGAAGCATATAAATGCATATTCTTGTGGTTTTCGTCTAAATAGTTTGTTAGCCTATTTTCGATTTTGAAAAAATAGGCTTATGAGATCACCTTTTGTCCGTGTGTGTGTGTGCGAGAGGTGTGTGTGTGTGTCCCTAATAACTTTTGATCGGCTGGAACGATTTCAATGAAACACGGTAAGTTCATAGCACTAATCCGGACGACCCCGACCGTGCCCTTCAAATATCGTTACGTCTCACCAATCCAACATGGCTGCTGTGCGAAATATTTCACCAGCATTCAATATCTCCGAAACTATTCCCGATATCACACTGAAATTTTTTACGGTGATAAAGGGAACTACTAGAAGTTTGCCTATGTGACTTTTGAAAAACTAACTACAAAACCAGCACGGCGGCCACGCGAATTTGCGACTTTTAAATAGACGTTTCTCGTGATTCAACCAACCAAAAGCAATAAAACTTGGTACAGTATATGTTTATAGACATTGTAATGCACCGACCCGACATCTAACTTTATTCAATTGTTTACATAACCACAAGATGGCGGATGTGCGAAATATTTCACCGGCATTCTATATCTCTAAAACTATTAGCGGTATCACCCTGAAATTTTGTACGGAGATAAAGGGCACTACTGGAAGTTCATCAATAAGACTTCAAAAGCCGGTTAACTACAAAACGAACATGGCGGCCAAGCGAATTTGAAAATGTTAAATAGACCTTTCTCACGATTTAATGTTCCAAACGCAATGAAATCTGGTACAGGAAATGTTTATACACATTGTAATGCACTGGTATCTAATTTAGTTCAGTTGTTTACATAACCTCAAGATGGCGGCAGTGCGAATTTTAAAATTAAGTTTTTATTTCTTGTGTCGTAGTCATGCGATCGAAGTGAAAGTTTGAATAATGAACCTACGCAATAATTTTCCTTTAATGGTACATGCCTCTATGGCCTATACATTTAACAATCCAACATGGCGACCATCCGAAATATTTAGACTGCTCTGAATATCTACGAATCTATTATAGCAATCAAACTGAATATTTTTATGTTCATAGGGGCTATGAACTTAAGTTCACCTATAGGACTTTAAATAACCTGGTGATCACAAATCCACCATGGCGGCGACGCGAATTATAAATATTCACATGGACGTTTCTCGCAATTTAACCATCCGAGTGCAGTGAAACTTGGTACAGTAAATCCTTATGCGAATGTTAACCCACTGGCATCTAATTTATTTCAATTGTTTCCATAACCACAAGATGGCGGCTGAGCAAAATTTTAAAATCTCCTTGTTACTTCTTGTGTCCTAATCATGCGATTGAAGTTTGAATGCTACACGTACACAATAATCTTTATGTAACAGTACATAACTCTGGAGACCTACATATATATCAAATCCAACATGGTGACCATCCGAAATATTTAGTAGGTTCTCAATATCTACGAATCTATTACAGCAATCAAACTGAAATTTTGTATGTTGATAGTGGAAATTAACATAAGTAGGATATATGAAAATAGGCTGTATAGTTCTTCACGGAACTACTTGTTTTTCTTCAAATTCTCCCCCGAATTCGGGCCCTGACAATCCTTAAGGTTCGAAAACAGAAATAATTATTGAAAAGCCTATCAGGTGCGAATAATAGAACCGCAGGCTTTTAACCTTTTGTGAAGTCGTTCTCGTCATTGAAACTTTTATTGACTGATTTAAGAAAATCATGCAATACTGAAAACATAGAAAATTTCTTGTTGTAGAGACCAATGCAGATCTACTTCATTGACTTGCCTAATTCTGAACATTTTGTAAATGAACTTTCAAACTGTATCTTTTATCAGAGCACTTCTCTTATATATACTTGTAAAACTTGAATGCGAGTATATTGCAGTGTATCATACATACAATTAGAAAATAAAGCTCTTATTTAAAGGTATGTTATTGGTTTTTTCGTTTCACTTTCCTTTCTATAGTTTTTAACGGTGTTTTTAGAGCATATTCTGCATATTTAACCACATATAATGGGGGTTTCGAGCATATCTATCGAGCATATAATGGGTTTATGTTTTTTTCGAGCATATCTATCGAGCATAAAACACGTGGTTTTCGAGCATATCTGGAGATTTTATCGAGCATATCGATCCGAGCCCTAGTTATGAGTCATGATCTACCTCGGTGGCAACGCAGCATTTCCCCACGTGCTAGCTTTGACAGCGGTCAGCGAACATTATTGGTAATTCTGAGTATAGAAGAACACTCAAAGCTTATTTCGAAAGAGAAATAATTGGCAAGAGACCAAGAGGTAGACCTTGAGATGGGTGGATGAAGCAGGTTCACAGAGCTTTGACTAAGAGCGTGGAATGGAGGACAGTGGTGGAAGAAGAATGGTGGCTGGATAGTCAGCTATGAAAGGGGCTTGTTCATTCTTAAGTCTACAAGCACAAACTCCTGTGCAATTTTTCGTGTAGTCGGAATGTTTCAGTTTCGCTCGGGATTCCTAGAACAGCAAAGAACAAGAGACAAAAAACACTCCACATTCATGTTCTGTACGATAACATACTTGGATCCCAAGGAATCAAACCTGGAGAAGGGTTGTCGGTTCAGGATAAATTTGCTGTAGATTTAAGTTATTAAAGCAAAATGGTCATGAAACTAGATTTAAGTGAAGTTGAAAAAATAACAGGTGCGGATGAATGCATTACAATCAGTATTTAAGATCTAACTAAAATCATTCGACATTTAGCCATAGGGGTTAAGATGGGCAACAAAACCTTGCAATTCCGTCAAGTGTGCCAGATGTATGCCTATCGAGCCTGCTGGGTAACCCAAGGGCCTGTGGTTCAATTTTTCTTCTTCTTTCAAATGGCAGAAATGTAAGTTATGTTCCCCTAAGTTCAGAGAAGCCTCCGCCATCTTTGGCTGATACAGTATTGGCCCAAAATCCTGACCTGCTTCTTTCTTTGCGCAAGTTGCTACAGAACTTGGATGAGGAGTGTATCGTGTCTGTTGCTCTTTGCTGCTGCAGGAATCCCGAGTGATGCTGAAACATTCCGAGTGTGCACGAAAAATTCACAGGAGTTTGTGCTCGCGAGACGTAAGTCTTGTTCATTCACACACCCGGCCTGCTGGAGTGGAGAATCTATGATGATTACTTAAAAATCAAGAAATTTCATTTCAAGCATTTTATTTCATTTACAGTGAAACCTCTCTATAACGGACACCTTTGGGATTGTAAATACGGTCCGCTAAAGAGGGGGTGTCCACTATAGAGAGGGTTAGAGAAAACTATTGCATTTGGCACATATACTTGTGCAGTATGTGACCTTACATGAAAGCGTAGGGTTACATGTGGCGAAACAGTCCAGTTTCGACCGCATTTTATATGTTTTCCGGCGAATAGCCGTCTGTGATGGAAGGCAACTTTTCTTCCCAGCTTGAAACATTATCCATATCAACAGTGGAGGATTCTCTGCAAATTGCTCGTGGCACTTTCTGAAATTCTCGAGCCAGCCGTTCGAGGCTTTGAAATCTTCGATACCTAATTCTGCCGGGAAATCCAATACTTTATCTTGTATCATTGGTCCGGACACAGGGACGTTCTTACTTCTTATTTTCTGAACCACCCTATCACTGACGTATCGCTTGCCACAGTGGGTGAGTGGTCAACGTGTCTGTCTACTAACCCAAAGCTTGCAGGTTCGCTCCTGGCAGTGGTTAAGTGATTTCTGAAAGGCGGCAAAAATTACGACACCATGTCATACGATGTTGGCATGTCAAAGAACCCATTTGAATTTAGTAGGTCGTGTTCATAATGGCAAAATTAATCTCGGGAGTTTCCGCCAACACAATGTTCCTGATTTTTCTACTAGAAAGTGCTATAGTGTTCAAGGAGCTTAGATATCCAACGTCCTCGACTTTCATAGTGCTTCCAGGAACAACAAAATTTGACAAGCAAGTTACCCTTAGGGTGTCTAATAACAAAGCTTGCACCCGGCACCCAAGGCCATACAGTATTAATATTATTATTATTATTACTGAGCCGGCCCCGTGGTGTTGGGGTAGCGCGCCTGCCTCTCACCCGGAGGCCCCGGGTTCGGTCCCCAGCTCCATCAGGGATTTTAAAACTGACGTGAGGGTTGGAACGGGCTGCACTCAGCCTCGTGAGGACAATCGAGTAGCTGTCTGACAGTGAGACAGCGCCCCGATCATGAAAACCAAGATTAACGGCCGAGGGGACCCGACGCGCTGATCACGCGTCACCCCAATATCTGCAGGCCGAATGGCTGGGCAGCGGTCACTTGGTCGGCCTTAGCCCGTCATGGGCTGTATAGTGCCAGGGGTTGGCTATTATAATTATTACTGACTTATCAATAACAGCACCATTACCACTTTGAAACTGTCTTAATTTGCAGCTCATTACCATTAAGACACCATACCTTAATTATCTTTTCTTGTTTTTTCACAATTTCTGCTGCCTGTGTCTTTTCAATCTTAAACATTTCTCATGTTTGTGATAATCTATGATGTCTACTTTCTCTTTTCAAGTTAAACTTTTAAGAGGAGCCAATTCAAATGCACTCATTTGCTACTGTAACACACAGGTCGTACAATACATTTAAGAAGTTTCACGGTAAACCTGACCAGATAGTGAAAGTATGAATTCCCTTATCCCGGCCATTTCAAGTCCAAGAGAACAATAAAAGTGATACCGTTTAGGCCTAGGTTTATTTTTGGAGCAGTGCAGTAGATACGAGGATGGAAAGGTCAGCGCTAACGGGCTTCCAGGAAGCACAGGATGTGTCGAAAGTACATAAACACAACAGAGTGTTCATACAAGACTAATAGACCTACAGAGATGCGATTTCTTTTCAAAACAAGTGTCCGCTAAGAGAGGTTGCTTGATTTTGTTTCATGTGGCCGGGGTGTCCGTGTCCATAATAGCGAGTGTCTGCATAAGAGAGATTAATTACTAATATACTACTGTCGACCAAAGTATTATGTGTACTCTAGTTTGAAGGTATTTTGTTAAGTAACCAATAGGCGTACACAAAATCCAATACCATCAACATCTTAGTCGTTCTATTTTACGTTAGTTCATGTAGGTTTGGATTTTTAAATTAATATTTTAATAATTTTTATCACAGTTGGAACACAAAAGGTGCACGTTTTTAAGCGTGTTTCAACCAAGCGTCACATTTAAGAATTATTGTCTCAAAAACCCGTCATCAGATCGAATCCAAATTTTAACACAATATACATTGGAATGTTTTATAACTGGTTTATTAATTTCACAATTTTGTGTGTCCAAGAAACAATGTTGTTATCATTGTTGTAAGGTAACTTTTTCTCGGCTCGGGGTGGTTGGAAAATGTAGTTCTTGGTTGCGTTGTAATCGTTATTCATCACAAAGTTATGCTGTATGACTGCGAAATACGTAAATTAATTCACTTATTTTATATAGGTTTGTATTTGTACGAGGAAATAACACACGGTTCACTAGCTAGCCGCTCCTGAGAAAGCTGTACAGCGTTGCCGAAATGGTGCCCACACGCATCATGGCGCGTCTCGCTCGGAAGTGATGGGCTCCATCTCAGCAACGCTGTACAGCTTTCCCAGGAGCGGCTAGCTAGTGAACCGTGTGTTATTTCCTCGTACAAATACAAACCGATATAAAATAAGTGAATTAATTTACGTATTTCGCAGTCATACAGCATAACTTTGTGATGTATAACGATTACAACGCAACCAAGAACTACATTTTCCAACCACCCCGAGCCAAGAAAAAGTTACCTTACAAAAATGATAACAACTCTGTTTCTTGGACACACACAATTTTGAAATTAATAAACTAGTTATACAACATTCCAATGTACATTGTGTTAAAATTTGGATTCGATCTGATGACGGGTTTTTGAGACAATAATTCTCAAATGTGACGCATGGTTGAAACACGCTTAAAATCGTGCACTTTTTGTGTTCCAACTGCGATAAAAAATATTAAAACATAAATTAAAAATTCCAAACCTACATGACCTAACGTAAAATAGAACGACGAAAATGATGTTATTGGATTTTATGTAGGTCTATTGGTTACTTTACAAACAACCTTCAAACTCGAGTGCACATAATACTTTGGTCGACAGTAAGTAGGGGTTTGGTCATGGACCGAGAAAATTGTCCGTTATGAAGGGGTGTCCACCTTAGAGGAGTGTCTGTTAAGAGGGTTCATTGTACTTCAATTTCAGTCTGTGACGTATGATCGAATGTTACATGTGAGCAGCAGCATATAATTTACCAAAAATTAGTATTTACATCTTAGACCATTAGGGTAACAGTCTAGATTAAAAATTATTTCTGTAGTAGAAAACTAAATAGGGTTTTTCAAGAAACTTTTCTTTCCTTCTTTTACTTATGTTCGTTACGGCTGATTTTATGAAAAAATTGTGTAAAACAGAGAGTTTTTTTTTTCATACTCATAGAACGATTAGTTAAAAAGAGTTTTAATGTCAGAAGCTGGGAAGATGACCTGGCAGTTTTGTAGTTATTGTTGTTATAAGGGGTGGAACAGCGAGGTCATCTGCCCCTCAGTATTGTAGTACACGATTTACTGCCCGACACATCTTGCGCCCTCCTGAACTGGCACAACCCCAGGAAATAGGTTCTGTGCAAAGAGAGATTTTAACTCCTGTAGTCTTATACTGTCCCTTTATGGTAGTTCGGTTGCTAGTTGTTTGAAGAATGGGGTCCTGTTTCAGCTAAGAATATGGACTTGGTCAAGAAGAGATTGATATTTTCTTCTTGCATAAGCTAAGTAATAATATGTAGTCTTATAGTGTCCAATTATAGTATTTTCTTTATAAATCAATTGTCCATAACAAAGGCTAACTTGAAGTACAAATATTTTGTTTGTATGCCTGGGCAAAGCTGAATACTTACAAGGGAACGGATCACGGTGTAAAATTCTGATCTGGTTGAAATTTAGTACACAATAATCCTACAAAGTTGTACAATGACGTAGTGAAAACCGCACGGGCCACTTTCAAGTTTGAACGCCAATATTGAACACCGAAGATCTGCCGGGCGACTGCATGAGCGAGGAGTTGGGAAGAGGTAAAGCTGACCTACAATCCTAGCGATGGCTCCCGGTCACCAGGCAGCGACCTACCGTGCTGCGTTGCATTCCCCACCTTGCACCTTCCCCTCTATCTTCTAACCTCTCGATTAGAGTATAAAATGCAACATAATGTGATATTTTGCGCTTGGCCATACTGTAAATAAATAATACAAACTTTTATTTATTTTTTCCTGTTTTACTCTTTGTAATCCTTGCAATAGTGGATGCTTACAAAAAAGTGGTCAATACAAAGAGATTGCTTGCACCACATGCACCTTGCAACACTTTCTTTTGTACACATATCACAAGTATTTTGGATAGCACCAACCTTGAAACAAAATTGAACGGGGTTCACAAAGCAAGCGGGTTGTGTTTCAACATAACTGGATTTGTACCAACTTTACTTCTAGAGGTTACGAAACCGTGGAGAAGATAGTTGGTTGTGGGTCGATGATTGGGTTTTTAAAATATTGTTGCACGAATTTATGTTAATGTCGAAATTGTATAATACAATTAGGTCATAAAAATAACGAACAAATTGTTTCCATGTAAGGAAACCAAGCACATCTAACGGCTGAATAATCCCAGTAGTTCTCTTAACAATAATTGTTTTGTTGGCGGGTTTTGACGCTAATATATTTGCTTCAGTTTGTGCTGTCCATGAATCCACATGTAAAACACTTTTGTCTGGTACAGTTTGAAAATAAACATCTTGTAACCACTATTGAAGTAACTATTTGGTTAACTTCCCAGACGGGGATGGCAAAACAAATAAATTATCTGCTGTAAACTAAGTGTTCTTAACAATAGGGCCAAATTCACCATCCTTTTCTTTTAACACAACTGGCAGTTTAGGTAACAGTTCTCCATCGGCAGATATTACAGGCTGAATTGTATAGCGTATGTTAAAATTCTGAGATTTTTTTTTGTCTCCCTTAAATGTAGCGTATGTCCAGCATGGAAATCTTCTTTAAACCCGCTTTGATCTGTGTTAAAAACACACTTTGGACAGTGAGTGTTTATTCATTCTGATACGGTACCTCTCCTACAAAAATTGTTGCGTTCGACGCCAAGGTCAAGGTGATCGGCTGTGCAACGTTTGGTTACAAATTCCGTAACTTTTTGGGAATCAATATTGAATTTACTTTTAAACTTGCGAACTCAGAAAGTTGAGGCGCGGAAGATATCGTCATGAACACGCCGAGCATTCTTCAGGGCCCATTTGTTAATGTGTACGTCATGGACGTTCTTGTTGTTATTCTGCCTCGCCTTTGTAAAGTGAAGGATTTAACATTAATTGCTGTCTGTGACAGTAAAATTAAACACAGACAAAATAAAATTGTCATACTTGCATGGCTTGATGACGGAACAATTTGGGTCCTGTTCATCCGAAACATCACTCGTTTTGCACAGCCCTACTGAACTGATAAGGAAGTGCGGTATGAGGGGTAGGTGGGGAAATGAAATTCAGCACGGTAGGTCGCTGCCTGGTGGCCGGGAGCCATCGCGTGCTGCTTGGATTGAAGGTCAGCTTAACCTCTTCCCACCTCCTCGCTCATACGTCACCCCGCAGGTTTTCGGCGTTCAAAATTAAAAGTGGCCCGTGCAGTTTTCAATACGTCATTGTACAACTTTGTAGGATTATTGTGTACTAAATTTCAACCAGATCAGAATTTTACAACACGATCCGTTCCCTTGTTAGTGTCTTAACAATGGTAATATTTTAAATAATATTGTCCTGTCTGGTCAATGCATGAAGAAAAAAAAGAAAAAAAAACAGATTTAATTAATATTTGGGCATGATTCAAACTTTTTTTTTCGTGTAGCCTCCTGAGAGGCTGAGTGCAGGTCTTTCTAGTCGACGCCCGTGGGCGACCTGCGCGTCGGGATGAGAGATGGAAAGGATGAAGATGAATGAAACTGGGCAAGGATGTGGAAGGAAGCGGCCGTGGCCTGTCAGAAGGTACTGTCCCAGCATTTGCCTGGTGTTGAAAATGGGAAACCACGGAAAACCATTTCAAGGACAGCCGACGGGGGGGGCTCGAACCCACGCGTCTACCGAGTCAGCAGAGAGCTTGGCCCCTTGACCTAACGCGGAGCTTTAGCCCGCGTAGCCACTACTGCCGGTGGCAGTAGCCACTACTGATTCAAACTACATCAATAAGTACAGATGCCAAGCAAAAATTAATATTGAATATCGTGTACGGTGTAGTCTGGCTTAAAGTCCTGAAAAACATGGACGACAGTTGGTACGGAACCTGAAGTTAACATGTTAAGATTCATGTAATTCTTTAGTAAACAAAATCTGTTAAAAAGACTCCAATCAAAACTGTTTTATTGATTGGAGTCTTTTTAACAGATATTATGACTAGAGCAGGCCTTCTCAATAGGTGGCCCACCGAGAGATTTCTGCTGGCCTGCCATGAAAAGCAAGAGAGTAAGTTTGAATAATTCAAAGAATGAAAAGACGTGAAGAAAACTGCCCAATTCCTTATTAACAAATTTTAATATATAATGAGAATTAAAACCTTAATTCAATAAACTTACTTTTAATTCGAGGTACATTTATTGACTTGAGGTTTAATTCTCATAATACTGTATATTAATTCAAAGAAAGTTATTTTAATGTTACTCTTACAAGTTAGATCACTTCATGTTTTTCAATTTCGAATTTGCCAGAATACTTGTCTATTGCAACTTCAGTTAAATGGTAGACCTAAATTCTGCCCGTTCTTTTTATTTCACTTCTGGCCCCCGAATACCTTAAATAATCGTAAAATAAGTGGCCCTCGGGAGAATTTGAAAAGGACTGGACTAGAGTCATCAATACGAATAGCACCAACACATTACCAATATGGTAAATGTTATTGCATTATATTCTACAGTGAGTCAGAAAAAACTCACAGAATTGATCATTCCTACCTTCCCTATCATGAGACATTCTGATTCCTACCTTCCCTATCATGAGACATTCTGTCAGTCACAACACTTACTTGAAGGGATGTCCATCTGAAGTCTTCTGGAGTGCCTGCATTACATTCTTGTAGATACGGTAGCTGATGGTGCCGGAGAGGGCCGCTAGGGACAGGTAGGCCACAACGCTGATCAACGAAAAGTAGGAGAGTGAAAGCAAGACGCCAAGTACGCTACCGAACAGGATGCCGGACTTCTTGGGGTCCCGCCAGTACACCAGCTCCACAACTGAAACAAGAGAGACAGTTCATTTGGATTTGGAACTGGAATGTCATCATCAAGTTGAAAGGAATGTTAAGATGTCAAAACGCCCACCACTACCAAGCCTTATGTCACTTATTTGTTCAGAATTTTGGAGAGGATTATCACACCCTTTGCTGAAACCTTGGAGAACATGCAAAAAAGTCAGCTTAAGAATCACGTCCATGCTCTTATTTAGACCTAAGTGACGAGTAACATAAGTTACAGTGAAAATGGAAATAAACTGAAATCCCATTTGGGAATGTTTGTCCAGGGGAATATAATATAATGAATTGCATGCTATTAAGCCTGAATAAAATGAAAACTATCCAGGAAATGTAAAGTTAGCGACCAAGTTCTTCATTTTAACATATGAGCCTCTCGCATGCTCAATCCTGATCTCAATCTCATGGCCGTCAGTTCAATTTTGGTTCAGAATATTTAAAAACTGAGTCCACTTCCTCCAAGACCATGTGGTGCTTTTATCAGGACAATAACACCATCGTCTACTGGAAAAGCTACGCACTGCTTCTGAAGCTAATTTACAACGTGAATATTGAAAAATTGTACAATTACACACGAACAATTTGAATGTTTACTGGAAAATTTAAAAAAGTTGGCACGTATGCATACTCGCACATACTGTAAAACTAAACCTTACATATGGTCATGAGACTCGAGTGGGGGAGTGAGGGAGTGTATGTTCCAGTCTGAGACCAGTTTCTGGCAGGGCTTTACTGACGTATCACACATTCAATGTGCCTTGCCAGTTTTTAGCAGAACAGTGGAAATTTGCCCCAGTCAGGTGGGGTCGGCACTGTGCTTAGCTCTCCTCCTATATCTTCTTTCTTAGATCCTGTTTACATGGGCTTTGATTGTTCCACATCCACACCAACAAGAGCTTTTGTCAACTGTATGTGGCACAGAGTCCTCCGGGAGACCAACTGGAATGTACCCAGAGATCAATCAAAATTAGGGTTGGAGGAATATATATTTACAGATTTCCTTCGTCTGGGCACTCCACATAACCATCAGTATCATTTCAACAACATGAAGTTTCTGTTTATTCTTTCTCTTGGTAGCCCAACATTCGGAGGTGAACACATAGCATTGTCTCATCAAGAATAATTCTGCCGTTACTTTTCAAAAGATAATGTCAGTACAGTATTATATTTTAGGTAGATTTCACTAAAAAGCTACCTATTGTATGGGTACCATGTTTCGACTTCCGGAAAATTTCGACATATTTTCGCGTTTCACATCCCCCAGACCCCAAAACTACCGTCAGTTCAAAAGTTTATATATAATGTAAGCATGTACGTATATCACTTTCTTGTGGACACGATAACTACCACAATTTTGCACCAATCACTTCGAATATTTTACATAATATATATATGCCTTTAAAATCTGGGTCGAGTTCGTCAATGGGCAAAATCGGACAAAAAGGGGCTTTTTTTTCCCTCTATATAAAAAAGTGAAATATCGCTATAACTCTCTTAATATGCGAAATATCGAATCCATTAGGTGTCGGATAAGGTCACCCAAATCCGTTAGGGGCAGATAACCTGTATATTATGCTCCTTACAACGTCATCAACTCATAAACCTATAATCAATGAAAACTGTGTTTCCCGCTGGAAACAGGAACTCACGGGGCTACATGACGAAACTCTGTAAAGGACTGAAGTTAATAATCCACATGTCAAACCCACGAGGTGAAAGCATACAATAAGGGGGAGCATTTTCACCCTACAATGATGGAAAATGATTTCATATGAACAAAAGTGCATCAAATATACAATCAGGAAGCATGGGGGAGGGAATAACCCGACACGCTTTCCGTACACATTTCATTCAAGCTGTTAGCGCGTAACTTTTCCGAGTGCAACCTGCCAACATATTGTCAATTGAGGAGCAAATTAACCAGTCCTTAGGGTTTTTATTATTAAAGGTGAACGACTTATTTTTTGCTGACATACATACATACATACATACATACATACACACACACACACACACACACACACACACGAGCCCTCGCACCTTAATATGAGACTACGTGGCGGACGTACGCACGCATCAAAACCATGTGGACAGACATATCAAGCCAACCAGACACATGGGGCATTGACAGCATGATCGCCCTTGAAAATGAGACAGCTGGTCTCGGAAAATAACGGGAGACCGGGAGCACACGTACGTCCTTATAATGAAGACGAACGCTTCGCAAAACTTTGTAAAATAGACAGAAACACACATCAATTAACCGTATTGTAAACCAGCACACGAGTAAATTAATCCAGAAAGTTGTTTTGCAGTAGTATTCCGGAAAGTTAGTGTACAGTATATCTTACCAGGTCCTCTGTCAGGATAATCCTCAGTCTTGTCAGATCTAGGTTTGCGTCCCATTGCAAGTGTTATACGTCTAGTCGAAGGTACCACGCGAACGGTAAAGAGAGCGTGCAAGCAACCACCTAGCCCAGTGGAACCAAGACCAAGACAAGCCTTACCCGTGCAGCAAGCAGGGTCAACTTCTGGCACCGCCTCCCACCACTAGTCACGTGACAACACACAAGGCACGCGCCGTTTTTTAAAAGTTACCTTCAATAAAAAGTGATCGCAATTAGGACCCAAGACCACCACGACGTGATTTTTGGTTCTTACTATCGCAATACAATAAAATAAATTTAGAAGTCTTGATAGGGTGTAGAAGTAGTTTTTGTCCCATTTTGGAGACATTTCAGCACTGAGTGTGAAGAATTTGGCCGATAACCCATGTTCCCGTGGTGACTGTAGTTGTGTGAACTGTGAATTCACAGTCTAGGATTGGAGTAGGTGCCCTGTGACAACCTGTTGAAAGTCTTGCAATATTAACTTCATTAATTTACAATGCCAGTATTCAAACCTCGGATCTCCTCCCTTTGCACTTGTGGAGCGTACCAGCACTCTGGGCTAAGCTGCTGATTTGCTAGTCTGTATTTGTGTATGTGTATTTGTAATCGAGGTAAGTGTTTTTCATTTCGCTTCCTTTAACAATGTGGAGGCCTGGAAATTACCGCACCTGAAAATCCACAGTTTATTGGACCTCTCAGTAACAATTCTATACACCACGAAGGCCCGCGTCAGATTCCCTACTCTGCCAAGAAATGTAGTGATGGTTCAAGGGCTTGAACGGGGCACACTCAGCCTCGTGAGGAAAAACTGAGAAAAGGCGGATTTGAATCCTACCTCAGCCATCCTGTAAGTGGCATGGTTTCTCACATCTAATCTAGTCAAATGCCGGGATGGCTCCTAACTTAAGGCCACGGCCACTTCCTAACCAAATCCTACCTCAGCCAGGAGTTCACCACTAGGATATATATGGAAATCGTACGACCTGTAGCTGAGTCTCGAATTATTTGTGATGGCCAAGAATGGAAGAAGAAAATGAGAGCGAATTATGCTCGGCTAACGCTGAATTCACTAGACGTAGGTTCTAGTTAGTTGTTTTAAGGGTCGAAACTACGAGGTCATCTGCCCCGACGTAGGGTCTACATCAACAGCAATGAAGAGCGGTGATGTGAACAGGAACTTGCTACTCCCACTCGCTGGTTTATACGAGACGTAAACCCACCATAAAAGGAACTCATGAATACATTCCAAGGAACATCGTAAATACAGCGCTTCTATTCACAAGACCTCAAGAGCCGCTTTCAAACAATTTGTTGACGGTCTGTACGAATTATATGCCATGAAAATGTCATTGACTTAATACATTAACAATTATAGCTAATTTACGGTTATAGGATACGTAATGATCTTAAACAATTGAGGCATCGAGTGAGAGAGGGGGCTATGCCGAGATTTTGTCGAAATTGAGTTATTGGTATCATTGTGTAGGGCATAAATTCGTCTTTCAGTGTGCATATTATCACAGACATCCGCAGGCGCCTTCCCTTGTTTTGTGAAGATGTCGTTTCTGTGAATCACGTTTATGCTGCGAGACAGCAACCCGCAAAACTCCAAATAACTCAGTTTCATCCAACCCTGGCAAAGCCCTCCCACTCACTGCCTCAATTGTATTGGGATGAAAACAATTAATACTGTAGAATAGTGAAGAACATTTAATTTATAACCATTTTCAGACCGTACATGTTTCCAACACTCATTGGTGTCTTCATCAGCGGATATTGAATCAAATAAATCATTAATCTAAAAATTAAAAAAAGTTTCACTTGAATATGTATGAACCTTCCAATAACTACACTTGTGTGAAGCCAAAATGTGTAGGTTAGATTGATAACGCTATATTAGTTCCAACGTTCGTCACCAGGTGCTGGCTGCGATGGCATCTAGTAGCCAAGTCCGCAGCTAGGTGTCGTGGACGGTAGCAAAAGTAGGAACTACTTGAAAATTGACCGTCTGCAGTCCCTACCTGAATCACAGATAGGCCTAACACACACTAATACAGCCATCACAATTTACACAGGTTATGAGACAAATTCTACACACACCCAAAGTACACGGAGCTACATGATCGCGTTGTGGCAGCCCCTAAACTAACCAACCAACCTTGAATAATTTAAAATATTAAAAATGCCCATTCATTTATAATTTTCTATTTTTTAGTTTTTAATGCTTAATTCAAGTTTTAAAAAATTACACTACATTAGTTGAACAGACATTTATTGTAATCTTTAGATTACTAATTCATTTGATTCAATATCCGCTGAAGAAGACACCGATGCGTGTACGAAACATGTACGGTCTTAAAATGACTTAATTAAACATGTTATTTACTATTCTACGGTATTGATTAAGGCGTTTTCATTAGTTAACGCAATTAATTTTAAATATCACTGAAGACATTTCTTTTCAAGAGGCATTACGGATACAGGAATACACCTTTCAGGTGAATTAATTATTATATCTTCCTACAATGATCAGGCATCGCCAACTTATTTTGTTAACGTGCCGTTATCTCCTGGCCCACTACATAATTACAACAGAGGTAACATTTTTCGGGCATTATATACGAGTTTCTCTTTAGTATGCTGTCATAAAAAAGGTTCTTTTATCTCTTTTCTTTTATCAAGCAAGGTAGTTCATCTGATGACACCAGAGTATCCACTATCGAAGCAGCCAGGAGTCTGTGAGGCACTACCTCTTCAGAATCATAGCTATGGGTTCTGTCTTGGCCAATATTGCATCGTCCAATCTACTGTATGCACTGCCCAACCCCACGTGAAGAAGGAAAGGAGGGGACGACGACGTCAATTAAGTCACTTTCAATTCTCAAGATCCCCACCATCATGGCCTAGTTAATGGAGAGACTGTTAGCCTGAGCGAAGTTACTAAATATGCAACTTGAGAGGCAGCTTTAACAGCAGCTTCACTGCAAGAAAATAATGAAAAACACGATTTCATGTGTCAAGTTCCAAGAAATCATTCCCCATTTCCAGCCTCACTCCTACGCACAACCCCTACGTCTTCATACAAATGACTCCAATGGGAACAAGTGTAGCAAAAAAAAAAACCACTTTAACAATCGTCTATTATATCCCATTACTCTAACAACCATTTAAGGGAACCGGAAAGTGCGAAATAATTTAAAAAAAAACAATTTTCTTGTTTGCCAATGCATTAATATCTCCAGAGTTTTCTAAAAAAAAATGATATGCATTTTTTGTTTTTGTTTTGTGCATATTTAGTCCATAAAGAAATATTTTAAGGGACTGTGCGCTTCAGTAAGTTGAGCCATACCACGCCCATTTGCACTCTGATCTAAATATCTCTCTCCCCGGTGGAGATGAAGTATTCTAGTAAATTTTAGTTAGTTATTGTTGTTTTAAGGGGCGGAACTACGAGGTCATCTGCCCATCTTAACACAGATTAAAGAATACAAAATGGAGAGCGGTAATACTTACAAAAGGGAATTTAGAACGAAATACTCACAAAATGTAGGTTAGGTTCAAAATACGTACATAATGGAATGTAGAGTCGAAATACTGTACTTACAAAATGCAATTAAAATTCAAAATGCTTAAAAAATGCAACTGAGATTGAAATTGCTTACAAAAAAACCTACTCATTTGGATGGGCAATACTTACAAAATGCAATTTAGATTAAAGATACCCACAAAATGCAATTGAGAATTAAAATATTAAATATTAAAATATTTGCAATGCATTTTAGATTGAAAATACTTGCAAAAAGCGGTTTAGGTTGAAAATACTTACAAATTGCAATTGGAATTCAAAATAGTCACAATCGGATCTCAGGACTCCCGACATTATTGAAAGATTCACTAAAAAGCAATTTAGATTGTCAATCCTTACAAAATGCAATTGAGGTTGAAAACACTCGCAAAATGCAACGTAGATTGAAAATACCTACAAAATGGAGTATAGATGAAAAATGAAAAAAAAAGCGCGGGAATATTAAAGAGAAAAGGAAATATAATGAAAAGAAAAAGAAGGCTGACCCCGCGAAAATGAGGGTATCAGGAAAGATGAGACGAGGGCCAACTAAGGCGGGAAAGTGAAAGACTCCCTAGGCCTCGGATCCCCTAATACCGTCGGGGTCGGAAAAGAACAAGAGTTGACCATGGGAGGTCGACAGGAAAGACGGAGAGGAGCCCGGCACAACTAAGTGGAAGCAATGCCGGACTCAGCTGGGGTCCCGTGGTCGCTAACCCACATCCCACTAGATGTGATAATAAATTTTGTAGAAAAAAAACACGTTAACAGTCTTCTATTATATCCCATTACTCTATCCAAAAGTCAACAGCCTTTCACTTACGAATTTGAAATCTACGGCCAACTTCACAAACTCCATCTCCCCGATACGCACACTAGTAACAACCATTCAAGTACAGGAACTGAAAATCATAAATGATAACGAGGGCTAACGTGCCGATCGTGGCACAAGAAAATCATGACCATATACTGGCCGAAAAAAGAAGGTTGGTTGATTGGTTCCTCAGTTTAGGGGCTGCGACAATGCGGTCATGTAGCTCCGTGTACTTTGGGTGTGTGTATAATCTAGGTGTTTGATAACAGTGATGGCTGTATTAGTGTGCAATATCTGTAATTCAGGTAAGGACTGCAGACGATCAATTTCAAGTAGTTCCTACTGTTGCAACCAAATGCTACCGTCAACGACATCTAGCTGTGAACTTCTACTAAATTCCACCACAAGTTACACCTGGCGGCAAATCTGACCTACAAATTTTAGCTTCACACAAGTGTAGCGTAGTGTAGTGTAGTCTTGGAAGGTTCTTTTCATCATCATCATCATCATCATCATCTTCATTTCCCCCATTCCAGTTGACACTGGGTGGGGGCAAATATGGTTCCTCTCCACTTTGTTCTGTCGTTCCACCATTCCTCTTCCGACACAGTGTTCCAATCCAGGTTCTGTTTTCTAATATTATCTCCACCGAGTCCATCCAACGCATTCTTGGTCTTCCTCGTCCTCTCTTCCCTGTCATCCGTCGTTCCAGTGCTCGTCTTGGTAGCCTTACTTCATTCATCCGTTCGACATGTCCAAACCATCTCAATCTGTTTTGCTCCAGTTTGTCACTTACATACCATAAATCTATGACATGGGCCCGCCAGCTTTACTTCCCCTCCGAAGGAAGGCATCCTGAGGGATTTTTAACACTCTTAAAAAATCCGACGACTTCGGCCGGGTTTGAACCCGTGATTTTGGGCATAGAAGCTCAGCATGCTACCAACTAGGCCACCGAAGCCGAAAACAGAAGGCAAGCATTAGCAGACAAGTTCGACCACCTAGTGGTGAAGCAGCAAGCATTTTGATTATCGCACCGGAGATCCAGGTTTCATTCCGGCTCTGCCAGTGAGGGCTGGTACTGGGTACACTCAACCTAGTGAGGCAAAACTGAGAAAAGGAGGGCTCGATCACCACCTCAGCCACCCAGTAGGTGGTTCCCCCACGTCTACTCCAATCAAATACCGGGTTGGTCATTAACTTAAGCCATGACCGCCTCCTTCCCAATCCTACCCCCAATTTAAAAAAACACACACAGTAGTACAGCCATCACAATAACACATGTTATCACACAAGTGCACGAGGCTACATGGCCACAATGTCGCAGAGCCCCTAAAATAAGCAATAACAGAAGTTTACTGCCACATGATTGCGTAATCCTATCAATAATAATCAGCTTTAACAATACATTTTTTTGTTGTCAGCCCTGTCCTGTGGTATACGAGTAGCACGCCCGCCTCCAACCTACGAGGCCCCGGATTCGATTCCCGACTTCGTGAGGGCTAGAACGCGGTGCACTCAAGTTTCGTGAGAGCTGCTCAATGAGAGAAGTAGCATCTCAGGGCCTCAAACCACACATCTAGGTCAGCAATCCCTTGCATTTGAGTGTGTGTTGTTTGTCATCCAGTGGTGACTGCAGTAGCGTGTATAGTCAAGGATTGGGGTCGATCCTCGAGACGTACAATAAGGTACCATTCTATCAATTTCATTGAGGGAGTATGAGTGGGGGAACCGGAGATAAGATGGGCGGTCTTCTGGGCCCAATCACGAGGTAAAGTTTCTTAGCATTTAGTTGTTGCGTTTCAAACCATGCACTACCTGACACCAGCGTACGGCTAGGAAGGTGGGCCAATATATTCGTTTGGAACCTGGCAGCCAGTTGTTTTTTTTAAATTTTATATACTGTAACACAGAAGTAGTGGTATAGTCCGCGTCACCTTAAATCATCTACTAACAACGTAACCTTTAACGTTCGACACACCCCATGATCACTAACATGTGAAAGTATAATTTCTTGCTATTGGGTGGAATCACAGTTGAGGACAGGTGACCTCGCTGTTTCGACCCTTAAAACTATCACCACCACCACCACCATCAATCAGGGTTGTATTCACTGTTGTAACGTATGTATCAAAGTCGCCATGTTTGCAGGCCACCTGCAGATGCTGAAACTTTCACTCATAATGTAACTAGCAACCCGCTTCGCCCGGGAACAGTTAGAAATGCATTACGTGATAAGCGCTTTTATTTCGATGTCAATGAACTACGACCTATATCCGTTTTAAGTCTCGGCATAATGGGTTAAAATCACTGACGGTACTATGAATTATAATTATCATGGAGATGCATGTGCAACGAATTTTTGTCAGACGTAATTTAAGAATGGCGAGGTGCATGTAACACAACACCCACCCCCCTCTGTCCAATCTTAACTTGACTTGTGTATTTTGCGGAACGAAACGTTCACAGGCGAAATGAAGAAAAGCCTAGTTGCACTTCCAGGGAAACTCCAAACACATCCACTCTTCTCTGAAGTCTTAACTCAACACGACTCGACAGCTGTTTGCAGCTGGCTATAACTGGGGTGATAGGCTCGCCCCTAGCTAGCTCGAAGATGAAGATATGCTCTCGCGACTTTTTTGTAGATCTTTTCATGCTGAACAATTCTTACACTCAATAGTATATTGATATTTTGAACGGTTTACCCAGCGTAAGCTTAAAAAGCTCACGGACGCCAGGTTTTTTTTTCCACTTTTTACTGAAATAGTTACACTGCTTGGCTTCCTTGGATCATAAATAAATTATTTTCTACAGAAACCTTCCTCGAGATATCCTTTACAGAATGGTGATAACCGCATCAAAATACATCCAAGAATCGGGGACTGTTTCAAACAAGTAGAGATAGAGATTAGGGTTGGCAGCTTGAACTGGTCACCGTCTGTTTACAGCATACTTACTCAGCCTTCTTGAGGCTGCGAATACCACCTCATGCATTACAAAGTGCCCGAGCACCATTAAATCGAATATAATAATAATAATAATAATAATAATAATAATAAAGTAACAAGCATTCGCCTCTCTTTCCTTTTCCTATCTCTCTCTCTGCCTCAGAAGTGCTGAAATAGATAAGGATTCACCGCTCACTAGGCATGCTGCAACTGCTTGCATGACTGACGCAGATAAGATACATTTACGTGAGGACGGTCGAGTCGAGTCAGCTTCTTTCTTGTTACTTATTTTTACTGTAGATAAAAAATATTATTTCACAATAGGCTATAACATTTCTGACTGTCAAAATGATTAATGAAAACACTGTTATTCCGGTTCGTGCAATAGAATTTTGAATTGGACTGGCAGCGTGGCGCAATTGTAATGTTATCGCCTGCTGTTCCCAAGGTTGCAGGATCGAATCCTGGCGCAGTCAGTTGGCATTTGAGGGTGCGCAAATGTAAGGGAGACGTGTCAATAGATTTACATCGGCGTTTCTAAAAGCCTCAGTAATTAAAAGGACGTAAAATCCATAACATTGATATCAAGAATTTCAATTCAAGAATGAATCTCAGGGAAGCTTGTGCCCGCGAGCACTAGGTTGAGAACGCCTCGTCTACAGTGATGTAATTTCGAGTCGAAAACCTTCACATAACTAACCATATAACAACCTACTGTAAAACGCATGTAGACTGCATTTCCTATCCACTACGTGTTATTGTACATGCTAGGCACCAGATGCCTGCTATTATACAGTGTGTCCGCAAGTCTCTCCGCAGTGCGTGTCTCACCTTACGGGACGTGTTGGGTTGGCAGTACATTTATAAGGAAAACTATTATATTAAATAAAGTAATGCAATTTGCAGGAGTCTCCGTGGCTTAGGCGGCAGCACGCCGGCCTCTCACCGCTGGGTCCGTGGTTCAAATCCCGGTCACTCCATGTGAGATCTGTGCTGGACAAAACGGAGGCAGACAGGTTTTTCTCCGGGTGCTCCGGTTTTCCCCTGTCACAATTTCATTCCAGCAACACTCTCCACTATCATTTCATTTCATCGGTCATTCATTTAATCATTGCCCCAGAGGAGTGAGTCAGGCCTCGGCAGCCGGCACAGTTCATATCCTCGCCGCTAGATTGGGGGCTTCATTCATCCCATTTCCTGACCCGGTCGGAGACTGGAAGCAGGCTGTGGATTTTCATTTTCAATGCAATTTGCACTATGCTCCTTAAAGTTTCCACCAGCTCGGAAAGCCTCTCCCACTAAAAACACACGCTCTTCAGTAGTAAGCATCCCACTAGACTCAGCTTACACAAGAACTTGACAGGAACACAACTTACAGCGTCAACACTGCCACGCACAGGCAAAATGAACCATTATTCCCCACCCTATCACTCAGTTGAAGGTCAACACGGAACACGTGCATGCTTATGCCAACCGCTGCGGTGAGACCTTGCGTATACAGCGACATAAATATGCTGCCAACCTAACACGTAGCTCGCCGCTGCGGACGCTCTGTACTATTGCAACATAATTTTACGCCGGTTAGGCTACTGAAATAGGAAAAATAAGCACAATTTCCCTGCAAAATTTATTTCGGGGTCTTTGGAGTTGGTTATTTAAGTTTTAAGGGGCGAGGTCATCTGCCCCTAGGGTCTTGGGACATATTGGTCATCAGCCCCGAGTAGTTTGTGTTGAGATTGTCTGATAACCTGGATTTATGTGATGACTGTAGTTGTGAGGGTAACTATATTATGGGCAAGGATGGGATAGGTGCCCCGGTATCCCGGCATTTACCAGGAGAGTGTGGAAAAGACGGGAAAATCCACTCAAGATAGCCACTGTCAGCGCCGGGATTCGAACTTGCTGCAGTTACCCTCGCGGTCGTGGTGTACGATTTAATGAGCACGACTATGCCGCGGGGTGCAAAATACGCACACATGAGCGCTAGTTACACCGGAAACAGTTCCGGCCCAACCGTCTGCGCTCACGGGTCAGTGTACTGCGCGCACCGTTCTATGCATGTGAGTAGCACATGACAAGAAGACATGCGTGACTATTGCGTCAATCTGACCACACTTCGTGATCATGATTAATTTAGGGTCCCTACTTTAATTACTGCGTATTTTAAAACAGAGTGATAACTAGACCTCGAAGTTCATTTCATGGGTTATTGAAGAACGGTATGGGGCAAACTACCTCATTGTTCCACCCCTTAAAACACCATCTATTCAGTGCTGCCACTCATGTAGCAAAATCACCATGTTTACCGACCACTTGCCGACATTGAAACTGGCATTTGTAATGAAACTTTAAAATTACCAGCTTGAGCTGATTTGTCATCTGTCTACTGAGTTGAAATTCACATCGTTGGCCCAAATAAATCCAGAAATTGGGGTTGGCATAAGCCTTCATATTTTCTTACGGCTCGAACAAATTTAGAACCTACAACGAAATGTTAAATACAGTAAATGCTTTGACAAAATGTATAAACAATGTTTACACGGCCTGTCATCATTTCCGTGTCTGCACAGCTTGGAGGAGCTCAAATAACAGGGTTGCAATAAGGATTGTGACATGGGGGAGGGGTTCCAAGAACAGTAGGTGCCTGAGTACTGGGGATACATCCAGGTGATGATGACAAAAGTCTACCAAGAAATTAGGAGATTGCCAATTAGAAGGAGACCTCTCTGGAGGGGGCCAGTTATATCTTGTCACCTTTTAATTTCCATTTCCTGGAAATATCAGTGTTAAAATGTCCCAGGCTACAATACTAGCGCAGCATGGTGGATTGTCGCCACTGTCGGGATTTACGGTGGTTGTGTGTGCGAGAGGAGAAATACAGTTTATAAGTGGTAGTATTGGGGAAGAGTCGAGAGTTGTTTGATAGTTGCTCTTTTCTTTCTTCTATTTGTCACATTAGCGACTGTTAAGATCGACCGATTTGTCATAAAGAAGGCAAAACTGGACACATCTTCGGTAAGTTATGAAAAGCTTTTATTGTAGGTGTAGAAAATTGAGGCCCCCCATTTCATTATATAGGCACAGCTTTTACAAATAATTTTCTCTGAACGAGAAAGACGCAATGCTCACTGATAGAATGTAAAGTTATTCCATTTTTTAAAAGGTTCGTATTTATTTATTATTATTTAAAGGGTGCTACAGTTTCCTCTGAATAATAATAATAATAATAATAATAATAATAATAAACAAGATTGAGGTACCATACACGGCGACCGTTAGGCTTACCTTAAAGCAGCACTGTATAAATTACACTAACAATAATATACCTAAATATTTTGCAACGTAGGTACTTGTTTGATGCCTTTATGAGTGTCCTTTCTTCCCGTTATCTACTCCTGATGTTTTTTTTTTTTTTTTTTACAGATTCATTAAATTGACTAAAAACATTTCTGGTAAATAAACTATTTATAAAACACCAAGACATAGTGTAGTGTTAAAGAACATTGTGCACAGAAACGTGTGAATATGCCATAATATTGTAGTAGTATTCTGATAACGGATAATTGAAAATCTGAGCGACAGAGACAAATATAGACACTGACACAGCTGTGAGCTGCCTCAAAACAAAGCAACGAAGGACAGAATTCAGACAGACATGAACAGACTGAAGATCTTTGTCCTAAGTTAAAATGGACCCTAAAGTACTGATACTCAAAACAAGTAGTTTCGTAAAGAACTATAGCCTTTTTTTTTTTGGTTCCTTAGTTTAGGGGCTGCGAACTATATAGCCTATTTTCATGTATCCAATTGGTCTTCTTTATTAGAAAAATCTCCCGCCTATGAAAAGGAACGCCATGTTGGATTGTTCAGTATGTACGCCATAGAGTTATGCACCGTTAGATGAAGATTATTGCATAGGTTCATTATTCAAACGTTCATTTCGATCGCATGATTAGGACACAAGAAATAAAGACTCAATTTTAAAATGTCACACTGCCGCCATCTTGGGGTTATAAAACAATTGAATTTAATTAGATGGCAGTAGATTTTGTGTGAACAGTTACCATACCAAGTTTCACTGCGCTCGGATAATGAAATCGCGAGTCAATTCCATTTAAATGTGTTTACTTCACTTTGCCGCCATGTTGGTATTGTGCTCACCAGGTTATTGAAAGCCCAATAGGTGAACGTATATTAATAGCCTCAATCAGCATACAAAATTTCAGTTTGATTGCTGCAATAGATTCGTAGATATTGAGAACCGTCTAAATATTTCGGATGGTCGCCAGATGTAGGCCATGCAGTTATGTAACATTAGATGAAAATTATTGCGTAGGTTCATTATACAAACTTTCACTACGATAGCATGATTAGGACACAAGAAATAAAAACTTAATTTCAAAATTTCGCACAGCCTCCATCTTGAGATTATGTAAACAATTTAACTAAATTAGACGTCAGTAGATTAGAATTTGTTTAAATATTTACCGCTTTAAGTTTCACTGAGCTCGGGTGGTTAAATCGCATGAAATATCCATTAAAATGTTTCAACTTCGCTTGGCCACCATGTTCGTTTTGTACTTAACAGGTTTTATAAATGAAGAGTAATACTCCTAAATGTTTAATAAAGTCGCATCGGTAAACTTGTTGTAGTGCCCTTATCACTGTACAAAAGTTCAGGGTGATATCTGTTACCAATGCGGAGATATAGAATGCCAGTGAAATATTTCGCGTGGCCCGCATGCTGAATTGGTGAAACGCACCAAAATTTGAAATTTGAAAGGCACGGTCGAGGTCGGACGAGGTAGTAGTATGTGCTTACCGAGTTTCCTTGAAATCGCTCAGGCCGTTTATATTTCATTATAAGGGGGAGGGGGGAAGGGGAGAGGTTAAGTGGGGGGGGGGGGGGGTTGATATAAGCCTACTATTTTTCATAAATGAAAATAGGCTAAAATATAAAAACTCTGGCAGTAATAGATGAGGATCTAATGCCCCCCCAACTAAAATCATGGCTACGCTACTGCCGTATAGCATCCAATAATGCAATGTCTCCTGAAGGCCCTTGAGGCATGTTAACTTCATGTGGACAGCTTATTCAACTACGTACAGTAGGTATCGTATTTATGATTGACACCACATTAATCGATCTATAATAATTGACCTACTGGTATTTGAGTATGATTTTACCACGGTTGTGGAAATCAACATTTGTGTTGGCAGCTTTGTCTCTGCCGATACATTTTATTCAAACAGTAAATAACTTACTTTTTAGTAGATAACTCAAGACTATATAAATGAACGCATATTAAAAAGTTTTCACCGCTAAGTTCGGTCATGGGGTCAAGCTATCAGCGGATTCGAAACCCTAACCCACCTTCGGACGTCCTTGAAATGGCTTTGTGTGGCTTCTGATCTTCACACCACGCAACCACCGGGACGGTACCTTCTAATAGTCCATGGCTGAGCTTTTTGTTGTTCAGTTTCATGCATCTGGCATTAACGCCTCTCCAGGTTGGAAGGACGTCCGAACGTAAAAACTACCCACAATATAACAATGCATCGCTTCTCATCCCTAAACCCGTTAAAATGGGAATAATGGAGAGGAGGTAGTTTGAGATTTGATATAGACTTCACAATATTTTAGAACTTTTCGGCATGTTAATCTGTGTAAGAACATGTCAGCGTTACGGAAGATTAACAGTTTGTTTTCCTCGTGTGAGCATGATTTTCCAAGAACTCTATTAGAGGAATAGTAGTGGAAGTAGTAGTTGTTGATGGAGTCTTCAGTCTTTTGACTGGTTTGATGCAGCTCTCCATGCCTCCCTGTCCTGGGCTAATCGTTTCATCTCTACATAGCTACCTCACCCTACATCCGAGGCAATCTGTTGAACATATTCTAACCTTGTCAGTTCTTGTCCTCGACCCTTCCTTCCATAACTAAGCTTGCTATTCCTGGGTGTCTTAGTATATGTCCTACCAACCTATATCTTCTCTTCATTAGCTGGGGAATAGTACACCTTAGAATAGTACACCCAGCAATACGAACGAATACTGGAGAGATACGGACACGAGGCCTTTGCTACCAGAGTAACGAATGACAGAATTCCAAAAGTATTACTATACCGGAGGTTTGTAATACTTTCGCAATAATGTCAATAAAAACGACTGATTCCCATCATACTTTGTACAGGCTTTGGACTATCGAAATGATAGTCACGTATCATTTTGGAATGTTTAAAATCAGCTGTTAATGAACGTCTACTGGTTTTTCTTCTACACAGCCGACTATGCAACAGCTGATTCGTAATGTGTAGCATGTCCTTCCAACCCCATGAGATGACAGATGAATTGTATAGAAATACATATTTTCGAATTCGGGCAGCAAAAACCTAGTGTCGGCAAATCTCCGGAAATAGCTCGAGTTTGCAAATCTCCGGAAATAGCTTGAGTTCGCAAATCTCCGTGTGCGCATCTCTCCGGACACCAAAGAACGACCCCTCCTCCTATCCCTCCGATAGGAGGTGTTGATAAACCTTTTATTAAGGGGGCCTAATATCTAGGTTATCGGACCCTACCTCCTATAGAAGGACAAGGAGACATATATTCAAGGCGTATTTGGTACAACACAGCTTGCGGTGTTAAGGATGACAATAAAAAGTTTGTGATGAAATCAAAGAATGCTGGTATACCACTCGAATCATATAGTGTCTTGGTTTCACCATTCCTGGTGGAGAGTGAACGCGGAAAATCCACAATGGTGGGCACATTTTTCTGTGGCCGCAAGAGTAATGTACTGGATTCGAAGCACGTAACCCGACTCACTAGTCACCATGGACTGGGAAGCCAAGAAGAACAGTGGCGAACGAGGCGTTGTGGATAGCGGATACGAACGGGGATATGCATATCGCAGTCCAATGTCGTAAATCCAAATATTGCTGTAAAACTAGTTTATCTTTCGATTCAAAACTACATGTGTTGGAGGAGATATCTATGAAATCATTGAGCATCATCCATACCTGCTAACTTTCCAAATGGCCTATCAGTAAACACCCTAAGCGACAGAACACGCGGGTAAGCGCCTGCAACAGAATGCAGTAAAACACGACCTTTTAGGTAAGCAGAGTTCAGTATGCATTTAAATGTTCAATGTAACTGGGGGTCATTCTAAGATACAAAACATTTCACCAGAATTAAAGTGCCTCAAATATCTTTAAAATGAAATCCATTTACACAACGTAATTTGCACATGCATACGATCTAAGTTTCCTTCCAGTCGCCATTCGCGGGGGAGGACAATCAAGACCAAATGCTGTAGGCTACAACAAACGGAAAGGGCTATCGAAAGAATCAATCTTTTATCGATAATAAACTAATAATAAGAATAATAATGTTATTGGTTTTTATGTCCCTTTGAACTACTCTGGATTTTAGAGACGCCGAGGTGCCGGAATTTTGCCCCCAAGGGGATCCTTAACGTGCCAATAAGTCTACTGACACGGCTCCCTCGCATTTGCACACCCTCAAATGCCTGCTGACTGCGCCAGGATACGCACCTGCAACCTTGGGCCCAGCAAGCGAGAACGTTACCGCTGAGCCACGCAGCCAGTCGCGATAATAAGCAAAACTATATCAAGCGACTAGGATTCAGAAGCAATATTATCAGGGAAATAAAAATCAGAGCGTTGTATCGAATATTCGCCCATTACACACCATCTTTCGGCGGGCTGCAGAAGTTTCGTCCTGGCGCAAATTCGAAAGATATCTATCATCATCAGGATATCCTTCCAACGGGCCGGATAGGAACATTGTGAACGATATGGCTCCATTTAGGCCTGTCCTGGTATAGCTTTCCCCTCTCCACTGCATCCCATGCTACTCCTCTCCTCAATGAGATCTTCCTTAACGTCCAATCGGTTTTCTTCCTGGCACCTTCATCTCCAATTACTGGCGTAAGAGTTCGGGTCGGATGCATCCGCTTCACATGACCTAACCACTTTAATCTCGACACACTCATCCTTTCCCCCATGGTCAATTTCGTCTTCATATTCATTTCTGATCCTGTCCCTTCTGGATTTTTGTAGGGCTGACCTAAGGGAACTTCCATTTCACATGCGTGTAATTGACTCTTCTCTTATATTTAAGACACAGGTCTCCAGACTATCCATCATGATTGGCAGGAGGTAGATTTTATACAAAGTCTGCTCTTCGAGGTTTGTCCCAGATGAGGTTTCGTACTTTGTGGAAGAAGCTGGATCTTTTTGCAACCCTGTTTAAAACTTCTAGTTTGGCTCTTGGCTCTTCCATGACATATGTCACTACCCAGATAATTGAAGAGATATAAATCCGTAGTAATATCGCAAAATATTTTTGTTCATCTGTAATACCGCAAAACACGCAGCAGTCCTTAAGGTTATAGGGAAAAAAAAACCTGTATTGTGTGTAGGTATGATCGTCTAGTACGAACTTCTGGACAACCATTTCGATCACTCTAACCTTATCTTGACTGCCCAGGTGTTCGCTGGGTCGAACATGCCTATCACACTAAAGTGGCTGCATTGTGAGGCAACTCGAGACAGTAAAATAGACCTACAAGCACTCAACGCTTCCATTACAACAGAGCGATTTCTGCCATGCTAAAATTCAGTCATGTGCAAATCGCATAAATGAAGTCGCGGAATTGGTTTAGCGTTGACTATTTTAGTATTTCAAAGGTTCATGCCGGTTCCGTATTGATGAACTAATTGGTAATAATTGTGGCAAAAGTTCCGCCTAATCAATATCTTTCATTTTAGTAAATGATCACTTTGTGGTCATTGGGGACATGTTTCGAGGCCTAATTGTTTTGGCCCCTTCATCAGCCGATATAGATCAAAAATATAAGGTAACAGGTAGTTGAAAAGCTTCACTAAAAACATTCCTTATGGTGCACCATAATGGGTTTATTGATAAGAATGTGTTTTAGTGTTAAGCTTTTCAACCACCTGTTTCCTTGACATTTTTCAACCACCTGTTTCCTTGACATTTTTCGATCTATATCGGCTGATGAAGGGGCCAAAACAATTAGGCGTCAAAACATGGCCCCCATGACCACAAAGTGATCATTTATTAAAATAAAAGGTATTGATTAGGCGGAACTTTTGCCACAAATATTACTAATTAGCGTTGACTAACAAAACCCTAGATAGCGGGTTCGATCCCGGCGGCTCAGTCCGATAGCATCCACATCCATTCGTCTCATGTAACTCACTCTACCCCGTTGAAACAGGAATACGTTTATAAGGGGATAGTGATTCATTAGGACTTGAAATATTTAAATTTTAGCAATAATAACGCAAAATATCGCATTATCCATACCCCTGGTACGGAAACACCGAGAGAGGGTGCACACAATAAGTTCGAAGAAAATGGTGAGTTATAAATAGAGACTGGAATTTGCCTATTTGCCTATTTTATTCCTGTGTTTAGAAACGAAGGCTTTCGAGATATAAATCCGTTTTAGGTTCTTTTAGGCTATATTTCGTTGGTTTTATTGTGCCTATAAATGCCTATTTCAAGGGTTTGTGCCTATTTGTAGTATAATTGCCTATTTGATGCCTTTTGACTGTATTTTAAAGTATTGCAGCTGGTGTGCTCGACAGAATTATATTCTCATTTCTCAATATGTGTTTACCCCACGAACAAGAATGGGAATTCTCGGAAGTCACCAGAAATAGCGCCTGGGATCTCGATATTAAGCCTCCAAACTTAACAACTCTTTGTTTTGTATTTCGCTTTTCTTTATATTGAAAATTTACCAGTATGTGTGTGAATTAATATCATAAACTTTATGCTGACTGAATAACAAAAGAACTAACTTAGTGCCAAGTTTTCGCGTTGTTTTTTTCAATCTCAATATTAAGCCTCCGAAGTTAAAAACCCTTCGTTTCAGGTATTGTCCCCTTAAAAGGCCACGGTAGGTTAGCGCTGCAACCTAACGGTGAATTAATATACAGTATATCCTGTACGCGTCTGAGTGTTGAATGGGCAGGCAGTTTAAAGCAGCCAGGAGGGATGCGATCCAGCTGGCAGTTAAAATGCCGCGGCGATCACAGTGGGTTGGTGCTGTAACCTATCTTGTGTTGAATGGACAGGCAGTTTAAAGCAGCTTGGAGGGATGCGATCTAACTGGCAGTGGGTGTAGCATGGCCTCTTACCGAGATAGATGGAAACTTGGTGGTCCCGTCTTGAGCTACTGTTGCCATGAAGCCAGGAGCGATGCGATCCAGCTGGCAGTGAAAATGCCGCGGCGATCACGGTGCGTTGGTGCTGTAACCTGTCTTGTGTTGAATGGACAGGCAGTTTAAAGCAGCCAAGAGGGATGCGATCCAGCTGGGAGTGAAAATGCAGCGGCGATCAATGCGTTGGTGCTGTAACCTATCTTGTGTTGAACGGACAGGCAGTGTAAAGCAGCTTGGAGGGATGTGATCTAGCTGGCAATGGGTGTAGCATGGCCTCTTACCAAGATAGATGGAAACATGGTGGTCCCGTCCCGAGCTACTGTTGCTATGGAGATGGCCGGCCTTGCTTTTAATTCATCAGTTTATTTTCTGCTTTTATTAGCCTATGGTTGAGTGCAAAGAGGCCGAAATCAGAAGAATGAGAAAGACTATTGAAAATTCATGTAGCCAGCCGTTCCTTCTGGGTCCTAAACTATGTGTATGCAAAATTTGGTTGAAATTGGTGGAACGGTGTGGATTTATATACGGAACAAATAAGTATGTTCTTAAATTATAAGTTGCTTATTGTTAATTATTTCTGTAGTAATTAAATATGTTATTAAATTACAAGAATTTTTTTCATGCCTATTTTGTTGCCTATTTTACATGTTAGTGCCTATTTACATGCCTATTTTGGCTATTTTAAGAGCCTATATGCCTGCCTAATTTAACTGTTTTTAGTGCCTACAATTCTCGTCTCTAGTTATAAAGAACGCGGAGAAACCGGAACCTACAAAGTAAACTACATCCACGGAATATCAAATGAGGTCATCGCTAGCTTCACTGCTTCACGAGCAATCACGGCAGTGGATAGAGAGCTCCTCGTATAATTTCAAATGTTGCATTTTATCTTCCAAAAATACACACACTGATTGTGTGCACACTTTTGTTTCTAATTAGTTTCAATGCACTAACCTTGAAAAATTCTCCAAAATAGGAACAAGTCCAGGATCAATGGGTGTAAATTGTGTAATTTGTCGGATAACTTGTGCTACACTAGTGGGTGTAACTGATTATTAGGGCCTATGATTGAAGTAAGTGGTCCAGTACTTGAAATGTCTGCTTGAACGTGAGAGGGGAGGAAGGGGGGATTGTTTATTTATTTATGGATTACTTGCATAGGACCTAAAAGTCCCATTGGATACATAATCCGCTTTCTTACATAAAAATACAGCATGATCAAAAATCATTAAATTAACGAACTATAATGTACACGAAAACTACACTACATTCATGATGCGATATGGTTTCGTAATCATCTTTATAACTTATACCCCGCCATTAATGCACTGGTAGTATCCTGAACCATGCGAATTCTCATAGATATACGGGTACAAATTATATATGCGTGATGCAGTACAAATTAACGATTTATTGAATTTGGCTGTAGGATGGCGAAGTACCTGCATCGTGAGACTGAGAGAAACGGAAGTAACCCCAATCCCTCGAATCGTGGAACTCCAGTTATCCATTCCTGCTGTGAAGCATGCCTTGGAGTCGAGTACACGACTACTGTGGTAGATCCCACAGAATAAGATAACAGACTTCTGTGGTGTCTTGGGATCTGATTGTCGGTTCTGCCAGGAAATGTAATTTTGATCTGAAGATTAGCTTGCCACGGTGGGTGAGTGGTTATAGTGTCAGACTACCAACCCCAAGATTGCAGGTTCGCTCCTGACCATGGTAAGTGATTTTTGAAAGGCAACAAAAATCACGACACTCATGTCATACGTTGTTGGCATGTTAAAGAAAACATTTGAATTCAGTAGGCCGTGTTCAATGGCAAAATTAATCTCGGGATTTTCCACCAACACAAAGTTCCTCCATTCTCTACTTGAAAGCGCTGTAGTGTCAAGGAGGTTTAGTGTCAAGGAGTTTAGATATCTAACCACCTTGACTTTCATAGCGTTCAAAGGAACGACGAAATTCGACATGCAAGCTACCCTCTGGGTGTCAATTAACAAAGCTTGCACCAGGCACCCGAGGCCATACGATATTATTATTATTATTATTATTATTATTATCATCATCTGAAGATTGAAACGATGTTTACTCGCCCACGTGAGACTAAACTAAGAAGATGTGGGTTTGATTCCCGCCTCAGTCATCCTTAAAAGTGGTTTCACCCGCTTCTACTCCACGAAAATGCTGCATAGTTCGTAACTTAAGGCCATGGCCGACCTCTTTTCCAATCCTAGCCTCAATTACAAAAATACACACACTATTACCGCCTCCACAGTACCACATTATCATCATGTATCGATATATGAAATTAATCATATTTAATTCAATATTTGTCCTTATTGACGAAGATACTAATAAATACGCAATAGTATTAAAAACGATCCACCAAAAGTCAATACATTAAGTACATACTAGAAGTTCTTTAATGGACTAGTTTCAACCACATAGTGGTCTTTTCAGCATAAGTAACATTTGACGAGTAATATTGAAAGACAAAGTGGTTAATAATTGCGAGTACGGTATTGATATTTTATTTACTTTCTTAAAGAACAGAATAAAAACTTATTTACTATAAATGATATTTTTAAGTGTTCTTAAATGTTAGTTATTGTTGTTTTAAGGGACGGGACTACAAGGTCATTGTGTAAATGTTAAGAAGAAGAATAATGTTCTTAAAACTTTAAAATGATGTGTTAAAATGTAATAAAAAAACGTATAAACACTATCAGATGAATTCCACACAAGCTCCACACGGGGCCTCATGACCAAGATGTCCAAATCCCCTATAAGAACACAATATGACAAGAATCGGTACCTGAAAATGGGGCTGTTACCTGTAATGACGAAAGTCGGCGCCGGTAGATTTTGGCTAAAGGATTGGGATAACATCAGCCATGCCAACTCCAGATAAAAGCTGTTTCAGCAAGGCAAGATGAAACAAAAGCGCTTGTAATGAAGAGTTATATTCCTGGTGTGCGAGTTGCTAGGACAGTATCACAGACCCGGACCAGTTTTTGAGACACTGCCAACTAATTCACGGCTTTGGCACGCTGTTACATAAAATCAGCCGGTCGTAGGAAGATCCTACTACTTCGCTTCCATCAACAACAAAAAATTCTTCGATGAAGAATTTAAGGTCTGTCCATCCGCTGTACATTACTCTCACGTCGTTCTCGGATACAGCAGGGGTACCAATCACAAAAACTAATAATTAAACAATGTGTATTGCCCCGGCATCTCCTGGCATAACATCATTTTTCCAGTTTACTCGGCGGGTCAATGATCCCAAGATCACGGGCTTATTTCCCAACCAAGGTAGTAATATTTTTGGAGGGCGGAAAAAAATATAGGATTCACATCCACTGCAAGCAACAAACTGTTTTCGTTCGCTGAGATATGAGGTGAACGAATTTATCATATTGTAGGAGAAGCCATAATATGCTAACTTATTTAAGAGGATATCATGATCTACCTTATCGAATGTCTTCGCATAATCTGTATAAATTACATCAACTTGACTTCTTCCATTGTCCATTGCTGCTGATACTTTGTGAGTCAACTCCATTAGAAGAGTTACTGTTGATCTTTTAGGTATGAACCCATGTTGAGAAGTCACTTATAATGCACTGTACGTGCTGAAATATATGCCGATATAACAATTGTTCGAAGAGCTTTGCAATGGCGGACAGTATTGCAACCTACAAATTTTGCTTCACACAAGATTAGTTAGTGGATGGTTCTTTTACATGCCATAAAGTTATGGCATGTGCCTGCCGGCCTTACTTCCCCTCCGAAGGGGGATTTCTAACGCTCTGAAAGGATCAGACGACTTCGGCCGGGTTTGAACCCGCGACCTTGGGCATAGAAGCTCAGCACTAACTACACCGCCGAAGCGTCCATCAAGCAATTTATATTATTGAACTATAATATTGTATAAAAACCTCATTTGTAACAAATTTGCAAAGCATGCCGAAGATGAAAATCATAAGACGCTACAATACGCTTTGTAAGCTGGCACTGACAGTTGGTAACAAAGCCCCCACCTGGCTGGAACAAGCTATGTATGAGAGTTTCTCGTCATTCACTATGGTCTGCGAAATCTTGCGCAAATGAAGGGTAAATGACACACACTTCCCTTGTAAGTAAACACAGCCTTGAACTGTCCTTGAACCCGACGGTTCTTAGGAATGTACGATGTGTTTATAAATAGTGTGTCGAGAGATCAGCTGTAATCGTAAATTAATTCCAAGACTTGTTTCTCATTTTCTAAATGGTATGGTAAAATATGTTGCACTTCCAGGTATGGCAGGGTCAAATCTGACCCCCTATGGTTTCAAACCTCGAACTAATATTGTTTCTAGTTAGTGTAGGATCATAGTTAATGAGGATTAATTCAAGAAGCCTTTGTTTACAATTGTAATTATATAAACACATTGAATTAATTTTAGTATGCCCAAATTATATTCAGATTAACAATCATATAAAATTGTAAAATTGCATAAAAGGTTTTTTCAACCCATCAATTTTGCTTTTGCAAAGTCACAATAGTTACTAGTGACAATCAAGCAACTGTTAAGATGCATAAAATTCGATGATTATATTTCAAATTACCAAGGTAACATCTCAATTTACCAAGGTAACCATTACTGACAATTCTGACAAGGGAGTCTTAAAAGGGCTGAGCCAGTTATCAAAACTCTCACTCAGTTTCACTTACATGCATCTGAGTTGTACTATGATTATACACACCATTTCCACACTGTAAACATACCATGACAGTAGGAGTATGTACAAACCGATCAGAGGCACAAACTTCTTTCAAATATAGGTGGGGTAGATACAATGAAATAAGAAATTAGTGATCCCCCTGATATAGTGGACAGTTGTGTTAGTCGATGTCTCGTTGTTTCTCAATGATGGCACGTAGTTCCTAGGGAATATTGATCATCCCACCTCGACGAAACATGTGCTCCTTTATAAGATCCCTTCCTAAGGAAATTATGACCTCCCTGCGGGACAGTTTGTTGGAATTTTGAGGGAGAGAGTCAAATATTACGTGAGAATTGACAGTGGCAATATCCATTGGTTTGGTTCCCCGTCATGTTCTATATGATGATGATGATGATGATAATTGTTGTTTTAAGGGTCCTAACATCTAGGTTATCGGCCCCTAATGGTCTGGGTGACAGCAAAAATGACAATGAAGTGGAAAACAGAATAAAAATTAAGTGACACATAAAATACTTACAAAAAGGAACTCAGATTGAGATTGAAACTACAGTACTCACAAAATGGAGAGTGGCAACACTTACGAAAGGGAATTTAGAACGAAGATACTCACAAAAGGAATTTATGAAAAAAAAAAAAAAAAACGCACAAAATGTAGGTTAAATTCAAAATACGTACAAAATGCAATGTAGCCTACAGTCGAAATACTTACAAAATGCAAATGAGATTGAAAATACGTACAAAATGCAATTGAGGTTCAAAATACTTGCAAAATGTAATTTAAATTGAAAAGACACAATGCAATTCAGAACGAAGTTCCCATTTCAAATCCAAAATATTCAAAATGCTTACAAAATGCAATTGAAATTGAAAATGCTTATAAAATGTACGGTAGATTCAAACTACTCAATTGGATAGACAGTACTTACAAAATGCAATTTAGATTGAAAATAATTACAAAATGTAATTTAGATTCAAAATACCCACAAAATGCAATTGAGAATCAAAATACATCATGTTCTATAGCTCGTAGGCCTAGTCTTTTGGTCTAGTGCACCTACTTTGACTTTATAGTGTTGTTCTAGAAGTCACTGAATTCAGTTCTATTTGAAGGGGTATCTAATACTGAAGCAGTGTGACACATTGAAGATGCTAACACCACTGCTTGGTTCTTCTTGGGCACATAGGAAAGTTGATTGGCCGGTAACACCGAAGTTAGCTGAATGAACTTCATCTTGATTTAATAAAGACCTCCCGGCTACCATAAACAATACTACACTATAACCCTCCGAAAAATTAAATTTATTTGCAGCAAACAATAGAAACTGTTGCGCGGCAAATAGAAACTCATAAAACATTCACGGTATGGCAGGGTCAGAATTGATCATCCAAACCCCACAACTGGAGAACACTAGAACACAACTGTCAACAGCCGTTCCCTAGCTTGTCTGGACATGAACTAAGAATACATAGACGCCCATTCGCTACACTTTCTCCGTAGCAGAGAAAACAAGAATATAAATTGCTTCAGGGTCAGAAATGACCCTGCCATACCATATAGGGGTTAAATACTGTAATTTCTATTTCTTTGAAATGTTTATTACATCAACAGGAAGCTGAATGTTGTTATTTCAAGCGTTTAAGTCATTAGGAATGAGTCGAGGTAGACTATAACAATTCTACAGGAAAACTGGGCAAGGTACAACTGATCTATTGTGATTGTTCCTTCCAATTTCAATTACTATTCTAGTAATTAAGAATAGTGTTCGTGAAAATCAGTGAGAATCATCGTACTTCCAAAATTGAAGATGAGAAGGACATTAGTGCAATTGTCGTTCAGTGCTCCTCATCCTAATCATTCTGTCGAATAATCAGCTGTAGCTTTTTGTTTTTTCCATTCCATTTATGGAAATAGGTTATAATACCATATCCGACTATAACCTTGATAATGAAGCTAATAAGGATCAGTTCAGGATCTTATATTTGAATGCCCGCAGCTTAAGAAGTGAAGGAAAATTTGATTATTTTAAGCTAATTATCAGTCAATTGTGTTTCCCTGATGTTATAGGAGTTACAGAAAGCTGGTTTTCAAATGAAGAGGTAAAGTACTACCTGCTAAACAATTATGACCTACTACATATATCCAGGAATGAGATTAGGGGAGGTGGTATTTGCCTCTACACTCATAAAAAATATAGTGCCAAACTAATACATACCATTAACAGTACCACACACAGTGTTCTTGTCTCAAGTCTTAAAGTAAAAAATATGCACGTAAACTTTGTCTTAGCTTATAATCCACATACCACCAATGCACCAAACTTCCTCCCTGATCTGGAGCTTGCCCTTACTAAATGTAACTCTAACAAAGTCATCTTGTTTGGTGACTTTAACTTCAATATACTCAACAAAACAGATCATTATACTGTACAGTACCTGGATATGACACTCAGCAAAGGTTATACATGTATAAATCCCAACCTACCAACTAGGCCTAGCAGTAAGTCTCTTCTTGATCATTTATTTCTGAACTTCAATGCTAACACCAAGGTGGCAAATATAGTTAATGATTTTAGTGACCACAACATCTTAATATTACATCTGGAATTACCTAGCATTAAAAAAAGAAGGGATAATATTGCTACCACTTATAAAAGAATATCATATGATAACGTATATCACTTAATGTTATTAAATCCATTTCAGTTTTTAGCGGATGATACTGTAGAGATGTACTCTGAATTAGCTGATTATGTTAAAAATGCCTGTGCATTGTCATGTACAGAAACTATCATACAACCAAAAAAAAGTAATTTCCCACCTTGGGCTACAGAGGAATTCATTAACTTAACTCACAGAAAAAGTGTCCTATATGCAAAGACACTAAAACCTTGGTGTCATCCACTCACCACAGAAGAGTATAAAAAATGTAATAATAAAGTAACAACACTTCGAAGAGAACTTAAACGAGATTACTTTAACAATAAGTTAAAAAATAATTATAACAATCCAAGAAAAACGTGGCATATCATAAATGAAGCACTAAATAACAAAACAAAACCAGAGTCTATATCATGTAATAAATTAACAATTGATGGCAAAGATATGATCGAATCAGAATCGATAGCTAATGAATTTAACAAATTCTTTACAAATATAGGATCCAACATAAGGCCAGTAGACCCACACAGTCCCAAAACATCTATGATAAACAATGCAGGTAGACTGTATAATTTTACTCCCACATCAAAGGAAGAAGTAATACAAATAATTGATTCTCTAAAATCCAAAAATAACCCAAATGATGATATAAACAGCATGGTACTAAAAAAGTGCAAACAGATACTAGCCAAATCTATCTCAGATTTGATCAATAAGTCTTTGGAAACTGGCATCTTACCAGATCCTTTGAAAATTGGTAAAATAGTTCCTGTTCATAAGAAGGGATCTAAAGATGATCCAAACAACTATAGACCTATAACTATATTGCCTGATCTGTCAAAAATCTTTGAAAAAATTATAAAAAGCAGGCTGGTGAAATTTTTCTTTCAATGCAACTACTTCTTTAAACACCAGTATGGGTTCCAAGACTCTCTAAGTGTACTTGATGCTTTATTTGATATTGTCACAAATGTAGAGAAATCGCTAGACGAAGGCAATATCTCAGCAGGTCTATTTGTGGATCTACAGAAGGCATTTGACACTGTCGATCACAATTTATTATTGTATAAGCTGCATGATGCAGGCGTCCGAGGAGTAGCGCATAGTTGGATCAAAAATTACCTAAGTAACAGATATCAGTATGTACAAATAAACAACGTTAAAAGCGCTCTTACTAAGAGTGTCAGTGGTGTACCACAAGGATCAGTTTTAGGCCCTCTACTTTTCATAATTTATGTGAATGATATCAATAATTGTTTGCTACAGGGCCACTTAACACTATTTGCTGATGATATCAGTTTAATATATAGCGCAAAATCCAAACAAGAACTTGCAACAAAAATAAATGATGATTTAAAAGTCCTGGACAACTGGTGTAAATTAAATGGATTGCTGCCTAGTACAAAAAAGACAAACTATATATATTTCACTAAACCTAGCAACAGCAAAGAAACCATGATTCCTGTAACACTACATAATACAGTAATTGAAAGGGTCTCATCAATAAAATATCTCGGCCTGAATTTTGATGAACATCTGAGCTGGCAAGAACAGATATACAAAGTTAAGCAAAAAATTCTTCCCGCAATAGGAGCAATATACAAATTACAACATGTTCTTCCATCTCATATATTAAAAACACTGTATTACAGTCTAGTACATAACCATATAACATATATGTGCAGTATTTGGGGAAGATGCACTACCACATTATTAAATCAAGTAAGTACTCTCCAGAAAAGGGCAATTAAAGCAGTTTATTCCCTTCCCTTACTTACCCATACAGCAGATCTAGTTCGAATCTCAGGAATCCCCCTTCTAGAAACCTGTATAAAAGTATCTGCTTCTCTGTTCATACATAAAAGTGGAAAACTCTTGTATAAAGGCACAATAAAGTTTCCTCGACAAGGACAAAACTATGAGTATAACACCAGAAATTCCAAGAACCTTGCAATTCCCAGGGTCTACACCTCTAAATACGGCACCAAAAGCATATTTAACCAGGCTATAAAGGATTATAATACTCTCCCAGCACATATAAAGTCAATAAATCCTGTCTTAAAATTCAAAAAAGCCTGCAAACAATTCTTCACAACTACACTCTGATACTTCCTAATTTATAAAATTAATAAAACCTTGAATAGTAACTTACTGTCATTATAAAATACTCTGTAACTTTGTTTTTGTATGTTAAATAATATTTAATATTCCTTATTATATAACAATGTATAGTCCTATTATAGGGCCTTGCCCTCAAGGACATCCTCTGTATGAAGAAAAAAAAAATCAAATCAAAAAATGTCAAGAAAATCTTATAACTGAAAATAACACATTGTCAATGTGGACCACCATAAGGATCTATTCAGTGTTTTAAAAGCATTAGATCACTAATTTCTGATTTTATTGCATCTCCCCCACCTATATTTGAAAGACGTTTGCACCTCTGATCGATTTGTACATGAACTCCCACTCCCACGTCATGTATCTGTCGTGTCGACCACATCTCTGCCTAGGTAGTATGACAAATTCCACACGCTTATAAACTTATCTAGTCTTTTTATTATTATTATTATTATTATTATTATTGCGTTCTAACAATCACATCTTAGCGGGTTCAAACCCGGCCGAAGCCGTCGGATTTTTTAAGAGCGTTAAAAATCCCTCAGTATCCCTTCCTTCGGAGGGGAAGTAAAGCCGGCGGTCCCATGTCATAGATTTATGGCATGTTAAAGAACCTTCCACTAATTGCACCTGTGTGAAGCTAAATTGGATAGGTTAAGAATGTAAACAACGCTCTTGGGATTCTACGTTCGTTGCCAAGAGCCGACTGCGGTGGCGTCTAGTAGCTGATTCTGAACTTGGCCTAGTAGTCGTTGACGGTGGCGCTTGGCGGCAAAAGTAGGAACTATTTGAAAAATTCTAAGTTGAAGTACTTAAATTAAAAAAACATAACACGCACTAATAGTCATCACAATTAACACCGGTTATCAGACAGATTCTACACACACCCAAAGTACGCGGGGCTACATGACCGCGTTGTCGCAGCCCCTAAACTTAGGAACCAACCTAACTATCACATCCCGATCTTCGCTCCATGCGAAGTTATCAAGGGGGGACAGAGATCAGGAGGTCCATTGTGGGTGGGCATCAATTCCGCTCGGGAATTCCAGTCAGGTAGCCAGGGTTACCTCAATTCCACTCGGTCCTCTAAGGAACCCAAAAATAAGTTCCTCAACTCCGCTCAGTCTTTGACAAGGGGTCGGGCAAAGGGGTTACCCCCAATGACGTAAACAAATGTCATAACCCTCCTACTCGCATACAACTAAAGACTGCCCTCGTTCACTCCTAATTAGGCAGGGGCGTGGTGGCTCAGCGGTCTAGCTGTATGCCTCTCACCAAGGCGGTCCGGGTTCGATTCCCGGTCATTGCATGTGAGATTTTCGAAGTGAAATGCCATGTTCTGTGGTTCGGATTCCACGTAAAAAGGAGGTCCCGTGGCTCATGATGTCGAGATGAACGGTCACGTTAAACTACAAGCTTCCTTTTTCACTCCTAATTTTTCCATTAAAAACAACAAAAAGGAAAATAAACATCAAGGCCAAGAAGTGTTGATTCCGCGTGGTCCTAGAAGACCCATTCGCGCAGAAGAAGAATTAAAAATATAATACCACTAATTTCACTGTATCATCTACTCTACTACTTAACAGCAATTCGTTAAAATTAAATTATATAAAGAACACAAAGCACTTGACTGATGTAGGTTGCACAAAAGATGTTTGTGTAACTGCCTCCAAATACTTTTAAACAACTGACTCACTAACCGACTTGTCAACAGGGTGGGGGTTGTTTCTGGTATTTCCCAAAATATGAACACTTGCATTAAATCAGGTTAAAGTGTTTGGCACATTATAACTTATATGGCAGAAAATATAAGTGATTTAGTTGTAAGAAATTGTTTTAAGTACTACCATGATAAAAAAAAAAACTCAATCAACAGACGAAGATCTTCAAGAATGGGTAAGGATCATAACCACGACCCCGTTCCTGAAAATACTGTTTTGCAGCCTAGAACGGAAAAATCAGCTGCATTCAAGAATTCACTTATGCGCCGCATAAGGTGTTTGACCCGGCCCTTGGTATGCGAGCAGGAGGGTTATGGCATTTGTTTACGTCATTGGGGATAACCCCTTTGCCGACCCCTTGTCAAAGCCTGAGCGGAGTTGAGGAACTTATTTTTGTTCCCTTGGAGGACCGAGTGGAATTAAGGAAAATCTAGCGGAATTGATGTTTGACCTCCATTGCATACCTACACTATCGCCCAAAAGAGGCAGTGATCGAGCATCAAGAGCTGTGAGCAGGGGTAAGCAGAGTAGACGACAGCTCCTCTTTTAACATAAGTATTCTTCACAATTCTGTAAACACAAATTACTGAATCAGAAGCTTCCTAGATGGATTAGTGGTAGTAGTGTGTCCGCCGACTCATTCGAAGATCATGGGTTCAATTCCCAGCAAAGGGAAAGGAGGAACAAATCAACGACAACCCTGGTTTTACAATATCGGTAGGTAAAAGCTCATTTAGTATGGCTAACATTGATCGCAAGAAAGGTCACCCGATAGAATTCCGCTTTTACTGCTAGGTGGCATTGTAAGCAGAACATAATTGGAGAGAAGATCGCCCAAATGACAACTTAAAAAAGATCTGTAGTAGCTGAAGCATTATTATTAATAATAATTTTCGTTAAAATGCATACAGTACGGCAGTAGTTTAAGTGAATAGGTTACGCACTGGATAGCCAATTTCGTGCTGCCTCATTTCCTCCCCTCTGTGCCTTTCCATCGCCTTTCAAAGCATCTGCGAGCAAATAAACCTCTCAGTAGGCGGGTTAGGGCGTTGTGTTTGGTAGGCCTATACTTTGGTATACAAAAGCTAACCAGACCGTTTTGCCGAGCTTTGGTTTTAACTCTGGTATAGTCTGATTTTAACCAGGCTCTTGAAATCAGTAACCAAGCTACTATTGCGGTTACTGAAGTTTTAACCACATAAGAAGCGCCAATTCAAACATAATCTGAAACACTATTGAAAGTAGGCTAGGAGATATCAAATCGTATTTGAACTTGAACCACTCAGCACTCAACAAATTAAATAATATAATATCAAATACTTCGTGGTCTTTACAATGTTATATTTGACGATTTTGAAATCTAGTTGTTGGTCAGTTTTTATATGCTTCTTTAAGAGCGTAGCGTGTTACGAAGCTCATCATTTGTTCCTGTTGCTTATTTTAAGGGAACGCAACATCGCGGTCATATAACCCCGTGCATGTTTGGGTGTGTGTTGAATTTTTGCCATAACACTTTATGTTATTGTGATGGCTGTACTGGAGTATTTGTAATTTTGGGATAGAATTGGGAAGGATGCGTCCGTGGCTATCCCAGCATTTGCCTGGAGTAGAAGTGGGAAACTACGGAAAAACCCACTTCCTGGATGGAATCGATCCCTCCTCTCCAACTGACACTGAACACTTAAAACTATTTATTAAATCTAGAGGTCGTTGAGGCGTTTTGTACGTCCGATTTCCCATCCGCTGTCTTCTCACAGTCAAGTTCATGCTTTTAACTACAACGCACTAAATTTTAAAAAGCTGCAACACTTAGAGTCATGAAATAGCAGAAATTAACAAAAGAATGCGCATAATTCTAAATGACAGAAAATTAGCCTAATTGTTCCAAAAAGCAATTTTTTGGAATTAACTATTTTGAGAAGAAAAATTTCAGGATATCACCGCATTAGGTACAGGAGGATCGGCTGGCTTAGTAGCAGGGCTTGCTGCACTGCTGAATAAATAACGGGTATATTCGCCACTGTTCACACACGCTTTCTTACATACCATCCAGTGGCATACCGACGGGGGTGATTAGGGTTTAGCCTAGCCCCCCCCCCCCCCCCCCCCCCGGAGACATTGTGTTTGCTTGCTTGAATCCTTAGGCTATATTGTCCCCATCTATCACCTGTTTTACACCAACTCATGTGATCACGTTCTTTGCTTGGTAAATGCCCCCACTACTCGCAGCGCGACTCCTTCAGCGTTGGATCTAGCCATGGATCAATTTTGCTGTAAAAGTGTGAGATCGGTAGCTTTTTCAAGTCACTTCGGGCTGCTTTAAATGTGGATATCTGTGTCACTGTGTGTCAGTTTCGTTGGAGATAATTCGGTACACGAGCTGATGCAATTTATTCTCATCAATGGTGCAGATAAATCCATCAAGATAGGCAGATTTTGAGAGTCAATAGTAGCATAATGGCAGTAAGAACATTGAGAGCTAAACATTTCTCTCACATACCGGTAATATAAATATTATAAGCAGTCACGTTTTTCAATATTTTTTTTTCATTTTTTTATTGTGCTGGAAAATGCAATTAAGAGAGTTTTCATGCAAAGAGAATGTTTATTTAATTATTGCATTTTATGAATAATCGAAATGTCATCTTAATAATGTACACAGCTATCGCACTGTATGAATGATCCCCTCAAGCAAGAAATCTTGCGTTCGCAACTGAACATTTGACCTGAGCTTGGTGAGAATCAAGAGCAGAAATTCAGGGCCATAATTATTCCGCCTGTCTAATACTGCGAGTATCAGCTGAAGCAAGTAATTCTGAGCATCATAAAACAGAAACATAATTATACAGTATTTTTACGTGGCCTTTAAGGTTGTAACCGAAAGCTACAGACACAGCGCCTTTCTTTCAGGGAGGATGTGAGCCACTGGATGTGGTTTCTCATTTATTAAATTCATTAAATACTGATAGGGAATCAAATCCGACTGGTGACAATCGACCACTCTGTTATCACGCCCTGATCATCACGAAGCCTTTCCATCAACAGACGACAAGGAGTCAATTCTGAGATCTGTATGCATCAAAGAAAACTAGAAATAAACAAGAAATCTAACTTATCGCTGAACATGAATATACAAGACAGGCAGACCAAAATTTGAAACGTATCAACTAATTTTAACGCTGGCGGAATCTGTTCAGTTGGATAGACACCAGTGCAACTTAAGTCGTCATCCATTGCAGAGTTATAATTTTATTTATTTTGCGGAATATTGCTTAGGCCTCCTATCTACGCGGTAAGACAATACAAGAGAAACTGTCGAAACAATATGACTATAAGGCTATAGCCTGTATAATTATGAAATGCCATTCCACCCCGCAATTCATCTTTACACACCACATCGATTTCTTTTGTCGCTGGACGATAACTATATTTGAGGCAATTCTTTAAAGGTTATTTACCAATGTACACAAACAACTGCTGTACTAATGAAGCGTAGATTAGGCCACTATTGCGCTCATAGCCTCATTTATCCCGCGCAAAAAGCTATCTTGGTGATTTGTATGGAACAGGTAGTAATCCACGAATTAGAAATGTCCATAATAGTATTGAATTTTAGGATCTTATTTCACTTTGTACTTAGTATATCACAATTTTACCAAAAGAAAAACAGTGGTGACTACTGCTCAAAGGGGCAAAACATCGAGATCAACAGCCCCCAGTAACAGATATTTTACACATAAGGCCCCTTTCACATTGGGCCACTCCGAACGCGCCACTGGAAACGCGCCACACCGTGGTACCACGCAACTAGGGGGAACTATTCACACTGTGTGGCGCGTTCGCCGACAAACGCGCGTTCGTGTCTACAGTGGACCAAGGTTGCGATTTTCGTCGCGTTCGCACTGAACGCGCCACAAACCCAGTGCATTGTGAGCAATTGGCGCCTTCACATTGGCGCGTTTTCTGCCGGCCACTTGTGTTGAAGTGCTGTCCGACGAAGAAGAACTATGACCGCTCAGGTAAATTTTGACACAGAAAGGTTTATTTTAGAAGTGCAGTCTAGAAATCCTATCTGGGACTTATCTTCAAAGGAATATGCAGAAAGAGATTTGAAGAGAAAGTGTTGGGTGGAACTCATAATGAAGGTCATAGACGAAGCGTGTAGGAGTGTACCTGCAATTTCTATTCCTCATTACTCCCACCTTCCTAACACTGGAAATCAGAACAATATGCTCTTCAACCAACTTTTCGTGAGTTTCCGGAACAGCATAACTATTATAACATGCCACACTCCACAACCTTCCATGAGCTTACTTCTCTGCGTACTACAGAGGGCCAAAAACGTTTTTCCTTACTGAAGCTAAATTAACCAGAGTAACCGGAGACTTCATAAGGAGATGCCGGTAATGTTTGGCAGCGGATGGGTAACATTTTCAGCATCTACTGTAGGCATGGTGAGTAAAAATTCATGATACTGATTTTCATCACCGTATTCTGTCGTCTATACGCGCGCGCACATACACATTGTCTCCTTAAATCGTACTCACATACAAGCATCGAGCCTGCCTGACGATCTCCAGCCGTTCAGCCCAATATCAAGCCTCCAAGCCTTATTCAAACCGTCCTACTCAAGAAAATCCTCTCGCCCCGAGTTCCAAGCCTAGTTCAACTCATCCTTCTCCCTGCAGCAACTAAAAATTAATTTTTAACTTAAGCTCCTCTTAGCGCGCTCAGTGTCACAGCCCCAACTCTTCTTAAACTGGTTAACCCTGAGCGGCTAGGACAGGGTTTATTTCGCATCTCTCTTCATGTTCACGATCTGCCAAGAGCATTTGATCCCCCTCCCTTATTAACTTCACATACTCCCTCCATTCTTGTAAACATGCCCCCATTCCACCCGTTTACTCCTTTCAAGATGTGAGTACGAAGACGCCATTATTTTATGCTTCTCCCACTCGCAGGGCTTTTAAGAGCACGCTAATACTTATCCGTCCGCCCGAGAACTATGCATTTATTAGCTCTGTCAGAGGAGCAGTTCTCAGCGTGCTCGCTCCCCTATCCCAGTGCATATGCCTAATACAGGAACTAGGCCTTTTCCAAATTGCCATTACTCCCAACAAAAATCATTACCTTGATGTCATTACAAATGCACTTCGGGGCCACCCAGCGATCCCCTCCTTTGTTACCGTCTCCTTCAGAGAAAACACTTCAGACACTCTGCCTAATCCTCCCGAAACTTACAATCATGCTACACAGACAGAAACTCCTGACACGGATGTCACTCCCACCTGGGATGAATCCACTCAGACAGAGGATACGGACGAAATCCCTACTCTTGTAGGTTTCGAGTCCACACAAACAGATCCTGACATTGGTGAACGCTGGACCCAAACCAAGCAAGCTGCTATTAGGCCGAGAAGAAAGCATCAAGGCACTCAAGCAGAAGTCCAGCATGAAGCCAATTGCACTGACTCTCCCGCAGATGCTACTCCCTCAGATGGCACTGCCACACTTGCAACTTCATCGTCCCCCCCCCCCCCCCTCCTCCTCCTCTCCGCCAAAGACACCGGCGTCGCGACGCCCTCAGTCCAGACAACGCTCTAAACTTGTCACCCAATGTTTTAACTGCCAGCGTTGATTTCACAACGCATCTGAATGCAAATATGAGGCCAGGTGTAATCGTTGTGGCAGCTCGCACAACCACAAGGATTGCACCGTCCTGAGAGACACTCCTACGTGTGTAAACAGTAGTGAGAAACACGCCGGCTCATATTCTGGTTGTGCATATATTAAAAACGCTCTGAAACAACAACAACACAGGCAGTTTCAACGCTCACACAGGCGCCAACACATCCCTTCCCTTCTCTCTCTGCCCATTTCTCCGCCAAGCCCTGCTAAACTAGATAACACAGCCTTACAAGCATTCTCCACCTCCTCCAGAAGCTAATTACCCCTTATTAGCTCTCCCTCACTCCAATTCAATCCCCCTCTTGCCCGCTGCTAGCAGGGTCGGCCACGGCTGTCCCCTTCCGGGATGGTGCTCCACAGGCCGCGGGCCCTCTGCACGATGCCTCTAGGCATGTAGTTAACTGCCCTTCTGTTCCTTCTTCTTGACTTGCAAACGAGCTCAGGCTCACCTTGATTTCATATGCTAGCTGCATTCCATATTTCCCAAACCCTACCCATCTCCACATTCCTAATCCTCCCCCCCCCCCCCTCTCTCTCTCTCTCTCTCTCTCTCTCTCTCCCCCTAACCTCAGGTCATATTCTGGCCAGTTTGATTTAAATGTATCATAACCCACATCCTAGATTACTAAGTTCCATGTCCAAATCCAACTTGATATAGCTCTTATGGCCCCAAAATGGGAGCCGACAGGCTAAAAATGCTTGGGTCCTGAACGCGCGCGCAGCCGGGAACTGAGCTGTCACTGGCGGAGCGCGTGAGCGAGAATGTCCTTGCCAAGCAAAAATAAAGACCCTGTATTTAGACGGTTCTCAATATCTACGAATCTATTACATCAATCAAACTGACAATTTGTATGCTGATAAAGGCAATTTATATTAGGATATATGAAAATAGGCTATTTAGTTCTTCACGGAACTACTTGTTTACTCTTACGTTTTTTCGTGCTTTTGTAATATGTCATTTTTATAAATTCAGTATACATTTACTTTTCAAGCAATTATAGCCTATTATAAGATCTATTGGTATTAACATAGACTAACTTTGTTTTATTCTCTGTTAGCTCTAAACATGTTTTATACAGCTACACTGTGTTGTGAAGAATAAAGACATTTATTTCATTAAATCTGTTAGTTATTTATTCCAGTTCTGTCTTGAAGTCTAGTGCACATTTTAAGTTTTTGTCCATTTGAGAAGAGCTTCCCCAGTGGCGTAGCCGTGCTTGTCACGACTGTGATAGGAGCTGCAGTAAGTCCAGAGATCGGAGGTTCGAATCCCGGCGCTTTAACGTCACAATTAACTTTTCTTCTGCCGATATGCTTTCCCCTCATTGGGGAACCAACTCCAGTGATATATTCTTTCTAACACTGTAAGAGTTCATCAAACGTACCAATGCTCATGCGAGATAAAAGGAAAACCTTGTCCGGATTTTGACGTAGACCATGATATAAAGTGTAAAATAATGCTTTATGTTCGACACTGACTATTATATGTCAGAAAACTGTGTCATAATGAGGCTCAATATAACACTAGTTTTCATTATGAAACAGTTTCTCCCACCAATCAGAGCTCAAGAAACAGTTGTTTGACCAATTAGATAATGATAGCATCGCACCTACGCGGAGTTCCACGGCCTTCTAACTTAAATTTCACTGCGTGGTCTAGTGTCATAGTAGGGTAATCGAGGAGGCCTTGGCCAAATACAAGGCATTCTCTGCGTCTCATGCCCTCTGTTCAGTACATAAAACTGGCAAAATCTCGATAGATATGTATGAATATTTATGTTCAAACATAAAATAGTTATAATAATTATCGTCGAACATAAACAGTCATATGCAACTCGCCTATAATGGTAATTAAGACACTCGTATGGAAATTATAAAAGTCGCATGCGCTCGTTTTATAAACATACTCCTGTCTAAATTATTGGCATTATAGGCTCGTTGCATAATGTAATATTATTAGATCGATCGCGTAATAAAGGACGAATCCAAAATCTTCGTTCTCCACGGCGTTTCCTTCGTTTTTGAAGTAGGTACACATCAATTACGACATCTATCTCCTCTAAATCCATGGCTGAACTGGAAAGAAGTTGGTGGGATGGAAACCCGCGTTTGCAGTGGCCCAAACAATATTTTAGCGCGTTTTGCGAACGCGCGACTTGGCAGCCAAGCGCGCGTCCTGAGTGGCCCAATGTGAAAGGGGCCTTAGGTGTTAAAAGCCAAAGAAAAGCCAGACGATCTCACAAATGAATAATAATAATGGACAAGGTGCAGAAGAGAACCTTCCTAATTGATATTGCAGTGCCCAATTCCCATAATCTGCAACAAACCTGCTGTGATAAGATCACCAAATATCTGCCCTTGGCCGAGGAAATACGGCAAATGTGGAGACATGAAAGTGTAGTGGTTCTGCCCATAGTAATTTCTTCTACAGGCATCATCCCCAAATCATTGGCTCGCAATCTACAAATATTGGGAATACATCCTGGTCTACATATCACCATGCAGAAGGCCGTCATCTTGGAGACCTGTTCCATTGTTCGCTCGTTTCTCAATGTGCCACCTTAAGAGATTTAACCATACCGCCTTGCAAACAAGCCGACGATATGTTGATATGTCCCACTTATGTGGTGAAATGAATGTAAAATAATAATAATAATAACAATAATAATAATAATAATAATAACAAAGTGAGCGGAAATAAACAAATGTTCAATTTTTACAATTTTTAATTGTTAGAACTCTTTCCTAATGACATTTTTAATCGATGACGCGATCAGCAGCTACAGCGTCATCGGCTGTCATAAGTATCTTCGTAGGTCTACAAGATCAACACACAAGGCTAAATTGAGAGCCAAGGTGAATAAAACTCCACAAGTATAGTCTTCCCTATTCATGAGGTAGGAGAGAGTTGCCTTTTTTTAAAGAGGCAGATGACCTTGCAGTTCCACAGTGATAATACCAGTACTTGGCGGCATAACTGAGTGAGTTCATCTTCAGCTGGTCCTCCATGGGTCGAGGCAGTAGTGACCTCTTTTGCATCTTAATCCGCCAACTCATTTCCTGTTTGGTAGCCACTAGAAGGCGAATGTTAACATCCAATATAATACTTATCACATGAGATTATTGATATTTTACAGCACTACATTTTACCTCAATAGCAGCCTATATAAGTATATTGGCACGTTTTGGAAGTTTCATGACATCACTGTTGTAATAGCATCGTCATGTTAACATTTTTTGCAGTAGATGCTCTTTTAGTTGTTAGTTATTGTTTTAAGGGGCGGAACAACGAGGTCATCTGCCTCTGCTCTTTTAGTTGGCAAATTCAAATTTTATCCCGAACTCATAATGTTAACCCCACAGGGCTCTTTCGGGAATCAATAGAAAGGCACATCAAAAGACCAGATACATTTAACACTTCAATATTCCAATAAAGGCCGAATACAGCCCGGTGTAATGTTGAAATTTTCTTGAAGAAGATAAAAATAGAAAATTCATAATTGGATGTCCACCTAACTTACTTTTGGTTTAGGAAACCTTACTTTTAGGATGGACACTTGCGATCCGATTCGCAAGCACGGCATTTCGGTTTGTGCAACCGAAGGATTACTAGGTTACATGGTAGAACATGATGGTAGAAATCTGAGGGAACATTCTTCATTCGGAGATTTGCAACCGAAGGATTACTAGGTAAAATGGTAGAACATGATGGTAGAAATCTGAGGGAACATACTTCATCCGGAGATGACCAGACAACAGCCAGTGGAATCCCGCCAGCTTAGGTCGACTCAGGTCCAGCAGCCAAGGAATGCATCGTCTGTCCCGCTCTGCTCGGGATATATTTAGTTGCGATTCCATTCCTACAGTTACATTCTGTGCGAGAGCTAAACTGAGGCTTTCCAGAGAACCATCCTATAACCAACGTATTTAGATAAAATTATCCTCGTCAGCCCGTTTATTGACATGATTATCTCTGTTTGCACATTGGCTCATTTCCTGGCCTAGGTTTGAATTATCTCCCGACAACAAGCATGCTGACAATTATAATTTTAATTATTACAGTGTATAGTTTTAAGCGGGTATTCTCATCAAAATGCTCTGAAGGTCAGCAGTTGTTTTACCTTCGCGACCTCAAGACTATTGCAAGTGCCTTAGAAACGTGAAGGTAATTAACAACCACCATTTATCGGACGTGAGCGAAGAGTGGCAAGTACGACTTGGTACTGTTCATGATGTCTGAAGGTCATCCTAGAATATTATCTAGCCGAGGATGGGTTTATCTCAGTGTCAATGAGGTTGAATTTTGACTTTCAACAAAATCGACTGTAGAGTGAAATTAGCCACTCGTGGCAAGTTTCTGGGAAAGTTGGTTACCGGTACTTGGAAATATTTTTCGGTGGGCATTCACCCAACTTAACAGCCGGATTGTAAAATTGAGAAGTATGTTTCTTCGACAAACGTTTCTTTTCTTATTGTTCTTTTTCTCTCGCACTGTATGAAACAAACCAATCAGATGATTAGCTTGATGTTTTGTTGCGGGGATGAAGGTGATTATTTCTATGAAAGACAAAACACTTCTTTTGCATTCGTTCTTACTGTAATTTCACCATGCAGCCACTTCCAATTTGTATTACTCATTTTTTAAATTAATTAAAATTAATTAATTAATTAATTACAATGCGATCTGAAGAATCGAAACAATGTTAGTAATGGACACGATGAAATACATATAAACCAAGGACAACACATACACCCATACGCAAAGCCAGACACGAACCAGCAATAAACTGCACTGCACAGGCGAGTCGGGCACTATGGCCATTATTATTTATTTATCGTATGGCTTTTAGTGCCGGGAGTGTCCGAGGACATGTTCGGCTCGCCTGAGTCTGTAGCTGCTTCCAGCGGATACCCTAAAGGGTGAGCTACAAGTTCCGTTCAATTTCAAGTAGTTCCCAACTTTCGCCACCAGATACCATGATACCTATACCCCACGTCAGGTCAAGACCTGAGGAAAATATCCCTCCGCGCATCTTCTCTCTCTGTCCCGTCTTGTGTTTCCAACATGGCGCGCATCTGATCGAGTGTTTGAATCTACATTAACCACAAATACTTTATTGCGTTCGGACCTTTGATTCACATCAATTACGAATTTATCTACGGCATATTCACTGAACCAAATATGTTTTCCTATCGTGTCGAAACCCGAGGCTCTGTGTTAATAAAAAAAGGATGCTTGTAGTTTTATGTTATCGTGCGATTATTTAAAACATTATAACATTGTGTTAGGCGAGGAATGACACATGAACGATGAGTGATATAAGAAGACGAAATGACGTGTGTCCTTGAACCCTATGAACCAACTAATTGCTTATTTGTCATCCGTCACCATCTTATCTTGCAAAAGATCGAAAGTTGACGGGGAGAAACAGCTGCTTCCTTGAAGGGTTACGACACGTACTCTTGAGAATCAGAAGGCAGAATGATCTACTGTTAGTACAAAGACTTAACTGTAACGTGAAGTGGAGGGTAATTATAAAACAAAATAATAATTATACCGCGCATAGGAAAATAATACTGTCAGGTGTATATGCGTATTATTAGCCATCATCAAAATGTCATTACAAAACATGGCGAGTAGGCTATATATTTTCGGTTGAGCTGACATAGGCTACTAAGAAGTAAACAATCTCCTATAAATAAGATTAAATGTTAGGATACAACATGTGTATATAACTTACAGATGTCGCTAATCTTCCTCCATTGCTTCTATTCCACGGAGATGATGATGATGATAATTGTTGTTTTAAGGGGCCTAACATCGAGGTTATCGGCCCCTAATGAAATGGAATGACGTGAAATGAAAGGATGTAGATAAAAACAACTCACTGCCATGGATGAAGCGAAAATGGTGTTTATAAAACAGACAGTGAGCCCCAAAAATTATGCCTTATTTGAATAAAAAGAATAAAAGGCGGATGGTAAAAAAGGATAAAACAAATAAGGCATAGGAAACAATACAATACATAACACAATAAAAAACATAAAACAGATTTAACCACAATTAAAAGTCGTAACTACACCTTAAAACTTAAAAAAGTAACCACTCTCCCTCATGAACCGGATGACGAGGTCAGCTGACGGCTCGTCATCACGGAGAATAAGGGAGAGGGTATTAGGCAGTTTAAGAGTCCTGCGCAGAGCGGCCAGATCCACACACTCCAAGAGAAGGTGTGCCACGGTTAGGTGGGCGCCGCAAGTACACACAGGAGGATCTTCTCTCTTTAGCAAGTGGGAGTGCGTAGCAATCCCATGGCCGATCCGGAGTCGACAGAGTACCACAGCTTCCTTCCGGAGAGATCGGAAGGAAGATTTCCACACCTTCGTTGTCTCCTTGATGCCTCTCAGTTTGTTGGGTGGAGGCGTGGCACGCCATGCCTCCTCCCAATGCGACAGGATCGTATGCCGCAACTGAGAGCGCACATCACTAGCAGGCACCTTATACGGTAGCGAGGGCAGTGCGACTGCCTCTCTCGCCGCCTGATCAGCAAGCTCGTTTCCCGCAATACCCATGTGGCTAGGAAGCCACACAAAGGTCACCCCGGTTCCAGCGTTACGCGAACTGACGAGCAGGTCGTGCACACGCTGGACCAACGGGTGCTTCGGGAAACACACATCGATCGCCTGCAGCGCACTCAGAGAGTCTGTACACAAAAGAAAGTGCTGGTGATCGTCTGATAACGTGTACCGCAGAGCCTCTAAGATGGCATAGAGCTCCGCAGTGTACACGCTACACGCCTCGGGAAGTGAAAAGAGAAACCGACGATCCTCAACCACAAATGCACAGCCTACTTTCTCGTTTACCCTCGAACCGTCCGTGAATACAAGCCCTGATCCCGGATACCGTGTCACCACGGACTGGAACAACCTCCGATGGACGGAGGAGTCCGTGTCCGACTTGGGGCCGGTGTGCAGATCCAGGATGATATCAGGGCGAGAGACCATCCACGGAGGGGCCTTGCTAGGTACTCGGACGATACAGGAGACAGAAGGAAATCGGAGCTGACGGTATAAGTCATCCAAGCGAATCCCCGCCGGCCGAGTGGCTCGGGCGAGCACATCATACAGCCGGCGATTCGGATTGGAAAACAAACATGGATAGCTTGGATGAAGTGGCATCTGTCGAATAGTTGCAGCATAGGTCAGCAGTACTTGTTGGCGCCTCAGGTGTAAAGGAGGTACGCCAGCCTCGGCGAGCAAGCTGACGACTGGGCTTGTCCGAAAGGCACCCGTCGCCAGCCTCACACCACCGTGGTGGACACTGTCCAGTTTAACAAGCACTGACTTACGGGCCGAACCATATGCTACACTGCCATAATCTAACCTAGATAAAATCAGTGACTTATAAAAGCGCAGGAGCACCACGCGGTCCGCCCCCCATGATGTGCCGCTAAGAAACCGCAACATGTTGAGTTTCTTAGCGCAGGCAGTTTTCAAACACCGCACGTGTGGTTCCCACGTCAATTTCTGATCGAAAAGGAGCCCAAGGAACCGGTACGCAGCAACAACAGGCAAAGCTACATTGCCCAGATAAAGCTCAGGATCTGGATGGAGGGTGCGCTTTCGGCAGAAATGGACAACCGAGGACTTAGCGGTTGAGAATCGAAAGCCATGCTCCAGTGTCCAGCGTTCCACTCTCCGAATAGCTTGTTGTAGCTGTCGTTCAGCGACCGCCATATTTTGCGCACTATAATGTAGAGCAAAGTCGTCTACATATAGCGACGGTACCACTGCTGGACCAGCAGCAGCGACTATACCGTTTATGGCAATCGCAAATAATGTTACGCTAAGCACCGATCCCTGTGGGACTCCGTTTTCCTGTATATGATATTGCGAATATGTCCCCCCTATTCGGACACGGAACAGGCGAAGGGACAGAAAATTCGCAATAAAAACCGGCAAGTTACCTCGGAATTTCCATTGATGCAGGGTAGAGAGGATGCCGTAACGCCAAGTGGTGTCATAGGCCTTCTCGAGGTCAAAGAAAACAGCGACTAGGTGCTGTCTCCGGAGAAAAGCGTCCTGTATGGCAGTCTCCAGGCGTACCAGATGGTCGTTGGTACACCGTGACGCCCTGAAACCACACTGGTATTCAGACAGGAGTCCCCGTTTCTCCAGGACCCACACCAGGCGCCGATTGACCATCCTCTCAAAGAGCTTGCACAAACCGTTTGTGAGACAAATAGGTCTGTAACTCCCTGACAATTTGGGATCCTTATCGGGCTTCAGGATAGGTATAATGATACCTTCCTGCCATTGCGCTGGAAACACACCTTCCAACCAGATACGATTAAACACCCTGAGCAAATAGCGAATGCTCTCATCGTTAAGGTGTTTAAGCATTTGGTTGTGAATATTATCCGGGCCAGGAGACGTGTCCCTGCAGAGCGCCAGCGCTCCGCGGAGTTCCCACTCCGTAAAGGGCACGTTGTACTCCTCCGAAGCGCGGGAAGCAAAACTAAGAGGGAAACGTTCCGCTTCGCGCTTCAGGGCCACGAAGGCAGGGTCATAGTTATCGGAACCGGATATATCCGCAAAATACGAGGCGAGATGGTTTGCAACGCGATAAGGATCTGTAACCAGTTCATTAGCAATGGAAATTCCCGGTACAGTAGAAGATGTCTGAATTCCCGAAATGCGTCGCAGTTTAGTCCACACTTGAGAGGAGGGGGTATGTGCCGTAATAGAAGACACATACCGTTCCCAGGATTGTTTCTTACTCTGGCGAATAAGAATCCGTGCCTTGGCACGGAATTTCTTAAACGCCACCAAATTGGCCATGGTTGGACGCCGACGGTAGTGCTTATGAGCTCGACGACGGTCTCTTATTGCCGCTGCAATATCCTCTGTCCACCAAGGGACGAGTTTGCGACGAGGAGTCCCAGAAAAGGATGGAATGGACTCCTCGGCGGCAGCAAGAAGCACATCGGTGATGTGCTGTACCTCGTCATCGACGCTCCGGCAACCAAGATCACCGAATACAGCTCGTTCTTGAAACGAGGGCCAATTTGCCCGCTTAAGAACCCAACGACTGGGGAACTCAACGGGCGTCTGGTTCAGAAGGGTAAGAACGATCGGGAAATGGTCACTGTCACAGAGGTCATCGTGTACATACCAGCCAAATAAGGGGACCAGCGCACGGCTACACACACTCAAGTCAATGTGTGAGTACGTGCCGTGCGCTAAGCTAAAATGTGTAGCTTCCCCTGTATTTAATAGACATAAATCCAACCCTTGAATTAAGCCTTCCACGTCCCTTCCTCTGGGGCAGGAAGATGGTGATCCCCATTGGGGGTGATGAGAGTTGAAATCACCCACGAGTAGGAAAGGGACTGGAAGTTGATCAACAAGATCTAAGACGTCATTAATATCAAGGGGTTGGTTCGGTGGAAGGTACACGTTACAAACAGTTGTCATAGCAGGCAGGGACACGCGAACTGCAATAGCTTCCAGAGGAGTGGCGAGTGGAAACTCCTCACTATAGCAGTCAGAGCGAACGAAGGTACAAACGCCCCCGGAAGCCCGGGCGGCGTCTTGTCGCTCTTTAGAGTATAGTCGGAAACCTCTCAGAACAGTCTCGTGATCAGGTCTGAGGTTTGTTTCCTGTAGGCAGACTATACTCGCCGCGTATTGGGCAATAAGCTGACGGAGCTCTGTCAAATGCCTGTCATAACTGTTACAATTCCACTGTAACAGTGCCATTGTGTGAACTTAGGGAATAAGTTGGAGCAGCAAGCTACTCCAACTTTGACTGTGGAGAATCTACAGTCACTACGTCGACTATAATCTCCATGTCCTCAGGCGAGTTCATGGAGTGAATCGACTCGGTAGATGATTTCCTGGACGCAGTTCGGCGGCGGGGGGATCTCCGTGGGGAGCGCGAAGATCTGGGGGCCGAAACGTCCCCAGGCGCAGAAGCATCCGCAGGTGTTGGCGCGGATGGCTTCCCCTTTTTTGGAGAAAGGGAATGCGTAGTGCGGGGTCCCTTCTTACCCGCCCCCGGCTCTTTAAGGTATATAGACGGGTCAGGAGCCGAAGTCCTGACCCTGGTCGACGATGCCGCCTCCGCCGGCTTCGGCGCGGCTTTCGCCGACCGTTTGGATGGGGAGGAAGACTTCGACTTCCTCCCGAGTGGGGAGGAAGTCTTCAACTTCCTCCCCTGCTGTGCGGGCGGAGCAGCCTTCGCTCGCACAGCCTTCGTGCTGGCCGAAGGTGGAGTTGAAGTCACCTTCGGGCTTTCCGTGATAATGTTAGGAGCTGGTTTTGGAACAGGAAACTCAGTTGCAGGTTTCACAGCTGGAACAAAAGATGAGGTAGCCGGGACCAAATTTGGTATTATGGCTCTATAATCAATCGTTGGAGAAGGCGAAGTCGTGGTACGGTACTTCTTGCGGGCCTCCTGGTAGGTCAGACCATCCAGGGTTTTGATCTCCTGGATTTTCTTCTCACTCAGGAAGACAGGGCAGTTCCTGTCCCGAGGAGAATGAAATCCAGGGCAATTAGTGCACTGATAAGGTGTTGTGCACTCTTCCGCTTCGTGTGGTACCTTACCGCATGTTCCGCAGATTGCGGAGCTCGAGCAGCGGGATAACATGTGCCCGAACTTCTGGCATTTATAACACCTCATTGGGGGAGGGATATAAGGCCGTACGTCACAACGGTAACTTGTAACCTTGACTTTCTCCGGGAGCACCGAAAGCTCAAAGGAAATAATGAAAGCACCAGTATCCACGATTTGACCATTGACCTTGCGCGTAATGCGCCGGACATCAGTCACGTGACGGTGCCGCATATCCTCCTTGAGCTCCTCGTCAGTGTTCAGAATCAGGTCCCGGTGGAAAATAACTCCTCGGACCAGATTCAGGGACGTGTGCTTTTCCACTTTGACGGGAATGTCGCCAAAGTGGTCACATTGCAAAAGTTGTTCAACTTGCTCTCCAGTCCTAGTCTTGAGCAACAAGCTACCGTTCCTCATCTTTTGTACTTTCTCAAGCTCACCATAGACACCTTCTATGTGGCGAGAAAACAAAATACTCTTTACCAGCTTGAAATCACCCCCATCTGTTCTGGTAGCTACCAGAAACTTGGGGGTGTTAGTACCCAGATTTTCACGCACAGATTGTTCCCAGGGGGTTGATCCCCGTAGGGAATCAAATGTTAAAGACTTGGGTGTAGGACCACCCTGTTTGGGTGTACGTCCACCCTGGTTGGGGATTTTTCTTTTAGAACCCATGGCCAGATCATCCTCCCCGAATGCCACCGACATCCGATCACGGGCCGTCACAGTAGGCGCTACCCAGCCAGGGCAAGGCCCGCCTAGCTTGGAAGGCATTGCCCGGGGGTCCGATGTTTTACAATGCCGTATCGGCATGTACCCCTTGGCATATACTGGATTTTACAGCTCAGACATTCGGCTGTGCGGGGACCTGCGTAGTCAGGCGGATACTACTGAACGGGTACATGGCACACCCACCTGTCGGCGCGGCCAAGACCGGAACAGGCTTTTGAGCGTAGTCGCTAGCGTAAGTGGCCCATCCCCTAACAGCACGCACATATAGAAATTTTGGTTGCCAGACCCTGAAAGCAGTGACGGAAAGAAGTGCGATATAACCTAATGAGAGTTATACCGCACGGGTGTATGTCTTTTAGAGCTGACTGTCAAACCCTCGAAAGGGGACCGTTCCGAGAAGCCCTTTTAGTCGCCTTTTACGACTGGTAGGGAGTACCGTGGATGTATTCGCTTCCTCCCACCCACTGGGGGTCCAATTCACAAAACAACGCGGAGTCCTTAAAGTATAGCAAAGGTCGCCCCTTTTAGTCGCCTCTTACGACAGGCAGGGGATACCGTGGGTGTATTCTAAACCCCCCACCCACAGGGGGAATTCCACGGAGACCGCCGTCAGATGATTCACTACTATTACTATCACCATTAGCTTTCACTGTCACTTTCGTCACAGTTGGAATTTCATTCTTGAGAAAAAGAAGAAAGCACTTTCCTACGAATTCCACACAGAACGAAATTCTAAATACTGTGACACATGAACCCCCTTTCCTTGTGACGCCGGCCGACTTCTCGCCGGAGACTCACCATGAGCTTTGAATTCAGCGCGTACCGAGTCAACACTGTATGTCGAAACGCCAGTCAAGTATGCAGTCTTTTTCACCAACTCTTCTACTGTCCACTCTGGATTGTCATCCCTCAACCTACTACAGTATATACATTTAAAATCATTTGTTTGCACCTTTTACTGAACTTCTCCCCACTTTTATTATTTTTTAAGTATTTTGTTGGTGATTCAAGCTTTACAGCTGCAGTTTGAACACGTTGTCTACTTGAAGGAGCCATCTTGAAGTCCGTGCAATCATAACAGTATTGCCAACGTTTGAACCTGATTTGCCACAACATTGAATGAGTCGGTTACTCTTTTGCAGCTCAAACAAGGTTTATACAGAACGAAATATAATATAATATCAAATTCGTACCGAATTACTCTGCCTATCGTATAAAATACCACTACAAGCAATATTCGCGCACACAGTTAATCACATGAAAAGCAAGGTTGGTGCAGCTCCCAGTTAACGAGAAAATGATTAATTTATTCATAGATTTAAACCAAGGAATTTCTTAAAAGTAATCTAGCCAGTTTATCGAAACATAGCAACATGCGCTGAAAACATCTTGTACTGCAAAAACAAGCAGAAAAATTGGGAACTATTTCCTTGCGCGTTAGCCTTTTCACAGACCAGAACATCAAAGGGACCGCTTAGGTCTTGACCTGACGTTCGGTATAGTGCTGAACGTTGGAACTTTGATAGAGCGTTCTGACGAAATCTAACCTAACAAATTTTGCTTTACACAAGTTTAGTCTGTGAAAGGATCATTTACATGCCATTAATCTCTGACATGGGACCGCCGGCTTTTCTTCCCCTCCGAAGGAAGGCATACTGAAGGATTTTTAACGCTTGAGCCATTTTTATGAGAACTATGATTTACTTCTTTGTGCCATTTTTATCTGATGTGATGAATCTACGCCTTTGTGGTGCGTGAAACCTCGGTCGGTGAAGCTATTAATAGCCCTCTGATGTCTTAATACCATATATGGACATATCTACATCTTGTCCCCTTATTGGCCAGTGATTTATATATTGGAAGTGGTCGTGACCAATCAAATTTTACCACGCAGTTACCTTTGTGTTGCGTCGTCATTTGCTTTATCTCGAAGCATTTCTTTCTTGCAGCCAAGTAGGCTAGACGTATTCCCATATTCTAGGGGAAGTGCCCGTGTTCAAGGTGAAACCATGGCGAGGTGTCTGTATGTCGTAATCAATATTGCTTTACTGTAGTTCAGTTTCATATTTCGGCAATTTAATACTCTTATTCTGTGTTATTTTCTTTTGGTCGCGTGTACTTGCCCCCCTCCCGATATTTTCCCTCCGCCCTTTGTGTGCGTGTAATTGCTGGTGAGTTTTTGTTTTGTATGGTAGTGTTATTTTCATTTATTTTGATAACGTAGTTTTTGTACTTTAAGGGTTGAAAGTTATGTATGTGGGCTGTCTTAGTTTTACTCTGGAGTGCTTGACGGTGGGTTTGCCTACCTTGTAGGGGGAACCTTTGAGTCTGTCATCCAGGGTGTATCTTATCGTAGAACAACATAAAACGGGATTGGAGATTATTTTTCTTGCTTCCCGTAATGCTTTGTTCTTTATCTTAAAGAGTTCACAAAAGGAGGTCTCACCATTGCTATTTGCTGGTGACCTAACCTGTGATATTCTTGTATCTGTGCATGCCCATATTTTTGCGCATCACATATTTTTATCGTCATTGTGTGCCCTTATCTCCTACGCATACTTTCAATGTTTAAAGTATATTTTTGGTTTTGCCGATAATTTAATGTAATTTTTCCTTTTGTCTAAATTCCTATTTTTCTCGTAACTCACTCGATCTTGCATGTGCCTCCGCGTCTTTTTCCTCATGCCTCCCCTCCCTCTCACCCCTCTCCGCCCCATTCTGAACCATTGTACCCCCTCCTATTTTTTTCATCCCTTTGACACGCTTTGTCTAAATTTTTAGAACGTATCTTGACTTCGATGAGTGTAGTCGTTTCTGAGTCTTGTCTTTTTATCTAATTGTGACATACTTACATTTAGTCATCGTTTCATCTTGCCTTGAACACGTTACCTCAACTTATCTTATTTTATTTCATTTTAATATGATTTAATTTAGTATATTTTCGATTTTATTCCTAATTTGTATTTTTCATGCGGTAAACTAATTTTGTGGTTAATTTGTTGGTCTTTTCTCTTCTTGCTTTTAACATCTCTGGGATCGTTGTACATTGTGGTTGTTATTTTAATACATTTTATCTTTGCCTAAGTATCTCTGCTTTTGCGTCACGCCTTATTTTAATTTTAGTAACCTTCTTCGAGTTTTGTCTGGTTTTTGCTATATTTTGGTTTGTCGGTCTTATTAGCGTACTTGTGACGTTAATACGACCTACACGGCCTCTGCTTTAAATTTGTTCATCTTTGGATTTTACTGTAGTTTAATTTTATTTAGCTTTCCCCCTTACTTTTGGGATTGCTTTCTGGTTTGCCTTTATAAATTTTGGCCCAGCGCAAGCCAAACAAGACTGCGATCTCCCCGTTTTTCTTTCTTCTATTTTATTTTATTTTATATTTCTTCGGGGATAGGGGAAGAGCTTCAGCTACGTTTCCACTGACGTCTGCTGCGTACGTAAGTATATGTTTATTACTATTACTTCATCTAAGTTGCGTACACGCTCTTAAAAAATCCGACGACTTCGGCCGGGTTTGAACCCGCTATCTTGGGCACAGCAGTTCAGCATGCTACCGACTACGCCACCGAAGCCGCTACTATGGCCATAAGCTACGCTTACCGGCAGAGGCGAAACGTGAAGAAATACTGTTAGACAGAAATAAATATTTAAACGGTTTTCAGCGTCTGTAGCTCTCGCATTATTACGACCGCCTGCCTGCGTCAGGGACGGGGGCGGAAAATGTTCGAACGCCAGATTAACATTGATGACCAAAATTTTGATCAGGAGACCTATATTTATGACAAGAAAAAAATAGCAAATGGATTCCATTCCCTCGTCAAAACTTGGCTGTAGTGGATATAGGGGTGTTTATATTATTTCTTCCTTTATACGGTGAACAAACTACAGGTGCATCCTAAGGTTATCGATGAATTCGGGGTATCTCCAGGCTCTTTACACTGTCAAAAGGTACAGTCATTACTTCTTCATTAACCGAAGAATTTAACTGAACATCTATACAATATAGGAAATCGACAAATAAAAACGTATCACTTAAAAAAGAAGTATAAACGCACGCACCGAGAAACATTTGGGATTGCCTTTAAGTGAATATTTTGAACCCAATAATGTGAGTAGGGAGGCCATTCCTCACCAGTCAATCAGGAACCTGCTGTATACTGTATACTTCTACAAGCTGTTATTAGCACTGGAAGGAGGCAACACCGGTTACTGGGATGTTTTGGGATATGGTGTCAGTTTTTACATAAACCTGGGATATGGTTGTCAGTTTTTACATAAACCAAGTGTTTAAACGTGCCGGTGAAATAAAACTAGTACCGCTGATGCGCGCTGCGCCTGCATTTATTGCTGATAGCAGTTGGAGATTTGCAGGACTTGAGAGGAGTGGAGGAGGGGGGGACAGTGGAAATTATTTACTAGTATCCACACAAGTCCAGCACTGCTAAGTGTTACAGGAGCACGTCACCACGGAAGCTCAGGTTCGATTCACAGCCCTAACAAGAAATGTATTTCTGATTTGAGGTACTAGGACGGTATAGCTGACATGTGAGTGATCGAAAAGGTGTCAATTTTGAGGACCTGCATCAGGCCAGTGGCCCAAACTACTTTAACTTACTTAATGACTGTTGTTGCCTCTCCCAGGCCTTTTGTGGTACCACCCAGAGGCTTTTAACCCGGTCTGCACCAGGATTCGAACCTCTAATTTCTGAACTTGTAGTAGGTAGGTCTGCCCTTATTTGTATTTATTTTATCTGACTAACAAGGCAGGCGATTAATGGTACGTGGCCGTTAACCGATCAAAGAACCACTGAACGTGCCTCTTCACTTCAGAAATCTTACATGGATTAATCAGAAATCAAATCCGGTCCCTCATGGTGAACGATAAGCAGCTTGATTTCTCCCACACATTCTCGACAGATACGGAAAATGGGTCGGGTAACTCGAAGAATAAGACAATGCTATTTTTTGTGAAATCAACGCACTTTCTGTGCATCGTTCGTATTGCTGCTGCCGGCGACTACTGTTTTGAGAAGCTTCGTTTCAGCTATCCGCTTTCGACGATCGAAACTGCAGGTATTATATTTGTATATTTCAGCGTTTAAAACAGGTGGTGTGGAGTGCTGAGCTTTACGGAAATAAGCAAACAGCGCTTGGACTTTTGTGAGCGCGCTTGAAAGGGAAGTTGGTGCTAGTTTTGCACATCGGAAAGTGCGTGATCATTTAATTAGACATTTGAAAATTTTGAAATGCAGGCGAAGGTACAACGTGTTAAAATTACATATTAAAAAAAAACGTTCTGTAAACAGACATATAGTCAACAAAACATTTATTACCATTCAAACTCAGTCAAACTAGCGTTTTAAATGGAAAAACAATCACAGAAGACTACCACAATTTTCACGGAAAGAAATTACTACATAAATAATGTTAAAGGTCGAAAATGTGGACGCCAACGGCACGCACACCAGGATCTCCACTAAGGTAGCGCGAGTCTCACCAACACCACCTAGGTGGTGGTTGTTGCGACGTCGCATCGTGGCCATGTAGCCCCGTGTATGTGTGTATTTGTGTGGTAACATGTTATTGTGGTGCCTGCAATGATGTGTGTATTTGTAAATTGGGGATATGATTGGGAAGGAGGCGCCCGTGGCCTTAGGTTAGGAACCATCCCAGCATTTGCCTAGAGTCAAAGTGGGGAAACCTCGGAAAACCCCTACCAGGATGGCAAAGATGGAAATCGACCCCGGATCTCCGGGGGCGACAACCAAGAACGTAAGCCGCTACACCACGACATGGTCCTCTTGAGGTCAATGTGGTGAAGCAAATTAAGATTGACAACCTATGTTATTATGGCGACTAAAATAATAATGTTCTTTCCTATTGCCCTTTTAACTACTGCGGCTTTTAGAGACGCCGGGGTGCCCGAATTTTGCCCCGAACGGGATCTTTAACGTGCCAGTAAATATACTGACACGGCTCCCTCGCATTTGCGCACCCTCAAACGCCAGCTGAGTGCGCCAGGATTAGATCCTGCAACTTTGGGGACAGCAGGCGAGAAATTTACAGCTGAGCCACGCAGCCAACTGTGGTGACTATAGTTGTGGGTTTAATCGGAATTATGGTCTAGGATTGAGGTAGGTGACCCAGGACTTGAAATAAATTACCATCTCCGCACTTACCAGGAGTATGGAAAACTCCGCGAGAAAACCACACATAGGATGACCGCTGACAGCACCATAATTCGGATCTTGAAACTCCCAGCGCAGCGCCCCCATTTAAAGCGCGTAACCTAATTTAACACACTGGACTACGGGGAAAGCTCGTGATGTAGTGGCTAGCATCCTAGGCTATCACCCCGGAGGACTAGCTTAGATTCCCGGCTCTGTCTAGAAATGTAATTCTGGTCTGCGAGCTGGAAGGGGTACACTCAGGCTTGTGAAGGAAAGCTGAGAAGAGGCGGGTTCGATTCCCACCTTAGCCTTCATGCAAATGGTTCTTCGTGGTTTCTCCACTTCTACTCCACGCAAATGGTTCTTAACTTAAGGCCATGGAGTCCTTCCCAATCCTCACCTGAATTACAAACTCACTATCTCTACTATAGACACCACAGTAACTCAGGTAAACAGAAATCCACCTTCAGTTGGAGGTTTACGGAATATACAAGGCATTCCATTTGTTACTGAATTGATGAAACAGTAGTACGCTGTTGGCCTACCCAACAAATTCCCTACAAAGTGGTTAATTGACCATCTCCTTGTTTCACTTTCCCCGACCTTGTTTACACTTGCGAGTGAAATGCACGCCTAAAGCGAGGAAACCAACCAAAGAGTGCATATTACAAGGAATTCAGTGTGTATTTGCAGTTTTACCCCGACCATCTCGTGGGGTAGCAGCTAGCGTTCTCGGCTGTCATCCAGGGTTCGATTCCCGGCTCTGCCAAGAAATTTTAATTCCGGTTAAAGGGCTGGAACGGGGTACACTCAGCCTCGTGGGGAAAAACTGAGTAGCGCGGAGGGTTAGATTCCCACCTCAGCCATCCTGGAAATGTTTTTCTGTGGTTTCACACTTCTCTGGATGGTTCCTCCTTTCCAATAATCACCTGTAGTACAAATTGTGGTCATAGAAGCCATTTTTCGCTGTTGCCTAATTCTAATAAAGAAAGCTTTTCAATCAACACGAATTGTGCCGGATTACATTAGGCGGGAAACAAATATTTACATCCCCTAAAAACTAACACTCTTAATGTACAAATACCTACTTAACTGGAAGACGTGTTTCGAACACCACGCGCTCATCCTCAGATCTTGTTCACTTAAGCTAACTAGTATATGATGTTTATGAATCACAAAATAAATATATACAGAGAGTTTAGTTTGTATGTAACGGAGACCCTCGCTTGCCCGCTCGCCCGTGGCGCGAGCCTTCCTCCCGCCACGCACTTTGCCGTTATGCGGCGCCGGCGCCGCACTGAGTACAGGAATTTGTACTCACCTAGTTCACAGCTGGTGCTGAAAATGTTCGCCATTCACTGCTACACATCGCTGGCACCTTTTTATGAAACTGGCATATACTCTCTGAAGTTCCTCAGCACCGATTGACTGTATTTCAGCTGTATTATAGTCTTTAAGCTCATTTACAGTGTGAGGGTTTCTCGCATACACCATTTTTAAGCGTCCCCCACAAATAAGTCACACGGTGATAAGTCTGGGCTTCGCGGGGGCCACACGTTCCGACTTATAATCCTCGTACCGAAAATGCGACGCAATTCTGTCATGGATGCTTCGGCAGTGTGAGCATGTCAGAATCTTGTTGAAAGTAATTTGACAATCGCTCTCCGTAAGTCAGTTCGTCAAAAAATTGGTCAAGGATCACATTGAAGTACAAATTTTTATACTCAATGACTCAGTGCCGCGTAAGCGCCGCATAACGGCAAAGTGAATGGCGGGAGACAGGCGCGCAACGCGGGCGAACGGGCAAGCGAGGGTCTCCGTTACATACAAACTAAACTCTCTGTACAATATTTTATCTATACTAATAAAGCTGAAGAGTTTGTGTGTTTAAGCGCATTAATCTCTGGAACTACCAGTCGGATTCGAAAAATTCTTTTTGTATATAAGAGTTTAGTGCTTTTCAGTCGGTCAACACGAATGTACCCAAAAGAGATGGGTTATACCTAATCCTGAAATAAATAACATGAGATTAATAAAACAATAATAATAATAAATAATGTAATTTATTTCAGGATTAGGGTATAACCCATCTCTTTTGGGTACATTCGTGTTGACCGACTGAAAAGCACTAAACTCTTGTTTACTAAGGCAACACTGAAAATATGGCTTCAAACACCACAATGCTTTTTTGTATATGATAACCAGATTCAAGAGGAATAGTTTAGGCTATGTAGCATTATGCTACACCTCTCAGGCAACCTTAAAGATTGATTTTTGTTCAGTAAGTCGGAAGAGCAAGCGCTCCTGAACAGCTTCATATACCTAAGTCTATTGTTGCCAGGCAATGCGGGCTGCATCTCGTCGCCCCTACCAGTGTTCTGGTGCAGAATTGCGAGCTGCTTATAAATTGCAGTCACGGGGAGTAATTAGTGCAAAAAGATTTCTTAGGCCCCTTAAAACAGTTATCATTATGACAATAGTATAAGGGCGATGGTGTTGGTGCAGTGTACTGAGGTTATCAGCTGCAATAAGCGTTGGTGCTTTCCGATCCAGCGATCCTTATCCTTAAGCGCTCCAGTTCTGTAGTAGTATTCATTATCATCAGACCGTTCCACCGTGCGAAGCCGCGCACTACTGCTGGTATTACGTAAGTTTGCGAGAGCCTCCGTGGCGGCAGCACGGCGGCCTCTCAACGCTGGGTCCGTGGTTCAAATCCCGGCAACTCCATGTGAGATTTGTGCTGTACAAAGCGCAGGCAGACAGTTTTTTCTCCGGGTACTCCGGTCTTCCCCTATCACAATTTCATTCAGCAACACTTTCCACTATCATTTCATTTCATATGTCATTCATTTATCACTGCCCCAGGGGAGTGCGACAGGCTTCGGCAGCTAGCACAGTCCATATCCTCGCCGATAGATGGGGCTTCATTCCATTCCCTGACCCGGTCGATCGACTGGAAGCAGGCTGTGGATTTTCATGTTCATATTACGTACGTTTGTAAAAACGTGTGTAACGTGTCAACTATTTACAAACAGTATATTACACTACAGTGTACATTTATTTGTGTGTATTGTGATTCATAAACATCATATACTACACACAACTACATACAACGGCACAACTATACATATGGCTTGGAGGCGTGACCAATTATAAGGAAAAGAAGAGCGTCAGATACACGGTATTGCAAGTTCAGTGACGAGAGCTAGTCTCGTGATCAAGAGCCACGGGACCTCATATTTACGTGAAATCTTAACCACAGGACACGACATCACTTCGAAAATTTCACATGCATTAACAGGGAACCGAATCCAGTTAGCATTGGTGAGAGACAAGTAGCTTGACCACCGTGCCTACACGCACCATCAACATGTACTGACAACATAATAATGGGGCAGATGACCTCGTAGCTCCGCCCCCTTTAAACCTCAATAACTGACATAATATTTATAATAATAGCATATGGCCTCCGGAGAGGGCTAATGTAGTTCTTTCAAGCTGATACCCGTGGGAGGCCTACGCATCAGCGAGTATGAAATATTAATAACTATTATTATTAATATACGATTGTATTTGTTAATGTCTCCGTTAGATGTTGCAATTTTAGACACCAAGAATTGATCCTGCACGGGTCCGTTCTCTGCATCGCAATGAATAGGCTGAAATGTCACGCTGTCGCACATCACTGAAGTGTGATGGGCGTTGGCAGGATCATAGCTACAGGCGAGAACAGGTTCTCCTGAGGCAACACTCATGCATCAGAACTCCCCATACTTACGGTAACTAAAACTGGCATTCACATCCCCCATTTCGCCTATGCAGATATACCAATTCATCCATTATATAAAATTATTATTATTAATTATTATTAATAATAATAATAATAATAATAACCTATCGACGTATTGAAAAAAATCACAGATTCCATCAGAAAAAGGAGACCAAATTTATAGTCACATATACAGAATGGATGACAAAGAAAATTATCAAACCTAGAAGTAGGCGATCTCTATATAAAAAAAACTATCATTGGATGTTACAAATAACACAATAACAGGTCAAGAGAGTTCGAATTGTACCATTAGTCATCTCAAGCACTGGTGTGGTTCCCAAACATCTTCTGTAAGCGCTAAAAGAGCTTGATCTGGACAGTAACTTGTATAAATTAATTCAGAAAGCAGTGATATTGGCTACAAATAGGATAGTTTAAAATTCATTGGCAGTGATGCTAGTCCAAAAATTCATTGGCAGTGATTGCTTTGTTTCAATGTATTCTGAATAATTGTTTTGTGTTTTACCAATTATCTGAGATTGTTAATAATAATGATAATCGTTTGGTCCCAGCCACTTGGAGTACACTTTTCGACTCGGGATTTATTTCGGCGATAAACTTTAAAATTACGTTCAGATTGCACTGCCACCTAGCAGCGAAACGGGAGTTCGATTGGTCGACTTGGGACTGAGAAGGATTTTCTTTTTGTCATGTCAACATCATATGCGACACGAGAGATCATCCAATAGCCCTCATCATACGACTAAGTGCCAGGAATTTTCCTGCTCTTCAAAATTAGACTTCCTCGTTCGGGATCAAACCTGCAATCTTGGAATACGGAGGTGGGCACGCTTCCACTGATCTACCGAGGAGGAAGCTGTCATATTTAGTGTTTTAAACTACAATTAAATTAAAATACTCGGACAGGCTGCGATAACACACGTTATGAAGATTTCGTGCGTGAAGTAAAATAATTTAAACAGGTTATAGATCAGTCGAGTCATTTTTAGAATTATTTAGTGTTCCTAAGGTAGACAGACTTTGTCTTTGATACAATGTAGCAATCCTACCAGTTTCGCATGACGGCGGCAGTTAGTAATAAGTCAGACATCATTTACAGGCATAGTGCAACAGGGAATCATTCCGCACGGCATCGCTGTGCGCGCTCAACTCTTGGCAATCAGAATGGCCGGGCACTTAACTTCCACGGCCACTTACGTTCGATAAAAAGAAAAAAGAATTACCAATCTAGTAGAGAGTACGATATATTTAGAATGAATCCCGGCCGGTACCCCTAGCGTCATCAGTCCATCGTCTCCTGTACCAGTGCCCGAGGCTGGAGGTCATGGCCGACTCTTCCTAATTGCTTTCTAACCTTGATTCCAATACCTATTAGCATTAGCCAATTCAACGTCACCGACAGGCAGAAGCAGGACAGTGGCGGTCGTCACGGGCACTATAGCACAGTTTAATTAAGTGCCATCTACTTAGTAGGTGCAGCGAAACTATCAGTCGCTGTTGCCAATTTCATGGAATGTTAGCACATTTAACGGCGAATGAAAGCCATCAGAGGCAGAATTTTTACTAGCGACAATGGATCAACAGATTGTGTTAATCAAGTGCAATATTTTAAGAAAACTTCACTTGTCAATACCAGCAGAAGAAGAAAAAATCGATTCAAATCCCACGTCTATACTGTATTAGATCTTTCAGACGTTCGAAGTGTACAGCTTCCATAACGATGTCTATTCCACTAGTGTAATTTATTGCAGACTACTGAGTTTCAATTTGAGCTTCCATCTTGATTTTCAGTCCTGGTAGGAATTCGTGACCATTAATGATCACGTTCCACCTAGTAAGAACCAAAAGGGCAATTGCAGTATTTCGTCAACACGGATGAGAATTTTAAATAGGGACGGGTGACCACCTTGCTCCACCCCGTAAAACAATTACCTATTTAAAAGTTACAAGATTCATTTAACACACACAAACTAGAGCACAGAAGACTAGCGTCTCAGACATGTTTGAATATTAAAACATTGCTAGCTGTGTGTCAATTATTAACATAGATTAATTTCCATTTGAGATTGTTTTGCCTTTCAGTGTCCAGGCTAGTCTGTAGCATCTGTTGCGATCAAGTCATCTCTATGATCCCCTGTTATCAATTAGCAATGCGGACACCTCTCACTTTCATTCAACACTGATTCGAATTATCGCCTCCTAGTCTTTCCTAGGCGTTTCTTTTACCCTCTACAGCCGAACTCACCAATCCCTTCGATCAGGGGTCCCCAACCTGGGAGGCGTGGGGCTTTATCAAGGCGGGCGTGAAGTGATTTCCGAATTAAGGTTTTAAACTCGAATATTACAATTGTGTAAATTAAACATTTTTCGAATCTCTGCAAGTGATTGACGCACCAAGACAATCGTTCAAAAGCACTGGTAATTGCCAATTGCCTCTACGGAGCCGCGAGGTTGGAGGTGAAATACGGAATTTGCTGTGTTGTAAGGAGCAAAATCATGCCAATTGTATCGTCTCGTTGGCATATCTTTGTGATTTCTTTGAAGCTTTGAACAGTTTGAACTTAAAGCTCCAAGAACTCCAATATTATGCATTCATGGAAAAAATACAGTTATGGAAACGCTTCAGTTGAACAACTTCTCATCCTTTCACTGTCTTAATGAAATGTTGCCAGAAAATGAACGTGATCGTAATGAACTGAGGTGCAAATTCAGTCACATTTGGATTCCCTGGCACAACTTCTAATTTCCTGATATATCGTCGGAAGAATGGTCCTGGATGTTAACTAGAAATTCGTTTGCCATTGACATTGAAGCACTGCCAGCACAGCTTCAAGAAGAAGCCATATCTTTGAAGTGTGAATCAAAGCTAAAAGATGATTCAAAAAAATTAGGACTGGGTGACCTTTGAGTAAACTGTCATGCAGAGTATCCTGTAATAGCCAAATTTGCATTGCGTGTCATTGTCCCATTTTCAAAGACATATTTATGCGAGTCAGGATTTTCAACGCTGAGTGTTATAGAAACAAAGCAGCGCTGTCTGCTTCATGTTGCAAGTGATCTCCGCTGTGCTCTGTCAAATATCAAACCAAACATACCGAATCTTACCAAGAGAAAACAGTGTCAACCCTCTCACTGACTTTTGTTGACTAATTTAAGGATTTGTTGTAAAAGTGTATTCTTTGTATTGTGCTCAAATGAAGTTAGTATGTAATAGATAGGCCTATTCCATTATGTAGTGTTATTAGGTTAGGTCTATATCCTCCGCGTCAATCGAAGATGTTATAGAAGCGATGTGTGATGAGGAGGGGGGCGCGATGAACTCCCGGATCTGAAAAGGGGGGCGTCAGCTGACCAAGGTTGGGAACCACTGCCTTAGATAATCTCTCCTGCTCCTCCATTCTCCTCACACGACCCCGCCATCTGCGACGACGTATACGAACAGTTTTAAACGTGTTCATTTCTCACTTTGCCTTTATCTCTTCATTATGAGTACCTTCCTGCCATTGCTCCCATCTATTCGTCCCATCAAGCATTCAAGCTACCCTATTTATCATTTACCTCTAGCTTATGTATCAGATATACTGTATCTACCCAACAATCACTTCCATACAGAAAGGTTGGTCTAAATACTGAGCGATGTAAGAAGGGTTTCGTCGCTACACTCACTTCTTTCTTTAATTACGTAAATAATATATATCAATGATTTCAGACCCTCCCTAATTGTGAAAGTAATAGTAATAATAACAATAATAATAAACTATGAAATACAATCTGACTATAACGCAAAACTATTACAAAAATTGCTACCTCAGTCCCAAATACAAATGCAATGATTTCATTAATACTGAGTAAGAAATTTGTTTAGTTTCTAAGGGAGTATAGGTACTGGAGAGTTTGGGGAGCCACTGTTCCAAGCCGTCCATTTATGCGGCAAACTGAACCAAGAAGGAAGAACTACCAAATCTGCTCTAGAACGCGTTATGACAGCATCATTTAAGTTTAAAAAAAACATGCGAACGAATCTGTCGTGCACCAAACAGAAGAGTCCCCAAATGCTTACCTGTGAAACACACGGTACAAGTCTTGGACAAAATTGGAGATTAAAATCAGTGATAAAATTCGAGTGATTTATATATATATAATTTTAAAAAAGCTTCTATACTTTATTTGAATTAATCCTATCCGATCTTTTCATTAATTTCAGACACCTATATGCTAGTCTATCTCTTACAGTTTCTTAAGTAACAAAGAAACCATGATAACGAATCTGTCGTAAAAATAACGAATAAATGAATATTTTTAGCGTAACGTACTACTTGTGAGGCAGAGGTTCCAAATGAAATCACGTGGATAATGAAAATCGGCAATCATAGAAAGAGCGTGAACATTGTTCCCTATTTACAAGAGTGTTTTCCCAACAAAGATGTTTCGGTAAGACAACGAAATATTGCTGCCAGCCTCTTGGTGACGATATTTTTCGACAACACAAGTTCTGAAGGAAGAGGAAGATTGTAGTTTTACGTGACCGTCAATCTTGTGATTATGAGCCACGGGACCTCCTTTTTACGTGGAATCCGAACCACAGGACATGGCATTTCACATCGAAAATCTCACATGCATTGACCGGGAATCGAACCCGGACCGCCTTGGTGAGAGACATACAGCTAGACCGCTGAGCCACCACGCCCCTTCAACACAAGTTCTATTCCTGGTGAATCACTGATTTCGTGAAGTGTGCTAGGCAAATGCCGCTTACGACGTAGGTTAATAATATTATGAATTGTCATTTGAAATGTAGCATTTGGTATCTAGACTGTTACCATGCAGAGGCGATGTCGATTGTACTGTCACCATGCAAACGCGATGCCGATTGTGTGTCCGTAGCAACTGTAAAATCTGCATCTATCTTGTGTACTTGGAAGACTTAACAGTATCAGGTCAGTGTACACAATATTCTGTCACGTTCGAACCCAGCTCCTTAATAGCAACATGCCTCACAGACTGACCAGAAAGAGGACAGTGACACCTCCAACACTTTGAAATATGAATTTCGATTCGCTAAATGAATATTCAGAAAAGAACATAAGCTCAAGATGTTCCGTAAAAATTTGAGAAAAAAAAGTTTACATCGCGCAAGTATTTCAACTATGTCAGCAGAATCAATGTTCTCCAACATACAAAATACTTTATGGGGTTTGAAGCCATTTTTCAGTGTTGCCTTAGTAAACAAAAGTTTGGTGTTTTTCAGTCGGTCAACACGAATGTACTCAAACGAGTTGGATTATACCCTAATCCTGAAAAAAATTACAGGAGATTAATAAATACAATAGGATGACCAGTTTCGATCGTCAAGCGATCATCGTTAGATCCATTACACTTAGGCTATAAAATCAATGTTAGAAAATACACAAAATACTGCAACTAAATAAGGGTACATATTGTAATATTTTCACCCGTAATCTCCTGATTAGCATACACCGTACTCTTCTTCGTGTCTAGTAAAGCTAGTATTCATTCCTTTGCGCCCCATTGCATTCCGAAGCAAGCAAACACTGACACATGCTGCACGTTGGTCTTTCCGGCACCAAACCTAATCAATTCACGTACAATGTACATGGATTACATGGAAAGACGTGCGTTGTCCGAATAATTTTGTTGCAGAAATATTGCACTTTCCGCTAACCAACGCGTTTCTTTTACAGATATGCGTATATTTTGTCTTCCACATGCTTTTGTCATACCTAGCATGACTGTGAAGTATGTTTAACTCGACCGCAATTTCAATTCCCCGCCCAGTTAGGTGCAGAAACGGTACGAGGCCCAATGTGTCCGAATATTTCTGGGGCAGTGTGTACGTTTACGCAGGTGCTTTTTGTTCAGTCAGGAAACGAAAAGGTGTATTTAATATCTTTCACTTGATGCGAACTCTTGTTCGACACCTGTGCACGTGAGGAATATTATGCGCTTAACGCCCATTTAGCTGCCAGCGGTCTTCAAGGGACCATACGGCGTCCAAATTTCACGATTTGGCGATTGTCTGCACCATGATTCGATCCTACAACTTTACTTAGAAGTGGATGTCAATTAACCAGTTGCACCACAGAACTGGCTCTAAGCAGCAAGGTGGGTAGATCTTTTCAGCAGACTATGAGTCGCATACACCTTTCAGAATGAAACACTTCCATCGGGAGAATGCAATTACGCAAAGTTAAATAATCTACAGAGCACACTAGCAAAATTCCCGAACTATTGGTATTGAATCCCGAAGATCTACTTTTAGCTGTGCAATGCGACAACTCAATACCACAAGGAAATGTGCACTGTAAAAAGAACGACAGGAAGTACTAAATACAGCACAATCTTATCGACCACACATGGGTACCCAAACCACATAAAACAGGCACATTAACTATACTAAGAGGTGTGTCTGATTACCAAACTTGTCTAGTGTACCGGCAATCGAAATTGTTGTTTATAGCAAATAAGACTTCTTAAGGAAGTAGGTGCCGTAAGTTGTATAAAAAATACTAATTTTGTTCAAGCTTTTTATACTCCTTAATGCGTACACTCTATGGCACAGTTTTTTATATTAGGAAATTCCATTCCAGGTGCCCCTCTCACATAAAATGCCACGCCCTGTTTTAATCCCATGCTAAATTCCATGACAAGTCATATGAAAAAGTAATATTATAAGACAAGCTTAAACTGAGTTTTAAGCTATCTTAAACAACGATACTGTTCTGGATGTAAACATTTAAATCAGAATAATAGACCACTTATTAAACAGGTTCCATTATGATAACTTGGTTTAGTAGCAAATTTTATTTAAAACCTGTAGGGTAACATTTGACCAATTGAAAATTGAATTTCTACTGGGGCTGGGCTTCGGAATGCATCCCTAATTCTTCTGCTCATAGTTCTACACTACGATCTTGGGTTCATACCCTAACCATGGACATCCTTCCAATTAAAGAAGCAAATTACAGAACACATAGTTGAGGATAATTACAGCAGTCATTTGTTAGTTGTGATTTTTAGCCTACTTTTCACATTTTGCAAAAATGAGGAAAAAGTAGACTTATGAGATCGATCCGGGAAAACGTGTGTCTGTCTGGGTGTGAGTGCCCCCCCTCCCCCCCCCCCCCCAATCAACTCCTAAACTGCTGCAGCAATCGAAACCAAATTTAGTATGAGTAAAGATGTATACCGGAATATCTCAAGCCCATATTGGAAAATGATCTCAGTGCTACCAACTGCTGAAAAACGCAATAGAAATTTGAGCTCCATGTTGGATATCATGGAAGGTATGCATGGGAGCTATTCCAAAATTGGCACACATGTAGATAATACTATTTCAGTTAAATTTCCAGGAGGCCATATTTGACAGTGTTGCCAAAATAATTTTAAGCCTTCTGATAGGTCCAATTTTTAAATGCATATAACTTCTACACTATTAATTGGATGTCAACCAAATTTGGTATGTAATATGTGTACATAAACAGATATGACAGTGTATTCTTAAGAGCCACCAGGGCTGCCACCTGTTAATTGCTCTCTCTCAATTTTCTTCATCCAAATACCAATATATCAGAAAGTATGCAAGCCAACAGCCTCTATACTTTGCACACGTACAGCACCTGACACTCTAGATTAATTTGGAGTAATTAATATAAGTCAGTGCTGCCAACATGATTCTATGCTTGCTGATAGGTCCAATTTTAAAATACATGTAACTTCTATACTAACAAATGGATTTTATCCAAAATTGGCACAACAAGATATCATAATATTTCCGATTATTTCTAACCAGCACACGCATGACATTGTTGCCAACATGCTTTTACGCGCGCTGATAGATCAAATGTCTAACTGCACGTAACGTCCATTGGACTTCAACCAAATTTTGTATTCTGTACCTTAAGAGATGGAACTAAAAGTATATTCAGTCACCAGGGCTGCCCACTGTAGTGCTCTATTAGGCTACATTATACCAGGAATATTTCGAACTAATTAGACATTTCGATATTACCAACTTAATTTCGTCATTATTCTACATAGGTTCATATACTGTAGAATAATCATTGGCATGAAAAGTAGGCTCTTTAGTTCGTCACGGAACTTCTTGTTAATCAAGATATTGTTAGTGGTTATTGACCTTCACGTTTGCTTGTTTACTGTGGTATCTGGGATTGTTAGTGAATGGCTAGGTTGGAATGGAATATGAACTTAGCTTATTGTTTGAGCTATGTGGCATCCGTTCTCGTGCAACTGCTACCACTTTCACAGACTGATTATCGCTTCTTAACGATCGAAACTGGTCATCCAATTGAATTCAATAATCTCTTGTAATTTTCTCTGAGGTATAATCGTGTTGGCTGACTGAAAAGCTTTAATTTCGATTACAAAGGAAACACTTTAAAAAAAAAACTTCCAACACGAGAGCCAAGTTTATGGGTAGGTTTTATGTTTTAAATGTTAAATGCTTCCAACAAATTTATCTCCAATTTTATAATAATTATCTGCAAAAAAATATTGCTGATAACTTATGTTATCAGTGGGGCTCGGATTTTTTGGTAAATAAATATATTTTTATGTAAATACATATTTTTTCTATAAATACATAAATTCCTGCTTTTCACTTATTAGCACATACAACTACATAATATTTACATCTTTTAAATCAGTATGCTAGATCTTTCTTTCAGTTTATTGCATTTTTGTTGTGTGTTACTTCAACGGGGAAGAACCTGTGAGCTATCTAATCTTCATGCAGAGTGTATGTCAGCTTGCATAATGTTATTTATAACTTGTCACCCCGTGCCACTCACTGTGGAAGCCGGGGATTTCCTTGTCCATAGCCATATTGCAATGATCCCTAAAGTAAAAGCAACTACAAGTTTTCGTCTGCAGCAGTATGTTGCAGAATTTAAAGATCATTTTACTTCTGATGGGGGCGTTCTGCTCTGCCAACCATGTGGGAAAGCAATCAAAGCTGAACAGCGATCAAGTTACTCAACACCTCAAGAAACATATTGCCGCAGTTTTACACCTCCAGAAGAAGTGTTTCGCGATAATCGTCGGTTATTTGTGATGGACAACCTAAAGATGTATCTCGTTATATATTGTAATTATTCAGCAGTCAGTGAGACATAGCATAAATTGAATTCGTGAGTACTGCATATTGTTTATATTCACATTAATAAACTAAATTATAATTAAATATTTTTACTTTTTGTCAAATATTTCAGGTATTTTTAATACATAAACAATAAATATTTCCCCGATTTTTAGCACCTAAATATCCGAGCCCTAGTTATCAGCCTTCTTAATTTTCTCAGAAAACTCCGGGAAGGGGGATTCCCTTCCTCCATTGAGATGCCTTGAAGAAACACTGCCCACAGGCGCAGTCCGTAGCACCAGTCCAGTCCCTTCGGGAACCATTGCTTTTCAGGTGACCCAATACAAAGGATTATAGTGTAACATTTTCAATTGCTGTGACACTCTGTACCAACACGCCGAGGTTATTCAACTTGCACCCTCTCTATTGCGCGCTGCGCCCACGTGTTCTAGCGCCTGCTCCGTACAACCACACTGAGCCGCAGTGAAATTCAGTACTACAGTAGTTTATTTAATATTCTGAATGACGAAACAATAATACACTATCTGCAATGAATTTTCGAGCGCTGTATCTTAGAATGTGTACACACCCAGGCAACAAACCTGACATTCAGTCGTTTACGGCCCGGTAATTACTCGATTTGCAGGGTAACCAATGGACCGACAGTAGTGGCTACGCTGGCTAACGCGCAGCATTAGGTCATGGGGCCAAGCTCTCTGCTGACTCGGTAGACGCGTGGGTTCGAGCCCCACCGTCGGCCGTCCTTGAAATGGTTTTCCGTGGTTTCCCATTTTCAACACCAGGCAAATGCTGGGACGGTACCTTCTGACAGGCCACGGCCGCTTCCTTCCACATCCTTGCCCAGTTTCATTCACCATCATTCATTTCATCTCTCATTAAGTCCTCTCATGAGGTTGTGTCAGGAAGGGCATCCGGCCGTAAAAACCATCGCCACAAAGACTTCCATCGCATCTCATCCCCGACCCCGTTGGAACACGGGAATAATAAGGGGTAAACATACATACAGGGTAACCAATGGCTGGATATTTTAAAATTCTCTGAAATTTGCTATTTTCAAACAAATCTCCTATATATGTCGAACAATTTAATTCTCTACTTTCATCTATATGACGTGTAGCCTTTGTGCAATACTCGACCTAACAACTGAAAAGCATCCTTGATCATCGTTCATCAATACGACCAAGAAAATACGAGGCACGTCCAGAAAGTAAGTTCCGTTTGGTAATAAAATTAAATTGTGTACAGATACAGAAAATATATTTATTGCACAACATTCTACACCTCTTAAACTACTTTTCCACATAACTGCCGAACTTTTGCAGGCATTTGTCATAGCGTGGCACAAGTTTTTGGATACCTTCTTCATAGAAGATTGCCGCCGACCCGCAAACGAGAGTGAAGACTCCCCTGTAAGATATCCTACCGTTTGGCCACCACTGTTAGGCGAATTGCGCATGTGGTTAGGAGAACTAAACATACGCAGTTCTCCTGGTAAGCACGCAATTTGCCTAACAGTGGTGGCCAAACGGTAGGATATCTTACAAGGGAGTCTTCACTCTAGTTTACGGGTCGGCGGCAATCTTCTACGAAGAAGGTATCCAAAAACTTGTGCCACGCTATGACAAATACCTGCAAAAGTTCGGCAGTTATGTGGAAAAGTAGTTTAAGAGGTGTAGAATGTTGTGCAATAATTTTTTCTGTATCTGTACACAATTTTATTACCAAACGGAACTTACGTTCTGGACGTGCCTCGTACAATGCTAAAAATTCACATTTTTCTAAAGCAAGGATATTTTAATTAGACTTATTCATTTAATATGTTAAAATATATGCAATAGGTAGGTCTACGTCTATCGAATTTAGTTGAATCTTACTTCTTAATATTTGTTACTCAGGCACAAACAAGAAAATAAGAGATATTTAAAGAAAACAAAATAGCACCACTCTTTGATGTAGGCCTATGCAATCAACATGAAGTCTAAAGGTGGAAATTTCTTAAAAATGCGATAAAACTTTTGCTGTAGTATTTTGTCTTATACAGTATTGTAGAGTATTAAAAATTGAACAAATTGTTCTGTTATCTTTATCTGGGGTATCGCATAATTCACAGACAAATTCTGAATGTAAAAATAAAATTAGGATGAGATTAACTAACTTCACCTTCACCCTACGACACACATTTCCAGAGGACACTAAATGTCACCAAGATTTCCCATTTTCAGGATTTTCTGGCATTGCCAGAGAAACTTACGACACTGATTTAGCTATAAGGCAGCATAAACTAGTAGCTAGATGAATTTTTCTTTCTCAAATGAATACATCTCGAATACAACAAATCTAAACAATAGATGGGAGCCAATTCTCATAAAACGTTCAGGCCATTTCCAGGTATCATTAATTTATTATCAGATCTAATTGTGCATAATTTATCATTATTACTATGGGGAAAGTATTACTGCTGGCTTTAAGTGAAAGTGTACACATATTCCCAAATATTGGTCAATACTTTAAGTGCTGTGCTATTTGTAGTCACTTTAAAAGAATTCTTCTACTCATCGCATCAAAATCAAGTTAAGGAATTGAACTCTCAAAATATTAGTATAGCATGTATCCATTGGAATACAAGACATCCGGTATCATGTCAACAAGAAAACTGGGAGGCAGCACGACCTCAATTCCCTAACCAGTTATACGCAGAATTCATCTTCTTAAACTACGCAAAAAAATTACTACATCCCAAATCGTCATGTAACAGCCTCCGACGGTACCAATCTTTACTTTCTGCCCATACGTGATAATATGAATGGACTGATAAGTTCCCATAACGCACACTAGTGCACCAGGCATCTGAATTGCTCTAAGTGTTATAAAATTAAATAAAGCTATCAGCGAATTGCAAATTCCCAGCAACGTTCGGTTCCAGGTAAAACTTTGGATATCGCGGATTAACAATATTGTTCAAACACGGCTGAAATTTTAGAATTCTGAAACAACCAAATGGTATATACTTATAAACTGCGAAAATGATAGGATTATAGTTAACATTAAATGAAAACTGGGAAGGAGGCAGTCGTGGTCTAAAAGGATCAATACTCTGGAGTAGAAAGGATCGCCTCTATTCTCAATGGGGGGGGGGGGGCGGGGCGCAGCGGTCAAGCTGTTTGCCCCTCACCGAGGTGGACCTGGTTCAATTCCCGGTCAATGCATGTGAGATTTTGGAACCCACGTAAAAAAGAGGTCCCGTGGCCCATGATCGCATGATTAATGGTCACATAAAACGAAAAGCTTCCTTCCTCTATTCGCAATTGTTCTCACCAGAAAGTGCTGTTTCAACCTTCACACCCGGGTTAATATCCCCTACCGAACTCAGCCATTCCTCCCAGAACACAATTATGTGACAGCGAATCATGTACTTAAATAGCTTGCCACGGTGGGTGAGTGGATAGCGTGTCTGTCTACTAACCCCAAGATTGCAGGTTCACCCCTGGCCGTGGTAAGTGATTTTTGAAAGGCGGCAAAAATACGATACGCATGTCATACAATAGTGATTCAAGGAACGACGAAATTCGACATGCAAGCTACCCTCGGGGTGTCAAATTACAAAGCTTGCACCCGGCATCGAGGCCATACGATATTATTATTATTATTATTTACTTAAATCTAAAAAAAGAAGAAGAATTCAAGTTTGTTCATGCAAATGCATTATAAGAAGAAACAAAAAATAATTGCTTATTTGTTTAAACGAGAGGGTACGATCTTTAACACACATAGGCTACATGTATAAAGTAGGATACACCCTAAGCAATGCAGATAAGTCTTCGTCTACTTTGTTGCAATAACATTTTATTTACATTTCAGATGCTTAAAAAACATTTCCTAAGGAAGCACGTTCCAACCAAAAAAAAAAAGTAGCTCTACTCACAACGATCAATGGCATTGACCTATCGGTACAGGAGACAAGTTACCACGGCTGGTAATTTCATGACAATATAATGGGATTATTATCATTTTATTTCATAATTACTGGTATACAACTCCCACCTCTCCCACAGAAGCACACTGGGTCAATTTATTTTGTACTTTTATTAAGTGGATCTTCCAGGTCTACTCTTCGTTAAGTTACATTATTCGCGTCAATTGCATTTTTTTCAATCCTGACTGAATTGCATACGAAATCAAATTTGAAATATGAACAGTAGAAACACAAACAAAATTAATGTGACGAAAATGGGGTTACAATGTCCATATATACACACATATGTAGCCTATATATGTATATATTAAAAAAAACTGAAATATTGTACACAAGTAAAAGCAAGTAATTTATGTCAGTTTATATTGCAGCAATCGCCGGAATAAAAAATGCGTGACTAAATTCAATGAATGAAAATCAATCGACAGCTTCGCTTCGCACGTCAGCCGTTCAGTCTCCACCCGCAACCATGAATGAATTCCCCAGGATCTCTGTAACCCACTGCCTTCTATACTCGCCAACAAGAAATCTCCTTCCCTATTCCTACAAAGTTTTGACTGTTAAAATTCACCTTCCATATACTTGTCAAGTTTTGCGTTATTGGCCCCAGGCCAAATTGTAGTAATTAAATAATCTTAGTCAATGCCGAAAATCAATATTCTAATAAGAATTATTTCTTACATTAGCACATAAATAATGGTCCTTTGTAGGACGCAATTTTGCAGACTAGGCCTACCTAAATCAGTGGATAATTGTTCAAGGTGAGTCGAGGGGATATTTTAAGTCATCCCCGGGGCTCGCATATACAATATAGACTTATAATAAAAATAAAACTACAGAAATGACAGTGATTCGGGCTGAACGGGGTGCAATTTCATAGCGACAGAGGGCAGTCAACTCACTACAAAATTTCCGTAGTAAAATTAGAAATAACTTATTTTTAAAGCCAATTCTTCCAGGTACTACAGGTGCATGGAATTAAAAGCCACAAAGTGAGGTTCAATTATTATTCAACAGAAACACCACTCTCAACCGAAAATTTTTTGACCAATATTAATAGGCAATGAAATACTAATTACTTGCTCGTACTTACGGCGGGACAGGTTAAACAGAACCATGGCGGGGGGGGGACTTCCTTCCAGCCAATAAAAAGGGGGAGGGGCCACAAAGTTACATAACCAATATGGGAACCAACTCAAACTAAGGAGGAAATACTTACTGTCTTGTCTTCTGAGACCCATGCTTTTCGATTAAGAAGTTTCGTCTCACTTCTTCGGAATGATTTGAAAGATAGCTTTCGCTCAGTCTACACACCCTTTAAATGTCTTTTTGACTGAATGCACAGAAGAATTTCCTTTTAAAATTAAACTTTTAAAAGTCTGTACGTTTCTTTAAACGTGGGGGTGTTCAATTAAAATGTTCGTTCTACCACTACCACCAGCAGTAGCAACACGACCACCACTAACCAACCAACCACCACACTAAACCACTTCACACCACCGTCACCACCAGCAAACACCAACCACTCAGTGGAGCCCAAGATCGTGGCCGAAAAGAGCCCTGTTCCATTGGCACATTTCCCGTCCGGCGAGCTAAATATAAAAAGAAGGTAGTGAGTGTACCACTTTGGCTCCGTGTTCTATCTCTGTCTGGTCCGAGTGTGAGATGCACGATCAATACCAGTTACACCACCCGCCACCAGGCAGCAGCACTAAACGAGCACATCCCGTCCCGGAGCGGCGCCGACGTTAAACAGATCCGACGTGACGAGAAATTGTATTTCAAATTTATGAGATTCCTAAAACAGAAGTACTGTACAATTTCACCGAACAGCACATAATTGTTAAGAGCGAAATAAATTTAAAGTCGAAGTTGAAACCAATTTTCGGTTCCACCATTAATGAATTATTGTTAATTCAGTTAATACATGGTTTAAGAAAATAGTGTCGTCCACAAAATCTACTAGAAAGTAATGAGTTAAATTCCATGGTACTTTCAATATATCAATTAGTTTTACTTAATAGGTAGATGACCTCGGTGTTTCGACCCCTTAAAACCACCACTACCACAACCGGAGAGAAAATGCGTGATGTTTCTTCCGTACAATTTCAAATCCGTTTGTCAGAAATACAAAAACAAAACTCCTATTGACATACTTACTATAATCACTTGATACTGTTTTAGGAGGACTTTCCTATATATGCAGGTTTTGCAGAAATTGGGTCCTTTTGTATTATTTGAAGTAATTGAAAAAATCCTCTTTATATTAATGCAAATTTTGCAAACTAAACATGTGAAGTGCATTAACAAATTCTACAAAGAGAATATCATACGGCTGAGAAGTGCAAAGTCCATTTCATAACTTATTTATGGCTCGGAAAGTGATGAACGTAGGGATTATTTTTCGTGTAATATTCTGGTGGTAGTGACTGTTGCATTAAGGGTTGAGCTGAGGTCACCTGTTTTTTATAAATAGACATCGTTCTTTAGAAGAAGAAAAAACTTCACACTTCTCCAATAAATACAGGGAGAGTTTTATAGAATGCCAAGGTCTCAAAATTTCATCGATGGTATTAGTTCTCCTCCCCATTATTTTAATCTGCGTAAAAGAATAATTATTGGTATTTAGCCCAAGTTGGTTCTTACTTGTAGGAGCATATGAAGGAAGTTCCAAGTTCAGCAGCACCGTAAGAAATCCTCGTGTAGAACATGTCTTTAATCTCAATTTTTGCGAATTATTAAAACGAAAAGTGGTTGAAATGGAATAGGTGCACCATTCATTTAATATATTTATGAATGGTGAATTCGGAATCGAGAGAGCACTGAAGGGTACTCAACACACAAAGTGTACAACTTAATAGATTATTTTTTTCTTTTCAAGGTTAACAAAATAAGGCCTACATTTCTTTTGATGTCTCAACATTTATTTTAGTTTTATGTGCACAATTATGTTCAGTTCCCTTATGAGAAGAAGTTAATTTCGAAATGTTGAGGGGAAAAAAGGACGTAAAGAATAAAGAATATAGATAGCTTTGAAGCCATTTTCAGTGATGCCTCATTGACATCCCGAAATACTGTGACATGCGAAAAAATTACATGTGATAAACATATTTTTTTATAAGTTCCAGCAACTGTGTTGACCGACTGAAAAGTTGCAATATCAATAGAATAAAGAATTTCTGAATATGTTTTCTTTCTATTTTTATTTATTGAGAAGCATTGTACTACTCTAATTTCGACGAACTTACGCGACTTTCTCATAATTCACAGCGTTATGAACATCACATTTCATGATGAAATGGCCAACAGCTCAAATGTGAAAATTGTCTGAATATAATGTGTGTGTGCGCGTGTAAACTTAAGAAACTATACCACATTTTATTAACTACCAATAGTGTTATCAGAAATAGGATGGGTTAAGCGTTCAATGGCCCTTTCAGGTAGCCCGGTACGCACCCCGCAAAAATCTGTGGTCACCAATACACAACAAACACACTCGCGCAATATTTCCTTACGGTGGTATCACACACAGCAACCTTAGCGAATAAAACCATATGATAATGTTATCCAGTCTAACAGGACAAAATACCAGTAGCAAGACCGAGCATGCGACTAATAGATCCTAATAGATTCAAGGAATTTGTACAGTGGGACTGTATTTGAACATCAGTGATGAGCCATCAGCATAAAATGCACTAAAATTTGGTAGTATAATCCGCTAAGATACTCTATTTCTGTTTGCGGGTTCGATTCCCAGTCGAAGAAGTCACAAAGTATAAAACATTTTCTGAAAATAATATTACTAGGGTCTGGAAATTCCATCATTGAATTGGCTTATCATCAACTATTTTAAAGCATGAGTTCCGTGGGTATAGTGCAGATGATCAATGTACACCGAGCCTGAAAGCGACAAGCGAAATGCCGAAGGCTGAAGTGGATGTACAAGTAGTAACTGCGGCGATGCGATCATGGAAGAGGGTATTCCGTCCATTCCACGATCTGTCCGGCACCAATCAATTATTCTAAGAAGTAAGATTCCTTACCCCGCGAGAATTTACTGCAGTCATATTTCACTTCTTTGTTGCTGATGTCGTCGTCATTTCACGGGCTTTGAGAAATCGTGAACTTGGGTGTGAGTATGTAATTTGAGTCATAATGTGTGTTATGTGATGGCTCGAATAGTGTGTGTATTTGTAAATTGGGGATAGGATTGTGTAGGTTGTCGTACGCTGGCGTTCCCGACCGAGCTCGCCGTAAATATGCACGCGTTTGTAACGCGACCAATGATTGATTGTGCGTCGTCTGTTGTTCTATGCATCCAAAAGGTAATTGAAATACTACGGCTGGGCACGAAGTTGGTAACCACTATGTTATAGAATACCTACAAGACATAGGTCATCCCGTGGGGTTCAGCAATGTCAACCGAAGTGCAAGAAAGTAAATTTACCAGTGGTTTTCGAATGTGAAGCTGTTGATCTTCGAGATTTGACCCAAACGCAATCGAAGCCAGTACTCTCCAAGGAGAAGACGCCCTGACAGCCAGAGAATGAAGCTAGCGGGCACGCCCAGTGAGATGCTCAAAAACATTGCTGGCAAGTGTTAGGAATATGACTTGTTACCGACTATTACGTGTCTACTTTCGACGCACAAAGATTTGTAAGTAGATTCCTAAAACTTAATTCATAATGTACTAATTCTATTTCATTTCAAGCCATTTTAGCCTAATCAAGCTGAACTGCTGGAAATGCATGTACATTGTGTAACCGCTATGGGTATTACACGCGGTTCTCTTATTAGTTACTGTTCATTATTTATCAGTGGGCTACTAAAATATGCATACACTGTACGACTGGTAAGACGGGATATTTAGAGCGAAAATTCACCTCCATGTAGGAAAATGATCACTCATATTGCTTGAACAGTCCACTGTCCTCGGAAACGCATCATTTTAATGGCCATATCCATAAACTAATCATTACGGCCACCCAAGCACACAGCTAATGCTAGGCAGAGCAGCTAGGGATTTGACGGGGGTGTGGTCAATTCTTCAACTCACAAGGTGCTTGAGAAGCTGACAGGGCCGTCTTAATACTCCTTTGTGCTCTTATTCTATATTATTATTATTATTAATTTATAATAATAATAATTTTAGGGGGTTAGACTTCGTAGTCATATGGGCCAAGTGCACTTGGTGTTTGTCAAATGTGTCTGATAACCTGTGTTATTGGGGTGGCTGCATTCCTGTGAGTATTTGTAACTGATGTGAGGATTAGGCGGTTGCAGCTTTACCTTGGAGATAATCCCAACATTGGCCGGAAGTGGGAATGGGAAACCACTGCTAGAATGGCTGAGGTGAGAATCGAACCCAACTCTTCTCAGTTTCGCCTCACGAGGCTAAGTGTAACCTGTTCCAGCTTCCAGCACTCAGACCAGAAATAAGTTTCTTGACAGAGCCGGGAATCAAACCCATACTCAGGAGTGTCAGCCAAGAATGATAGCCACTACACTACGAGGTGGTGGTCGACAACTCATTTGAAAACCAACAGGCTGCGGATATACGGCGCTGGATTTTGAGCACCTGAGCTGTAAGGGAAACTCAACCACATTATTAATGGTAAGTGTCGTCCGATGAACTCCCTGTACTTGTGCGGGAGGCGCTGTCTGACCAGAATGTGTAATCCATACGGCGTCAACGATCGAGTCATACCATGATTCACCTGCTCGGGGGGTGGAGGGTTATTGAGCATGCGCTACCTCCACGAACCACCCAAGGGAAATTATGCACAACACGATACATAGTTCACTAACCTAACCATTGAAGTTCCTCAAGATTGGCTTTGTATCTACTAGGAATTGTACTTCCTAAATTATTGAAGAATTGGGACAAAATTTGCATAATTTTTAATTTGACTCAATTCGTTAAGCACACTCCAAAATACAGTAACGCAGGGAAGCATCACCGACGACGGAAATTGGAAAGCTTTCACCCTTACGGGCGTGGAACAGTCCATGGTTAATTTCCGGTAAATAACCCAGTTTTGGTCAGTCCACCCTCACTCCCCGCAACCACTTTTCCACATGTACAGCAACAAGATCGTTCACAAGTGAGCACGATTATTTTTTCATTAGTGATATGAAAAGAGACTTTCCCCTTCTTTAATATCAAGAAAAGTAGAGGGAAAAAAACACTTATTTGTTAATGTAAATCTCCTTTAGCATACTGACATTCCTGACTTCCGGCATTTAAACACCCTTAAATGCAATCGGACTGAGTCGAGGTCGAATCTATTAACTAGAGGTTTAAAAGCCAGTGGTATACTCGTTGTCTAATGGGCATTCTCTATCCTGGGGAAGATAACATGCTCTTGTTAGCGGAAAGTATCGAATATGAAATAAGGAGATACATTCCCCAACATTCTCAAAACTTTTCATGTGGAAAGGCGATCAAGCCAAATATCACAAGAAATAGTGGAGGTTGTGGATTAAAATAACCCAGCTGCGAAGTGTTTAGAAATGCGTACACTAAGTTATAGCTAGAATTGGGTTGTAATAAAACCAACTGCAAATATACGCATCGTTTAGGTAAAAGGTCTTATCTCTTTCGTAAGTTAGCAAGTGGGAGAATAATGCATGCATAGCAGCACAGAACAAGTTCAGTGTTTTATTATGAGAGCTTGGCGCACTGCAGTAAAGCGAACAAACCGGGACGGCATAAAAGCATTTATCATAAAGTAGGAAGGCTCCAAATAGAGAAAGTGTCCACGGACTTCTTGGACCCATACCCTTAATGTGCCTTGCACTTAATGCGCCAGCATCACTCATGATGAATTAATACACAGTGTTGGACACTAGTTCGACACTTCTGAATCTGTTTTAACCTTGAAGAATACGGGGCTCATGAATCACATGTAACGTTGCACCATTATCAAGCCAAGGACACAGCCTTGCATACATGAGAGGTTACTTGCACGAGAAATGCAGTAATATTAAACTGGATAGTTTGACGGGCATGGAGGAATTATTTCAAAATACACAGCATTCGGCTAAGGACTTCTGTACTAGTGGAAGAACAAAGTAATCATTATTTCAGTTTACAATATGATACGGAAACGCCACTTGGCATCTCCTAAAAGGACTCTTAATAATCCTGCGGAACAGGAAGAAAGCGAACAAGTAAAATACAACTTTTTAGTGGAGACAAATGACTTGTTTCTGTACAACTGCTAGTTTCTTAATACTATGCACATCTGTACACATATTGTAAAGTATGTCCTAATCCCTGTCACCCTAGAATTGTTTCAGGCTACCTCTGAAGTTGGAAACTTACTTTGTTGTTTAGTCTACCTCGTGGTGAAGTGGTTAGAATTCTATCAGCCGTCACCGCGTAGGTCCAGGTTCAATTCCGGGCTTTGTCAAGAATTTTAATTCTGATGTGGGGGCTGGAACGGGATGTACTCAGCCTTGTAAACTGGTGGTGGCGGCTTCAAGCTTCGCAATTACATTTCTGAAGACTTTTCTAAATATGTTATTTCTTTCTCTACTTATTTTCTGTACATAGCTTCTGAGAAGAACTCGCTAGGCATGCGTAATTTGTTTCTCTTGTATTGAATTTGTACCGTGTATGCCTACATTCTAATAATCATTTTCTAAATTCTAAATCATTCCTCAATCAGTACGGTAAATTCTTATGTGTAGACCGGGGGCGTGGTGGCGGAGCAGTCAAGCTGTTTTACCCCTCACCAAAGCGGACCGGGTTCTATTCCCAGTCAATGCATGTGAGATTTGCGAAGTGAAATGCTCAGTCCTGTGGTTCAAATTTCACGCAAAAAGGAGGTCCCGTGGCTCATGATCGCGAGAATAATGGTCACCTTTTTGCTTTTTCTTATGTGTAGTGAACAATATTTCTGAACACGAATCGGGTAAGTCCGCCACAAGATGGGTTAGACTCTCACCTTAACCATCCTAGACGTGGTTTTCAGTGGTTTCCCCAATTCCATTCCAGGCAAATACCAGTATGGTACATAGAGTAGCACACGGCCACCTCCTACCCAAATATTAGTACCGCCTTCGCAATGATACAGGTATCAAATGAGACTACACAAAATACCTCCACTCACAAAGTTAGTTTGTATTTGTTGTTTTAAGGGGCGGAACAGTGATGTCGTCTAGTAATACAGATATATTGATTATTTAAAATATAGAGGTGGACTCTTAAGTATGAAAGAGCTTAAAACAAACAAACAAACAAAACTAATACATATAATAAACAGAAATATACGGAAAACAAAACCCAGAAATAGTTCTTTGAGTAAGTACGCAATATACCGTAATTTAGATTGCTGACCCACGGCTTCGGTGGCGTAGTCTGTAGCATGCTGAGCTTCTATACCCAAGATCGTGGGTTCAAACCCGGCCGAAGTCATCGGATTTTTTAAGAGCGTTAAAATCCTTCAGTATGCCTTCCTTCAGAAGGGAAGTAAAGCCGGCGGTCCCATGTCATAGATTAATTGCATGTAAAAAAACCTTCCCCTAATTAAATTTTTTGTGAAGCTAAATTTGCAGGTTAATTTCGTTGAAACGCTCAATCTAAGTTCCAACGTTCACCATTAGGTGTCAGCGACATCTGGAACTACTTGAAACTGTCCGCACTGAAGCAGCTACAGCCTCTGGCGAAAAAAAAAAAAAAAAAAAAACAACACACACCCACACCCACACACACGCACACCCCCACACACACGCGCACACACACACACACACACACACCCTCGCCAGGTGCACGGGGGCTACATGATTACGATGTCGCACAAACATTCTGGCGCATTCTGGTGGCCAGCCATCGTCACTACATATCAGTTGCAATTAATTTCAATTAAAGCGGAATGTCACCGAGAAACACGAGGTTTTTATTTTTCATGGAAACGTAAAAAACGTCCCATATCCTCTCACCTTTTCAATTTTAGTTATTATTTGTTTTGCACGTACTTCCTTTATAAGAAATAAATTTGGCAAAAAAAATTGGTTTACTTTCTCTTTAGTGCTGAAAGTTTAAATTCGCCCTCCTGAAATATTTACAGAATGTGATTTACCCCGTTTTTTTCGTGGAGTCTTCACTTTTAATAATTGTATTAATGCAGCCAATGGCCATGTACTTTTCTTTTCAGGACGGGTCAGGGAAGGGATATTGGAAGGAAATCGGCCGTGGACCTATTGAAAGGGAGAGAGAGAGAGACCGAGAGAGATATAGACAGGCAAAGAAAGGAGGAACATGTTCGTTGCATTACTATTATTATTATATTTGATTCAATTGTGCTCAGGCATATGGTATGACGAGGGTGCTCACGGTCTCAAAAAGGTTAAGACGCCCGACCTAAATGAATCGGCAACAACTCTTCGTTGTTGGAATTCCCAACAAATCAGCCGATTGACTTTAATAACGGTGCCGTCAGCTGTATTAACAAAAAGAGGGGGGTAAAAATAAAAGCTGAAAATATGTGAATACAGCACCAAAATAGCAATGGAACCGTCTCAAGTCATGTAACTAATACGTGGTACAAATAATGTGGGTAACTACTATCTTGCGGCGATCCTGTTCGTATCTAGCAATGGACTGATTTCCTACGCCGAGATTCGTACGTTGTATTCACTATGAGTTGTTAAATTATTCGTCAAAAATCTACTGTATACAACAATCCCCTCCCCCGAAAACACACACACGGGTTCAAAAGGACAACGCAACCAGCTGAAGTCTCTAGAAGGTCACAGCCGAGAGATCGATTACGTGGGTGGCGGCTTGAGACTCTGCAAATGAAAGTCACCTTCTCCAACCCCGAGTGTCCTTCAGACGAGCAGCTGTCAACAAGAATACAGCGAGGCAAAGCTTTCCCTGCATCGACTGGGAGGATAGCTCGTCTCATCATTCTCGTCATAAAATCCCGTCCGCTCTAGTTCAATGCGTTGGATTCCAGATAGCCAATGAGGGCCAGTAAACTACCGACATGACATGTACAATTCATTTCTTCATAGAAAATTAAGAATTGAAATGAGTGGTTTCTAGTTCAATTTTCAAATACGACATTTTAATTGTAAATTCAAATTCTTCAGTCAGAAAGCTTACTTCGTTTTTTTTAGAATCATCAGTAGTTTGTGACTTGCAACATAATGCCTACTATAACCAGACTATGTGTCCCCCAACAGGCGCCCGGCGAGTCACATCCGAGGAATTTTGGATGGCCCGTCAAAGATTGATGATGAAGATGATAATTGTTGTTTTAAGGGGCCTAACATCTAGGTTATCAGACCGTGTCAAAGATTGCCAAGCTTTCAATGACAAGGATAAACAGGACATGAAACAAATCGGTCTTGGAGGGCTATGTCTCAAAACATCAAATGTCTGTCTAAATATGGGAGGCTTTACAAAGAGTACACCCGTTCCTCTATTCATACGACTGGACGGGGTAAGGATGCTTAACATGCATCTGTAGAATTAGTTCAGCTTCTTTTACCTGAACTTTAAGTAGCCTAATTTCTGCAATATCATATATACTATTTCAGTACCATAAATCCTTTTTGGCGGGCACAAGTAACCGATCGTAACAAATGAGCATTCAAAAAGAAGAATTGCCAGGAGCAGTGACTAATTTCACACTGGTTTTACAAATATCGACAATTTGTTAAGATTGTAAACAAATAAACATGACGATAGCTCCTGCCAGAACGGTGTCGCGACGAGCCCGCATAACAGGAAAGCCGGGCACACAGCCATCGCCTGTCAGAACTGGGTCGCATCGAGCCTTGAGTAGCAGACAAAATTATTCAGAATCATCTGAAATTCAGTAAAATGTTTGTTTGGGGGCTTTTTATCCGAAAATACAGTAAGTGTTTAAAAACCCCAGTATTTACATTATTTGTTTTAAATCTTCTCGAGATTGCAGTTTTGTGCTTTCTTTGAGCGTGGGTTCAAATCCCACCTCGGCCGTCCCAAAAATGGTTTTCGTGATTTCCTGTTTTCAGCACCAGGCAAATGCTGGGCCAGTTCCTTTCAGAAGGTCCACGGCTATCCTGGTTATCCCAAATTCGGGAGTCGGTGATCAGGGACTGGTGCACAATTGAGCGAGCACCTTTTACCCTCTTTGTTGAGATGTTAGTTTGGATTTTAATGTTCTTATTAGTGTTTTATTATCTCGCTTGGTCCTTTGTACATGGACCAGGAGGGAGGGGGGGGTTGTTTTTGTTTGCTGATTTACTGAATTTCTTAGAAATTCGTTTGAGCCGATTTCTTTTCAAAATCCTTCCCTGGTCCGTCCAGAAAATAAAATAAAAGGTCATTGGTTGCATTAATAAAATTATTGCATTTCTGTTGCAAGCCTGTATGTGAAAATAAGACACCGTTCAGGATACCGAGCGACACCACCACACACCTGTTCTGAATGCTGAACATTCAGCTAGTTCGACCAGACGCAACGTTACGTGAGCCAAGTAGTGCTTGGCAAGTCCGCTAGGTGGTGAGAGTCCTCGCTGCTAGTCGCATATCACGTGCTGGACACCTACGCATTCAAACGAGTCGTGCCCCACCCAAACCATCTCCGAATCTATCCGCGAAATGTCACGAATTCGAACAAGTTCAGCCAAACTCGTGATTATACCTGGGAGAATGACGGTCGCTACACCACTGTAGCAAAATTATAAATGTGTAGGGAGATAAATCTTCATTTGTAGACTTCTACGGTAGGTGTTGTTACTTTTTAAAAGAAGTAATAACGACCACCGGTAAATTACTCTACACTCATGGCAGGCGCGGATCTAGAGTTTGGTTTTTGGGGGGGGGGGGGTCAGCGAATCGATCTAGAGTTTGGCTTGGGGGGGGGGGGGGGAGGGCGGTGGGGGGGGGTCAGAGAATCGAAATTGTTAAGAAAAATGGTATCACTAAAAACGCAATCACAAAATAACCAAACGTACAAAACCAGACCAATTTTTTTGCAAGCTTCATGGATAGAAATTTGATGCGTTTAGCGCACCAAAAATATTCGTACACATTGCAACGGCGTGTTTTGCGACTTTTACATCGAGCTTCGAGAAAAGGATCAAGGTACGTAACAGTTTCGGCAAGTCGAGTTGGTACCGAAAAAGGGAGAAAGTCACAGCTTAAATTGCCAACCAAGCTTGCAGTTTGGACGTCGGCAAAAATTTTTGGTGCGAAAAAAGCCCCAGTTTCCTATCCGTGCATTGCTGCACATTCATCGTGACATCACTATAAACATCGATTCAGTAATCACAAGGTTTGCTAAACAAAATAGACGAGTTGATTTTGTTGTATAACTAATAGTTTTTATACAAGAGGTTAGAAGTTGTAAATATGTACAGTTGTAACAGAACATAATAATTCCAATAAAGATAATTCAGTATTGAATAAAATGAAAAAATCTGTTTTTCAGTTAAAATTCGTTAAGTTTTATTTGTCTGGTAATTGTGTTTTCGTTTTTTGAGTTTGCAAAACAATTTGGTCTCCGTTTGGGGGGGGGGGGGGTGTCATGACCCCGTGACCCCCCCCCCCCCCCCCCCCCTTGAATCCGCACCTGACTCATGGGACACTCAATTGAAGCCGAGGGGTCGTAAGACACGTTTTACTGCCGCACTGGATAGCTGAGGTCTCGGGTATCGGAAGTTTGAATCCCCGCGCTGACAGCTGTCATCCATAGGATCTTTCTTCTCTCTCACTCCAGAAAAATGCCAAAATTGTACCTTTCTTAAGTTCCTGGCCCATAATGTTACTTACACTATTACAATTACTGAGATAAGATATATTATCAAATTCCATACGCAGTGAATGGATGACCAAGTTAGTCCTAAGCCTTAAATGAACCAACAACAACGGACTTGGATCGAGACCCTAATATCCTTCATGTGCTTTACACGTACTTGGTCACATCGTGTCAGTTTTCAGCACAAAGGTCAGCTTTCCTTTAAATCTCGTTTTTTTTTCGTGTGGCCTCCTGCGAGGCCGAGTGCAGGTCTTTCTAAGTGACGCCCGTGGGCGACCTGCGCGTCGGGATGAGAGATGGAATTGATGAAGGCGAATGAAACTGGGCAAGGATGTGGAAGGAAGCGGCCGTGGCCTGTCAGTAGGTACCGTCCCAGCATTTGCCTGGTGTTGAAAATGGGAAACCACGGAAAACCATTTCAAGGACGGCCGACGGTGGGGCTCGAACCCACGCGTCTACCGAGTCAGCAGAGAGCTTGGCCCCATGACCTAACGCTGCGCTTTGGCGCGCGTAGCCACTACTGTCGGTATTAAAAGACGTAATTTAAAATATTCGAGGTCATTTTTCAGTGTTGCCTGTATAACAGAATTGCTCTTCAGTCGTCAACACAATAGTGCCCTAATATAATAGATAGGGCTGAATGTGACGAACAGATTTACCACCTTATTATCTGAAAGGAATGTGTTAATGTATATGGATGACATATTTCGCTAGGCCATCATCAGATCCAAATATACAGTAGCCTACATGACAAAATAAATCTACAAAACATTACCAAACTCACAATGCCACGCACAAACGGTTGCTGCCCTCCAAAAGCCCGGCAAAATCTTAAAAACTGCGGCTACTACTGCTGATGTATAATATGCTAAAGCATTAAGCCCAATATATTTGGGCACTCGTGTTGACCGACAAAAGAGACATTTTGTTGATTAAAAGAAATTATTTAGGGGCTTTGCGACATCGTGGTCATATAACCTCGTGCACTTGGGTGTGTGCGTGAGGGTGGAATTTTGTCTGCGTTATTGTGGTGTCTGTATTAGTGTGTATTTGTAATTCAGATGAGGATGGGAAGGAGGCAACCGTGGCCTTAATTAGGGAACCATCCCAGCATTCACCTGGAGTAGAAGTGGGGAAGCCATGGAAAACCACTTCAAGGATGACTGAGGTGGGAATCGAACCTGCCACTTCTCAGTTTTGCCTCACGAGGCTGAGTGTATTCCGTTCCAGTCATCAGACCAGAATTAAATTTATTGGCAGAGCAGAGAACCGAACCCGGGCCTTCGCGGTGACAACCAAGATTGCTAGCAACTACGCAATGAGGCGGACTTGAATAAAAGACCCAACGTTGAGCACGGAATTTTGCTCTACTAGGCGGATATATGAATGTGGTGGTGGTGTGAGGCAGAACATTGAGGCCATCTGCCCCTATAACTACAGAAGCTGTTCAGCTAGACCAGTAATATCTGACAAAAATATAGCTTGGAGCCAACTCAACAAATGAGCAGTAATGAGGCACAGCACGCGAAGGTTCTATCTCCCGCTGTAACGGGCATGAAACTAGAACACACGAGGAGAATGTCAGAGACCCTATTACCCGTTGTTGTCGGGTTCATACCAATGGGTAATCTACACGTTTCGACCCTTAAAACAACAATTTGTCCACCAGTCACGTTTTTCAAACGTCCATATATCACATCCGTAATATTTAAACAAGTCTTTGATATATTTAATGAAGTAATTGTCTTTTATCTACTTAGAATGTTTTACCTTTGATGTAGTGGCAACCTGTAGGGAGAGGAGGAAGTGTCATTCCGTACCCTATTTTACAGAATACAATGTAGTTACTCTGTTCTACCCAAACATTAGCTTGAATTGCATTCGGCCTCTCCTCCGCAGCTAACCAACAGAGAAGAAAAGGGTGGATCTCAAGTTAGAGCTGCTCTCATTTCTTTTTTTATATGTCCGGAGGCTCTACCTGGAGGATGAGAAAGGTGCAATACCCCAAGGAACATAAAAACATAAAAACCCTGCATCTGTCAGTCTCTCCAGCTGCGTCTCGCGACACACCCTTCTAACTTTCCTCTACCCAACTTTAAATTACTTCTGAAGCCCGCACCCTTTTGCACTTTACGCCTTCCCAATTCGTCATTATCAGGACGTGTCCGGTGGGAGGATATCTGCCCACATCTGAAATCCCAAATAGTATCACCGCTTGGCTGCGGAGATAATTCAAAAAAGGTTAGACGACATGAACCTAAGTTTCAGGAGTCCAGACTATTCTGGGTGTTTGTGGAATGTGTGTGATAACCTGAGTTATTGTGATGGCTGTGCTAGTGTTTGTAAATTGGGTATAGGATTGGGAAGGAGGCAGACGTGGCCTAAGTTAGGAATCATCCCAGCATTTGCCTGGGGCAGAAGTGTGGGGGGAAAAACAACGGAAAACCACTTCCAGGATGGAACACGTAGTTAGTTATTGATGTATTTAAGGGGTAGAACAGCGAGATCACCTGCCCCAGTCAACACGTAATTAACCTACGCCCAATTATATTAGGAGGAAATAGAGGGTGTTTTTTGCTGCAGAGGGGCCAGCGGCCAGCTACCAGGCGTACGCACGCCTACCGCCAGCCAACCGAACTCTGTCCGCAGATTCAGCGGACGGAGAAACCGTAACAGTACATTAATAAATGGTAAATTCACCAGCAAATCATGATTAAGGAACTTCCCTTTTCACAGAAGATGCTGAAAATGTTCTCCTTCAGCTGACAGACAGGCGTTGTATCGTGTAAATAAATTAACGTTTACACGTTGTAATTCTCCTTCCGTAATGAGGGATATCTACAGCCGTATATTGTTCTCCAGCTCCTATAGGGTAGGGGGATTAGAATTTACCATCAATTAATGTACTCTGGAACGGTTTGTACCTCCGCACAATCTGCGGATCAAGTTCGGTTGGCTGGCGGAAGGCGTGAGCGCGCCTTTTAGCTGGACGGCGGACGCTACACCCCAGCAAAAAAAAAAAATCCTGTGTAAGGTTGCCTATTTCCATTATGTTCTATCTATAGGAGCTATATTTGCCTTTATACCTGAAATGAATGTGCATGTGATTACTTGCACATGTAATATGAAAGGTTATCAGAAATTCAACACACACCCAAGTACACGGGGCTGTTGACCAATATGTCATAACCCCTAAATTAGATTAACAACATCTTTTGTTTATATTTCAGTGTCATTTTTCTTAGTGTTAGGCGTTCATTAATTTCAAATTGTGATGTCTTGAACGTCAGTTGCGATCTTAAGTATTCTGCTATGAAACTCTCCCTACATCGCTCAATATTTAGACCGACTTTGTTGTATTGAAGTAGATTCATGGTATCTGATACATAAGCTGGAAGGGTAACACGAATTATTGCTGGGACTAATAGATGGGAACAATGACAGGACGATGCTCGTAGTGGAAAGAGAAAAGCCAAGTGAGAAATGAACACGCTATATGAAGCTGTTCGTATACGTCGACTCATGGTGGGGTCATGTGAAGACAATGGGGGAGTAAAGATTACGTAGCAGGCTAATTAGTTCGGCTGTCGAGTTTAGGGAAACAGAAGTAGACCTAGGATGACTATTCAGTGTCGAAACATTTCAAAGTGAGAGATGTAGAAGCACAGGAGGCCGCAGTACCAACTTCTAATACAGGATCTTGGAGGAGACTTGTTCGCATACAGAGGCTTGCAGACTAGACTGGACTCGGAAAGTCAAAACGGTCTCTAATGAACATGTTATAATCTTAACATACAGGATAAGTCTTGTGGACAGGGTCACTAGAAATTTAAACTTTGAAGATTTGGGATTGACGTGATTGTTCATTTCCGGGCCTTGGGGCATTTTTGTCATCAGTCCAGAGTGCCTGTGTTTCTATGGTGATTGGCAGAGCGTATAACTAATTATAGTCAGAGATTAATAAAAGGTCGTACAATGTACATAGATTATTCAATTTCCTTGCTCCACCGAGCAAATTACTCTCTGGTGCAGTACTCTGTGAGGAATACTTGGTCTTTTCCCGCACACCTTGATGTGGTTACGATCACAATGCATGTTGCATAGTTCACAAACACACTGTTCTCCTGGGTCATGGTCCTTCATAGAATATAACATGACAAAATTATTGGAGAATAGGAGTTGTGCCCTGGTGACAAATTACATTTAATTCATCAAATGAAAACATCTCAAAAGACTCACAGTTCCAGAAAATATAAAAACAAAGCCATCAAACGCACACACTTTTATCCATTCACTCACGATCTCTCCTCCTTTCTTGCCAGTGTCTTGCCTAACCAACAACTGTGTTATTTTAGTGATAAATACCTCGTCTGATATTTCTTTCACGTTATGGCGTTTACATACTCGTTTCCCCGCCTAACGTAATTGGGCACAATGTGTGTTCACCGACTGAAAAGCTTTGTATAATAGAACTAGGCAAGAGTGAAAAATGACTTCTTTACTTAAATATCTATCGGGAGAGGACTAAAAATCTCCCCTGAATGTTGTTTAGTTCTAACCGGCAATGCCGGAAGTTGCCACTACAGTACACTACTACACGATAAGATGGGAGACAGATTGACGCCGCACACACTATACCAACATGATTCAAATCGATGCGGCCATGGCTCATTCTGAGAAATAATGGCAGGTCAACATTTGAACATCCATTATACAGGGTTTGGAAAGAAACAACCTACGATGGTGAAATAACGCAACATTACATAGAGAATGCAAATAACAAAGAGTTATAATTATAGCAAACATAATCCCATTTTGGCATGCAGGGTATATGAACGAAACATCTCTTTGACGGCAACTCTTCGGCGTTGAAGGCATGAACTGAGACGAGTTATCTAGCATTGAGAGGCTACAAGCGATGGTGACGGTTGGCTTTTAAAGGGCGGTCAATCGAGGTTAAATCATATCAAGTTGCAATACGAATTTATTTTCTTGTTTAGATCTAATGGAATGATAATAAAAACAAGTAGTTCCGTGAAGAACTAAATAACTTATTTACAATATCCTACTTATGTTAATTGCCTCGATCAACATAGAAAGTTTCTGTTTGATTGCTGTAATGTACTATTAGGAGACTATTAATGCGTAGGTTCATTATTTAAGCGTTGACTTACGGTATATCGCATGATTAGGACATAAGAAATAAAACTTAATTTTAAAATTTTGCACAGCCGCCATCTTGAGGTTATGTAAACAATTGAACTTAATTAGATGGCAGTGCATGATTCACTGCGCACTGCGAAAACTCCATTTAAATGTATCAACTTCGCTTGGCCGCCATGTTCCCTTTGTACTTAACAGATTTAGAGATTCACATAGGTGAATTGGTGAGATGTAATAAAATTTGAAGGGCACGGTCGGGGTCGGACAGAATAGTAATATGACCTTACCGGTTTAATTGAAATCGCTCCAGCCGTTTAGATTTTTTATTAGGGGGCACGCACACGCCGACAAAAGGTGATAATCACAATACTATCCAGTCGTTTTCATTCAAGGGTTCGGACATCGTGGTCATTTTTTATACACATATAGGAGTGAGAGAGAGAATAATTTGTCTGATAACCTGCAGGCCTACTAGTGTGGGGTGTGTATTATCCGGTTCTAACTTTGATAACGGGGCAGTAGTCGTGTGTCCAGTGGCCTGAAAGGTCACACAACTAGGTTACTGAAAATTAATCATAATTAATAATCGACAAAAATCATATCGAAACTGAAATTATAAAATAAAATAAAATTTGCAGAGAACTGGGGACCTAAAAGTAATAATACATAGTTATTGTTGTTGTTGTTGTTGTTGTTGTTGTTAAGGGCGGAACTACGAGGTCATTTGCCCCTCAAAAGTAATAATGATGTAGAATATAGACTAATAATGATGTTATTGGTTTTACGTCCCCGTTAACTTCCGAGGCTTTTGGAGACGCCGCGCCAACGTGTCGGAATTTTGCCCCGAAGGGGATTCTTAAAGTGCCAGTAAATCGACTGACACAGCTACCTCGCATTTGCGCACCCTCAAATGCTGACTGACTGCCCCGGGATTCGATCCCGCTATCTTGAGCTCAGCAGGAGAGAACGTTATCGCTGAGCCACGCAGCCAGTCTAGAATATAAACTAAGATCCAATATTTGAAAATCAAAAAGTTACCTGGTATAATGAATACAATAATAACAGACTAACTTAAAGTTACAAATCAGGCGGGTTCAATGGCGTAGTTGGTAGCATGCTGAGCTTCTATGCCCAAGGTCGCGGGTTCAAACCCGGCCGAAGTCATCGGATTTTTAAGAGCGTTAAAATCCCTCAGTATGCCTTCCTTCGGAGGGGAAGTAAAGCCGCCGATCCCATGTCATAGATTTATGGCATGCAAAAGAACCTTCCACTAATTACACTTGTGTGAAGCTAAATTATAGGTTAGATATGACTAACGCTCTTAGGTTCCAACGTTCGTCGCCAGGAGCCAACTAGTAACTAAGTTCAGAACTAGTTCTTGACAGTGTCGTACTACTTGAAAATTTAATGTCTGCAGTCCTCCTTGAATTAAAACAGATAACACACACTAATACAGCCATCACAATGAACACAAGTTATCCAACAGATTCTACACACACCCAAAGTACACGGGGCTACGTGACCACGTTGTCGCAGTCCCTAAACTGAGACACAACCAACTAACCAACCAACGTTACAAATCCAAACCAATATGGTTCATGGAAATTGAAAAAGATATGAAAAAACGCTGGTATTAAAACAGATACAATACAAAACAGAACACTTTTTAGATAAGTAATTCAAAAGGTAGAATTTTAGGAGAGTACGGAACTAACAACCAGAAGAAAGTGGACTCAAGATCAAAAAGAATACCACTTTCGAAGAATGAAGGAAATTCGGAAACAAAGAAAATCAAATACAAAGAAAAGTAGCCAAAGTCAATTATTTATCGTACCCTTCAAATGAGTTATTCGAAAGAAGAAACTAAAATAAAAACCTTTCAGCTAGGAAAATTACACTTTCAATAACGCATCCTCTCTCATAATACGGACGACTGCATCTACTGTCGCCAGGTCATGGGCTAATATGAGATTGAGCGTACCTTGCAAGCCAAGGTTTCTTCATCAGAGAAGAGGTTCAAGTAACTCAACCTCAAATGCTACGTCTGCAGTGCTTTACTTACACTGATTATGTAATTTTACTGTGGGAAAAATATTAAATTGGGCATTTGCTTTCGCCGGATCCTGCATGAACTGGTAAACCACTTCTCAAATGGCACAGGGGAGCCCAAACTACGGACCGCGAACCCTTATGACATTCAATTATGACACCCGTGGTTCGATCCGATCCAGTCAATGCAAGAGGGATTGTGGAATTGGAAAGGCATGTTCTTGTGGCTCGGATTCCACATCTAACAATAGATTCCATGGGTAATGATAATGAGGTCGCAATATTTGTATTCGAAGAACAACAAACTATTTAGTTCAGATATATTGTATCAGAGTCCGTAAAAATGAGAACAGTGTGATTAACACAATGAATACGCTTACACAATATTACAGCCAGCAATCAAAAAATGAATCAAGAACCTACACTTCACCATATTAACAGCTGCTGCCAATATTTCGGTATTCAGTATACGGAAGTTAATGGTCACTGCTTCTTGGTTAATGGAAACTAAACTGGACTTTAGATCCCGGGTTCCTTTTCCGATCGGGTTATGAGATTTTAACTTTGTATCTCTTCGGGGACCAGAGGTTTGCGACATCATCATTAATGTATTTCACATCACAAAGTGTAGGTCACCTACGATATCATCTCGAAAGACGCCATTATAACCACGATGCCCCGAGCTTTTAAATAAAACAACTCGTTAGATACCCCTTTATCAACGACTTTCTTTCTGTATGTTCGATAGTGCTCGAGGACGAAATCTGAAAGGTAATGCTACAAGTTATTAGCATGAGTCTCCAAATGAGCGATCATTTACAGGTAAAGAGACTCGCGAGTTATAGCGGGTGGGACACTCTTGCCACCACTGAACACGAAGCGGACATCACAATCATGTCCTTATTCCAAACACAGTGCGGAGATAGATTGCCCTATTACCATTGCCTTCAATTTGTATGAGGGACAATGATAAATGCCATTAACCTTGAGGAAGACTGTTCCTAAGGTCGTGTCGCAGTGCATCATGACATCCGAGAGAATCGGGAATGACCAACATGTCTGATCACATTCGACCCAGAGATTGCTGCTACAGATTCCAATGTAAGCAAGTACCATTAGCGATCTACAGGGAATGTCTCATTTTTTCATTTTTCCAAGGACTTCTTCGTTTTCTTCGGTGACGGGATATGACCTAGAACAGGTCTTCTCAATTAATTTTCCCGAGAACCACAGATTAATTTTACGAATATTTAAGGTATTCGGGGGACCGGAAGTGAAAATAAGAACGCAGAATTTAGATCAAACATCTAACCAAATTCGCAATAGCAAAGTACAACTGCGATATGTTCAAAGAACCTTGAAAAATATTTTACTAAATTGAACATCATGCCTGGCAACCAGCCTGACAAGAATTTCAGTGTGAAAAGAGAATCGAATCGTTCCATCAGTAGTATAGAAGCGTCATAACGTTGCAAAAATGTTTGATGGGGGATTCAAACCTTTGCTTCTCCATAAAATGCATATATTAACCATTATGAAGACGGTATTCAATATTACCCGTGTTGACTGATATCCATTTTCTTTTTGTTTTTTGTTAAGATAGTTTCGAAGATTTTTTTTCACGCTGACGAAGCTATCATAGATATAACGAAACCTGTACGTGTTAATTTAATAATTAAACTACTTTCTAGTGTTTGACAAGGCGGCTTGTATAATTTGAGATTTGCTTCTCCAGTTAGTTACTTGGCAATCCAGTGGTTATCCACATGTCCTACACCTCAGGTTTGAATAATCTTGTATTAAGAGTATGTTACTCCTCCAGTTTGTTGTCCAAACGCTCACAGTATATCGTAGTTTCAAGCGTTAATTTCATGATTTGAGACACCCAGCCAGTTAAACGTATAACATAAGTTATCTCTTGGTTGGTTGGTTCCTCAGTTTAGTGGCTGCGACAACGCGGTCATGCAGCCCCGAGTACTTTGTGTGCAGAATCTGTCTGATAACCTGTGTCAGTTGTGATGGCTGTATTCGAGTGTGTTATGTGTAATTCAGGTAAGGACTGCAGACGATCAATGTCAAGTAATTCCTACTTTTGCAATCAAATGCTACCATCAATGACACATAGCTGTGAACTTGGCTACTAGATGACACCACAACCTGCATCCGGCGACGAACGTTGGAACGTTAATGGAGCGCTAATCAAATCTAACCTACAAATTTACCTTCACACAATTGTAGTTAGTGGAAGGTTCTTTTACTGCCATAAATCTATTACATGGGCCCGCCGGCTTTACTTCCCCTCCGAAGGAAGGCATACTGAGGGATTTTTAACGCTCTTAATAAAATCAGACGACTTCCGCCAGGTTTGAACCCGCGATCTTGGGAATTAAGTTATATCTAGTTAGTATAAAACTAAGTCCCCGATTCTTGGATGTAACGGGTAATCTCGAGAACCACTAGATATATTTTGATGCGATTTTCACCATTCTGTAAACTAAAAAGGATTTCTCGAGGAAGGTTTCTGTAGAATGACCAAAGGAAGCCGAACAGTAACGATTTCAGTGAATAAGTCTAAGAAAAACCTGCCGTCCGTGAACCTTTTAAGCTTCCACTGGGTAAACCGTTTAAGATATTTACATACCATGAGTAAGAATTGTTCAGCATGAAACGTTCTACAGAATAGTCCACGACAGAATATCTATCTTTAAAACGTGTTTTTACGTTTTCATTTTTTCCGACAACCTCCAATCAGTGCAAATTTAAATTAGTAGCTTCGGAGCGAGCCTATCACCTCAGCTTCGGCCAGCATTAAACTGTAGTCATGTCGAGTTAAAGATTTCAGAGAAGAGTCTCGCTGTTCACCTTGGCCTTTCTGAATTGCTTCTGGGACCTGCCGTCCGTGCGCCTTTTACGTTTACACTGGGTAAACCGTTAAAGATGCCGGGCGAAGCCGGGGACAGGTTGCTAGTAAATAATATGTCACGCAGGCAATCGACACTGATGGAAAGTCATGAATTTCGTTATCTATTTAAGGACGTTGTGTTATCTTCTGCCTACTGTACTACACATTAAATTCCAAGATTTATTATCCAACACTTGATACAGATCGTTATGTAAGATGGGGATAGTTCAAGAGTCACGTACTGGTTAGAACCTTGGACTTCCTGAACGAGATCTTCACGCTCCAACAACGTGACGTCACCACCCATCTGAGATTGCCAGTCATGATAGAAACCACGTGCAATAGCTGACCGTGACTCAGCTGCCAGGTGAATCACGTCTCACTCAGTATATACACGCATTCGAACCCCTCACCCATATTTCCGCAATATGCATGGAAGGGTGAATAAATGAATGCCCTCAGAATTCCACGTACTGTATAATAGATCATTATTTCCAGAGCATTCATATTTTATTACTTCGTTTGTACATTATGACCTTTCCAAGTTCTTAAGTTTACGACCTTCTAACGATTCAATCTATATCCGATGTGCATCAAGAGAAAATACACAGTGAGTAACTTTGCTATTGCCGGAATTTTATCATCAAACTTATCTTTTTGGGTCAGATGAACGGATTTCCAAATTATTCGCACTGGCAATTCTGCCCGGTTATGTTCTGATTAAGAAATTGAATAAGCAGAACGACATTACGAAAAATAGCTAATTCAATGCAGCCTTAATCCGACTTTCTTGTTTAAATCACGAGGTCGGGACAACTTTCGATGTTAATATGCATTTAACGTCCCGTGTAACTGCTGCTGTAGGGACGCCGAGGTGCCGGAATTTTGCTCACAGGGGAACTTGAACGAGCCAGTAAATTTACTATTTTTTATAACACAGGTCTCGAGCATTTAAGCGCCCCGCCAACCTCTACCTGTTTAGCATCTCTTGATGAATGCAGTACATTTGCATTTGTCTGTTGGCACGAGTAAAATGTAGCTTTTCGCTAATGTCTCAGTCTCATTCATGGCTGTGATTATATGGAAGTCACTGAGGTATGAGTGGTGCTGAGTAATGGACTCAGGGCACAGTGC